>CM076581.1:650552640-651120794 GCA_034641835.2 Pinus albicaulis
TAAGTGACCAAATCGCTCATGCCAAAGTTTGCTCACATCATCATTATGAGCAACAAAAATAGAGGGAAGAGATGATGACCCAAAGTTGTCAAACTTATACAACCTTGTGGAATCATAAGCAATGCCAGTAGCTAAAATATGTTTAGGATCTTTGAGGTCCTTGATTACAACATCATGAGGTGAGAATTCTACTATTTTCCCTTCACCTGAATGAGTTATCCGATAAACAGATAGAAGGTTGCATGACAAGGTAGGAACACATAGTACATCATTAAACTGACCATTATCTAGATGAATGGTTCCAGATCCTACAACACTAAGAGATCTATCATCACCAACATAAATATGTTTGGTGTTACAATCATTTAAAGAAGAAACATGGCTTTATTTTTGGCCATGTGATAAGAAGCTCCAGAATCAATGAGCCACTCATGAGAATGAGAAGAGGAAGATACATTTAATGCATAACCATATCTTGATGCTTGACAACCACAAGCAGAAAGTGCCATTCCTGAAGATGAAGGTGAAGAGTGCTCCAAATTGATGTTGTGCTTCTTCATTGCTGCTTCTAAGGCTTCCATCTTCTTAAAACATTTGGACTCTATATGGCCATCCCGGTTGCAAAAGTTGCAATGTCTCTCTATCTTCTTCCCTTTGTTTTGATTTGCCTTATTATTTTGGTGATTTGATTTTTCAGTTTGCGGCTGAAATTGCTTAGGGCCCTTGTTTGGTTTAGGACCATATTTTTTAGGATACTGCTTCTTGGGATTCTTTTGATATGGTTGTTGTTGGGTTGCTAAGGCTTTCTTAGAAGCGTTTCCAGTAGTGATAAGACCAAGGTGTAAAAGTTTTTCTTGTTCTCTTATCAAAGAATCACAAAAGGCATCAAAAGAGGGATTCTTGTAGGTGGTTCCTGAAGAAATGATGGCTTCTCTGGTGGAATGGAAGGCGAAAACAAATACAGAGTATGCAGGACCAAGCTTAGCAAGAATGCAATATATGAGGCTACCATCGTCTTTTTTGATCTTACAACCTTCTAAAAGAATTCGGATGGTCTTAAATTTGGAAAAAAAATCTTCAATGGAGGAGAAATTATTGGGGTCCAAAGTAAGCAACTCATTTTCAAGCCGGTGGGCCCGGATTTGATTTTGAATGCCAAAAACAGTTTTTAGTTTTTCCAGGGCCTCATCAGGGGTGTCAATGTCAAGGATATGAAATCGAAGATCTTGAGCAATGGACATTCCTATCAACCCTCGTGCTTGATCTTGTTTATTTTCCCATTTAGCAGCTTTATCATCATCAGAAGGTTTAGTTTCTCGTCCTGTGGCTATTCTATAAAGCCCTTTACTTCTAAGTATATCTACCATGTGAGGTAGCCATTGGAAATAATTGGTGTTGTTAATAACCGGGCATGCACTTTCCATTTTTTTTTAAAACTGAAGCTGAGAAAAGCTGAAACTAACTGCTCCAATGGAAAGATCTCGAAAAATTAGGCCGTTTCAAAAAAAACGGCTTCCGAATGAAGAAGATATGCCTTTTGAAAAAACTGAATTGTAGATGCTGAATAGTTACGGGAACGGAATGAAGTGCGGCTTTTAAAAAAAAAAAAAATCGCCCCTTTGAACAAAAACTTTTTACAAAAGAAGCTTGAGAAGGAGACTTGAACCCAAGACCTCTATTCTCATAAACTAACCCCTCACCAAGTGAGATAGTAAAAGGATCATGTTATTTTAGAAAGGAGGAAGGGGGGATTATTATTATTATTATTACTCTACGGTGTGCGTGCCTTTTCCTCCAGATCTAAACTGACATAACTTGGACAGCCGAAAACCTTTTCACATGAAACGAAAGGCGTTCCTCACTGTAACAGACGCTCCGGACACAACCGAGCAGTTCTCCAAGCCCAAAAATGTTTAGAAATAGTAGATCTACAAAATGGCATTCGCATGCAGTGAAACCGGCTTTAGATTTTGATCAACAACGGACGCGGCCCTCAACATAGCTCTGATACCATGTAGGAATTTATAAGGTAAGTTTCGTAGATCAAGAAACAAAGGTCACCGCTCACAAACAGATCACAAATCAGTACACCAGTATAATCACGTGGTTAAAACCCTCAAAGAGGGAAACAGTCCACGCCCTGAGCCAACGCGGCCACTTCAGTGAATTTCAATTTATTAATATAAAAGAAAAGTTACATATGTTTCTCTCATAAACGGTTACCGGACAAATGACCTTCCATGCTCTTTAAATAGAGATCATGGACCAATCGGGTGTTAAGCCACGGATCAAGTGTCATTAATACCGAGGTGAGAGATAACCGTCGGATCACTACAAATCGTGACCGTCGGATTATAAGTTACAAATGTACATGGTAAAGAAACACACTTTACCTAACCCTACACTAGACTAAGTTATTCTTAACTATTTCCTATGTGTTGGAATATCCTAACAAACTTGTTGTTGTTTTTCCTCAAGAATATAAGGGGGTCATCATTCTTGTTTTTTTAGTTTTTGCAGCTACGCCAACAAATGCCTCTTTCCATTTCTTTCCTCTTTGCTAAAGACAACTATGTACAAGTTGCAATTCCACAACTTGGTAAAGCCAACAAATGAGCTTTCACACAGTAATATGTGCTCATGAAATGATTGTGGCAATAACTGCATTTCCAAGCAACATTGTCTTCTCCCTTCATCTTGTTGCCTGGCCCTACCTCCCTTACGAGTCACGACATATTTCCACAATGGATATTTGTTTATTTGAAGCTGTTGTTGCAGCCCCATTTCCAATAGATGGAACACTTGCAGACCCTGATGAAATATGAACAAAAGGGGCATCTCCAATGGGGACATTCTTCCCCTTCCCTTGCCACTTCCTTGCTGCCCTTGATTGAGCCATGAATGTTGTAAAAAATAAACAAAAAATGCCCAAATTTGTAAAAGAAATGCACATGCAAACCGAATGCAAAAAAAATAGAGAAACAATGCACTTACCTGTTGTTTGAATCTCCTTGAAAATGCTCCCTTGCTCCTTGCTACTCCTTGCTCCTTTCCAAACTCACACCAAACTCAAAGTGAGAAATAACAGGCCAAAATGGCCCTTTTAAAACCCGCAGACCTTTTTTTCCGCCAGTCATGTCTAGCGGATCGGGACACGACATGTCCTGTACGGACACGATCAGAGACAATCCACTGGACACAAATCCGACAGAACACATAGTCGTGGAAACCATTCACTGGAAACCATTCAGCAGTCATTACAGAATAGGATTCAGAAAATCCTGGGTTTCACCTGTTGACACTTTGTATTGCTTTATTTGGTACAGCAAAGGACATTAATGTTTTATGGCATGTTTTAAGTACAGCTAAATACTGTCTTCATCTAAGATGTGCTGGAAGATGAGGATTGCTAAGTACTTCTATGATCTCTGCTGTAAATCAGAATGTCTGTAGAAAGATCTGTATTCGTCTATATGCTGGGTAGAGCTATGCTGCTCTCATTTTCAATCAGACTATCAAGATCATTGTCAAGATCCAATCTTGATCTTTTTGAAAGTAGCTTGGCACTATTCCCTATATGAAGGGTTTCTTGGTTGAAAAATTGAGCTCTATTAGCTCCTAGGGGCTTGGGGTACTTATTGAGCTAAGTGACCATAGGGTGAGTGGTTCACCTTCCCTTGTGATACCCCATGGTGATTGTCATGTGTGTAGAATGAGTGGTTCACTTTCCCCTACGATTGCAGACACGTGTGTAGGGTGAATGGTGTAGAGCTATGCTGATCTCTTTTTCAATCAGACTATCAAGATCATTGTCAAGATCCAATCTTGATCTTTTTGAATGGCACTATTCCCTATATGAAGGGTTTCTTGGTTGAAAAATTGAGCTTTGGTAGCTCCTGGGGGCTTGGGGTACTTATTGAGCTAAGCGACAATAGGGTGAGTGGTTCACCTTCCCTTGTGATACCCCATGGTGATTGTCATGAGTGGAGAATGAGTGGTTCACCCTTCCCTACAATTGCAGACATGTGTGTCGGGTGAATGGTTCACCTTCCCCTACTGTTGATGACATATGCATAGGATGAGTGGTTCACTTTCTCCTATGGCATATGAGCAAAATGAGTGGTTCAACTTCTCCTGCAAGTACCCCAGTGAGAGATGCATTTAGACATCTGTTGACATGTCGGTGGGACGTGGTTCATCCTTTCCCCACATGTAGGATGTTCATTCCCTAGGATTGATAGTTGACATGTCAGTGGGATGTGGTTCATCCTTTCCCCATGTGTAGGACTCTTCCTACTATTGTTGGTTTGCATGCGTGTAGGACGTGGTTCATCCTTTCCCTATTGTCGGTGTTTTGCATGTGTGTAGGACGTGGTTCATCCTTTCCCTACATATGGCTATGATATGTGTTTGTAGGATGTGGTTCATCCTTTCCCTAAATGTGATTGTGATATGTGTTGGTAGGATGTGGTTTATCCTTTCCCTATGTGCGATTATGAGTAGAATGTGATACATTCTTTCCCTGCTGGTGTTATCGCATCATCCTACCCATGTAATCCGGGAAACATGGGAAATACCTCTCATTTGGCCAATGAGTTGGGAAAAGTGGATAGGGACCATAGCACTACCGATGGACGCATCGTGTACTGTCGTACTCTCTATGTCTAGGATGCATGGTGTTATTCAACTTGATCATTTGGAATCAAGTCCGATTGGCAGTTCACTGATTGATTTTATGGACTGACTTTTGTCAGTGGACAGTGGCAAGGTCTTGTGACTCACTCTCGATCAATTCTTCTTCATTATTCATATCAGTGTTCAACAAAGCAGAACAAATCAGAGCAGAGATGAGATACAGAGATGGTCCACGATGACATCATGATGGATAAAGGATTGGTGGGTGGAATTCTCCCTAGTTGAGAGAGAGTGTTAAAATTGGCAACTTGGGCCAAATTCCACTTTGGTCTGTTCAGTTGATGGAGATAATAATCCCATTGAATTCCTCTTTTCGAGGGGACTAAAATCAATCTAAATATCATCAAAATTGGTCAAGGAAAATATTTGTTTATTCAAAAGGAAATGCTACAAGTCATGTTTTTGTTTAGGCGGGAAAAACTGAAAATTTGAATTTTGAATTTGCCACCAAAATCATCATATCAAATTGTATATAGGGCATTGCGCCATCCTCATTTGGGACATCTCATCACTCAACTTCTCTCTGTGAGATGGCCGCAGAAGGAAGGAATGCCCCAGCAAAGAAGGAAATATTTTATTGATGTCTTGGATGGGCTTTCTAAAGGAGCGAGTTCCTCAAGAAGGAGGCCGAGCTTGATCGAGGTTGGTACGATTCTGTTTGGACTGTTTAGTGGGTAGTTTTGCGTCTTCTACGGGTCAGGATTGCAGCAGAAAGGAAGCCGCGGTCATGAGGGTCATCTACATGATGTGTGGGCTCATATCTTGGTTGAACTTGCTCCCTTCCAGCAGTTTCAGCCCTAGCTGTGTGCTTTAGGAGGGCCGCACGCCTAGATCCTCATGTGAAAGAGTTCAAGGGCTGGTAGGATGCCTCATGTCTTGGAGCCCTTGATTTGGAGGTTGTATCTCTTGTTTTGAGGTTGATTACTAGCCTAGATCAGCAGCAGAGGCATTTGGAAGGTGGCTGCAGTCAAGTAAGAAGTTCGGAAGGAAAGAAAAGGATGTTTCACCAGCATGCCAACACCCCTTACCTGTGATCAGTCTTATTCCAACATATGTGGGTAGATCATCTTGAAGGAAGTCCATCTTGGAGCAATGATAGATTGTTGTTGTAGCTTGACATTAAACCCTAACCAGCATACCAATACTCAGAAGCCTTTAGAGTAGTATGCTTCGGGCCTAAAAGGGTACAAAATGTCTTCTCCAAATTACATTGTTGAGGCTTCTATGTATCTAAGGACATTGATCTTGAATCTCCAAATTGGCAAGTCAATTATTGTACTCTCTCTCTCTCTGCTGAACATTTGATATTAATATTAAGAAGAATTGATCAAGGGTTTTTCCCTGACTTGAGCCATATCTTGTGTCCTCTTGTCTTGCCTTGTCCTTTGGATCTATAACTCATGTTCTTTCTTCAGTTACTCTCATTTATATGATTGTTAATGGTAATGCTAACGTTTAAATAAATTCTAAAGTAATTGTCCTATGCAAAGATCATGTAATTTTAACACCGCTTGATCTCTTTTGGGTGTTACCCCTGCATCTTAGTCCCGTGGGATCTCCTTTATTGACCATTTGGTTCTAGGGTGGTACTACTTGGGAAACCCCGACTTTGAGTGAGTAGTCCCGCTCCTTTATCCGTATGTATTACTCCCCTTCCACTCATTATATTCTCATTCATCATTTCTCCCACTTGGGTCCACATAGCCCCCATGGGTCCACATAGGGCCAACCTCCCTATCCCCTTGCCCCCACCTAGGGTTAGGTCTGGAATGATGCCCAGAAAGTTGAAGCAGCTAGAGAAAAAGAAAAAGCATAATCGCCCACACTAAATAGGAAATTGTACCATAAAATGCAAAAGATGGTCGAGACAAAAATAATTAGTACATGGGCAAAAGCCAATGCATGAGCTCTGCCCCTTACCCATGGCCATCACCCTGGTTCCATACGCCCTAGATGAGCCTCCTTTTTCATACAAGAACCCATGATTGTCCCACCCCCTGGAGGGCAATTAACCGCCCTACCTTAAAAGGGGTAATCACTACTATATATGTCACATCATGCTCTCATCCTTGAGCCTCGAGCAATTAATTAAAGAAAATCCATAAAAGGAAAAAGGCATATAAAGAAGGTTGGAAAAATCAAGGCCATGACACCTCATGCACCACTATTGCTCCCTCCTACACATTATATACCCTGATGTGGGCTTCCCCTTATCTGGTTGCCCCTATGCCTCGATATGTGGCACAGGATTGTCCCTCTCATTCCTTACTATGTTTCACTTATTTGTCACTTGCCACCCGCATTCAAAGGATGTACATTGGACCTACTATCCCCTTTAAGGGTTGAAACCATTTGATAAGGTACATCGCTAACCCCCTTTGGAGTATGGAAACACTAGCACATGCCAAAGCCCACTATGGAAGGGCATGCCATTGTGAAGTGTCCCCTTTGTTATCCATGATTTGTAAGCTCTTTTACATGATTATTCTAATGATTGGTTGTATTAGAAACCTAGGGGACACATTGGATGTTATACAAGATTGCAGATGGTTTCCATTTGGGTTTGGTCTCCCTATACGGGATCCTAACCCCCAGAGAGCTATAGTGGCATATGTAGGGTGTGCATAGAGAGCCATGGGCCTCCACAACAATAGATAGCACTCCACGGATCCTAATTGAAGTTCATGGACTACTAGCGATTCACTTTTGGGATGATGGTGATGTGCTTGGTACATTATGCCCAGCAGGCCCCACGGGAGCCCCACACTCTTAGCAAGTGTCCCAAAACATGTATGATGTCATGACAGAATTCATTCCATTACTCGAGCCCTTGCAAAGGATCTACAGTCATTTCTGATTCATATGAAGACCCATGGGATCATTTATGTGCCTCCACACCCATTGGGAGCACCACAGGTCTACTACTTGGAGAACAAGGGCCACCCCCTTGTCCATCATATTTCAATGAGTTTATTCCTCATTATGGCACTTCAAGATATTATTACGCCTTTGGAGGGCCCTACGACATGTACATATTATATGATTTGGTCGTTGTGAGGCTTTTTTTTTCCATTTATGAGCTAGTTTGGTGGGCTTGTCACCAATAGGGGTTTTATTTTCACGTTATTTTATCATTAGGGACTAATGTAGGCCCATAGGATAAATCGAACTCCTTAGAGGGGTATAAATTGATGTTAGATACATTCATTTGTATCATCACTTCACTTGGGATCTCTCAACTCTTAGAGAATTTCGCATTTCTTCTTGAGGATTATTTTGGATGAATGGATGAATTTTGATGTATGGATTTGGGCCATTTTTATCTTGGAGCTTCGTCTTTTGCAAATGTGATGTTGGTTGGATATAGTCTCTAACACTGTAAGTAATTTTTAATGATATATTCTTGTTGCTACATACTGTTGAACTTCGCTATAATTAGGGCTAGTTGCTGCATCATTTGAATGTGGAATTGAGTGTCTATTTAGCTTGTTTAATGTATGGGCCATTGTTATATGAATGAAATGTCCTAGAGATTGTTTTATCTCGATAATCTTGCACTATTTTCATGAAGTATAAATGCTTGAAGGTCACTTTTCCTCTTTTCCCTTGACATTGGACGATGTCATGATAGCGTTCATTCCATCACTCGAGCTCTTGCAGATGATCTACAGGCATTTCCGATTCATATGGAGACCCATGGGGTCATTTATGTGCCCCCACACCCACTAGGAGCACAACAGGTCTACTACTTGGAGAACAAGGGGCCACCTCCTTGTCCGTCATATTTCGAGGAGTTTATTCCTCATTATGGCACTTCAGGATATTATTAGGCATTTCGAGGGCCCTACGACATGTACATATTATGATTTGGCCCCTGTGAGGCTTATTTTTTCCATTTATGAGCTAGTTTGGTGGGCTTGTCACCAAAAGGGGTTTTATTTGTACATTATTTTATAATTAGGGGCTAATGTAGGCCCATAGGCTAATTCAAATGCCTTAGAGGGGCATATATTGATGTTAGATACATTCATTTGTATATCACTTCACTTGGGATCTCTCTACTCTTAGAGAATTCCGCATTTCTTCTTGGAGGATTATTTTGGATGAATGGATGAATTTTAATGTATGGATTTGGGCCATTTTTATCTTGGAGCTTCGTTTTTTGCAAATCTAATGTTGGTTGGATATACTCTCTAACACTTTAAGTAATTTTTAATGATATATTCTTGTTGCTGCATATTGTTGAACTTTGCTATAATTACTAATTAGGGCTCGTTGTTGCATCATTGAAATGTGGAATTGAGTGTCTATTTAGTTTGTTTAATGCATGGGCCATTGTTAGATGAATGAAATGTCGTAGAGATTGTTTTATCTCGATAAGCTTGCACTATTTGCATGAAGTATAAATGCTTGAACGTCACTTTTCTTCTTTTCCCTTAACATTGGACGAAGTTGACTTTCCGAGCCTCCTTGATCAAGAAGGCGAGTTCTCATTCATTATCATCCTTGACTCCATATCCCAAAGGAAATAGGCATTGGTTCCTCAAAAGGGTTGGTTATTTTCCCCTCCTTTTCACCTTTTTCCCCTTTTACCCAAGTCTATCCCTGAGAGACCACCTAGGGCATCAATTTCCTGAGAATCTGCCCCCAGAAAAAATTGGAACTCTTGGAGGCTACTACGCAAGTGGGTCCCCTTCCTCCCCTCCGAATTTGAGGCAATTCCTACGGTGGAATCTCTGCGAATCTCAAGTCCTAGCTCTAGAACCAAATTTTTCCTATCCATCCCCAAGGCTAGACCCTAGCAGGATCAATTTAACCTTCAAAGCAAAATTTCTTGTCTGATCCTTTCCCCTCACCTTGTCCAGGGTAGGAGCATCATTGGTTGTTATATTCCATCCCCGAACCTGGGCTGGGTCCACTTGGTCGCATGCCATCCCGTTTCCTACCAAAGGCTAACCATCAAGGGCTATTTGGGAAACCAAGTTCATATACGATTTTAGGGACAGAGAAGCACCTCTTCAAGTTGTACCCCTCTCCCTTATCCTCACCCCCTCTACCTTGAAAGGGAAGCCCCTTGCTTAAAGAGCAAGTAATTACCATTCTTCACCTCCTCCCTGGGAAAGGGTTACTGGGATCACCTCATACCTAAGTCACCTAACACGGAGACATGGGACACGAGAATTCGAGTGTTGGACATGGACAAGTTGACCCCTTGGAACAAGACACATTAGGACATGTTATATGTTATTTTATAAATTTATATATATATATTAAAAATTAGATATTTCTTACATAAATTCCATAAATTCTCATTCATGATACAAATTCATTGATTCAAACATAGATCTTCATCTAGATGTAAGTTTTACAAAGTAACATTATGCATACAAATACAATTGTGACATATTCATCAATGATCCAATAGGAGAAAGACAAGATACTGCAGTTTTCTCATTAAGTCGTCAAAATCAAAATGTGTTACATAAGAAGTAGAAATGCCAATGGCAAATAGAAATAGAAAATACAAAACAACTACAAGCCTCAAGGCAATATGTAGCTCATGAGTCATCAATCCTCATCATCAAAATCAGTATCACTTTCATCATCATGGTCACCACTGCTTTCCTCTGCTGCCTGGCCCTTGTTCTCTTGTGACATATTTCCACAGGGGATATTTGCTATCTTGAGGCTGTTATCTTCCCTCAACATTTGAAGTTGTTGTTGCAGCCCCACTTCCAATAGAGGGAACACTTGCAGACCCTGATGAAATTGGAACAAGAGGGACATCTCCAATGGGGACATTCTTCTCCTTCCTTTGCCCCTTCCCTACTGCCCTTGACTGAGGCATGAATGCTGTAAAAAAATAAAGAAAAAATGCACAAATTTGTAAAAAAAAAATGCACAGGCACACAATCGCAATAAAAATGCAAAAAAATAGAGACAAAATGCACTTACTTGTTGCAAGAATCGCCTCCAAAATGCTCCCAGACACCCACAACAAACCCACATCAAGAGAGGGTGAAATGTGAAGTTAAAATGGGCCAAAATGACCCTTTATGGGCCGCATGGCACTCATAAAAGCCGGACAGGTGTCCCAGAATTAGGACATGATCAAGAGACAATGGTGTCCTGATGGGACATTATCAGACACAATGGTGTCCTGATGGGACATGATCGAACACGATCCAGAGGACACGTGTCCCACCGAATCGTGTCTGATTCGACCGATTTGGGACACGACGAGACTGAGGAAAGAATCTGGTTTCATAGCTTCATACATATCCATTGACATATCCTTTATAAGTGGCTTCCCAAAACATCGGGACTCCTACCATCGGTGAAAGTGCGTAAAGAGCAGGGAGTCTTAGTCATTGTGGCAATGGGCTAAGCATCCATCGTTGCCCTGAGTCTAGCAATTGTCCTATTAGGATCCCCCTTTAGGCCCCCTGCTGGTTTGAGTGATAACATTTATGGCATCGTCGTTGAGGAAGAGATGTGTGTTTTTCTCTCCATACGACAATATTGATATATCATTTTTGGTGACTCCATTGGAAGAATGAAGCCCTAGTTCTTCATTGATTCCTAAGGTCAATGCTTGTAGGGTGAAGCAAGCATTTGTCAAGGCAATTTCATTCACCCTAGCGACTCTCATGTCATTAAGGACCCAGCAACATGTTGACCACATATATTCCCGCCATATATATGACAAGGATCCCGAAATATCCTTCATTGAAATCCTTGAAGAATATGCCAATGTTCAATGGGGGTCCACATTCTGCAACCACTCAAGTGGTAAGGTTCATGATGTATCTTTCAAAGCAAAATATAACTCAACCTTGTGACCAAATGGAATTGTTTGTCCTATCCATTGCCCCTAATACCGATTGGCTTGAGTCATGTAAACCCAAAAGCATTCCTTCTCTTTCGATGTTGACTACACACTTCTTGTTGCATGAAGGGCTGAGTTTCCAATCTCATGAAGACATATGTCAAATATTGGATGTGGCCCTTCAAAAAGGAGGTTGTTGAATATGGTTTTGTGCTTGAGGAAGAATGTCTTGATCCTTCTCCAAATCGTCATGATCAAAGACGAGTTTCTGGAAGCGCTACAAAAATATTTTGTAGCGCCTACAAGATTTTTACTGCGCTATGAAAATATTTTTCAGCACCTACAACAACACAGGTTTTGGGTTGCGTGTGAAGCTTTGAGAGCTTGGTTTCCTTCTTTCATTCCTTCATTCATCATCATGTCCTGAAGATGGATCCCCGTTGGGATTTGAAACGTCGACAAATGTTCTATAACATTGGGATCCCCGTTGGGATTTGAAACGTCTTCAATAGCTTGGTTTCGACCTGTTGGTCGCCTTGATGAGTTGAAGTCGTTGTAAGGTGAATTAGGTTTGGAAAGAGTAGGAATGCATGAGAGAAGACTCTCTCATGGTACTTGTGAAGCGGAACCCAAATTTTCTGGTTTGACTGCACATTTCAAGTTAAATTTCTAAATTTCCATAATTTAGATGAAAACAATGTTGTGGGATTTTGCGTGGAGTAGCCTGGGGTATTGGGAGACCGTTGGGGCAACCTGGCACGTCCCCATCATAATGTGATGTTATCACTATTGTTGGCTCAAGGTACAAGTGCCCTACCTATAAGGAGTTGCGGGTGTCAATTATACAAGCAAAAAAGAATGACATCAATTTCAGATTGGATAACCTGAACAAGTTGTGGGAGTCCAGTAGATGCACAGGGATGTAGGATGGTTGGATAGATAGGAAGGCTAGGAACGTTCTTAATTTCTTGATACATTGTCCTAGGGGTACAAAATTTATTAAACCCATTAATGTATCAATGCATGCTAAATATGTGACATTGCTGTGTGAATTGATAGATGGGTTCATCTAAGAGATTGTTTTTCAACATGTGGTGCAAATCATAAAAGATAATGTAGCTAATTATATGGATGCCCATCCATCAAATCGACACCTCACATTGTTATAGACTTCATGTGTTGGCCTTTGCATCAATTTGATGCCTAAGGATGTGGGAAAATTTATCCTTCATCAAGGACGACATTGATCAAGCCAGGAGCATCACAAAATTCATACATAACCATGGGTTTGTTCTTAACCTCATGAGGAAATTCACAAGAGACATGAAGTTATTGCATCCCACAATCATATGTTTTTCCAATAGCTTTATTTTACTTTAGTCTATGCTCTAATGTCACGCTGAGTTGAAGCAAATGCTTGTTTATGATGAGTGATGTGATTGTGCATTTAAGAAGACAAGATAGCAAAGTCATCGCTAAACTAGCGTACATTGATTCCTTTTGGGGAGGAGTACAACAAGTGTGGACAATATTAACATATTGTATGAGTGGAGGGTGGAGTACAATGCTCATGTTATGGAGGAGGCACTTGCATGGTCAAAGGGCAAGGAGGAGGATCAAGGACATGCATAGGGGGCAAGGGAAGAACAACAAGAGTGGTGTTGAGACAACTTTAACATTATGGAGGGTGATGTGGCAGCATTAGAACCACCTTCTACACATATTGGTACAGCTACACCCATTAGTTGACCTCAAATAGATGATGTAGGAACGTCTAGTTGCAAACCGGCCCCGGCCTTTTCCCATAAAAGCGGAAGAGGGAATTAATATTGGATGGCCAGCTCTAGATTTGTGATTATAGATGACTCATGATATTGAGATACATTTAAATATTTGATGTCATTTTATATTGATTGTCCACTTTTGAGTCCATCACTAGATAGATATAAGGGTTTAGGATTCAACTTTCATGTATCATTTTTTATTTGGCATCCACTAGACATATCAGTGTTTATTCCATATTTATATGCCAATGTGTTTGTTCAATGTTTTTTTTGGTTTATATGTTTAAACAATTGGGAAAAATGAATTTATTTTGTACTTTTTGATGCTTGCCATTGTTTGCTCATTTTTATTGGTTTTATTGCAAATGTTACCAGGAAGTTGAACTCTGGAACCTAGCCGATTTTTTGTCATTGTTGATATTTTCAACAATGGTATCAATGATATCGATTATTACCTTGGATTGTATCCCTTAGCATCGATGTGTCCTAAGCACTATATAATGAGTCTTCTTGACTTCCTATCACTTTCATGGCATTGTAACAATCTCTCTCGTTAATATTATTTGTTGCTTCAACATTTATGGGTTTATTGTGTGTATTTCTATGATGGTTGCATTAATGAACCATTTCGTTAATCATCAAAGTGAGCTAAAACCTCCCTCAATTGTGACCAAACTCTTTAGTGAAATGGCAATAAAACTTTTTGGCTCATGGCCATTCACTTTTCCACTCCTCATCTAATGCCCATTCTTCCAATATGCATTCCACATACTTTGATTTGGACTTTGGCACACCCAATTTTCATATATATAGGAAAAGGAAGAGAAGGAAAAACAATAAAATATTTATATCAAGGATTTCAATGCAATTGTTATTATTTTCCAAACACATTCTTTCCATAATATGTTGAAAGTAATTCTTAGAAACAATATATATATATATATATATATATATATATATATATATATATATATATATAACAATCCTCATCCCTAAGCAAAACTCAAAAAGCTAAACATATGGATGATATTTGCCAAAAAGAAGAGTATAAAACCCATGGGATATAATATCCTAGAAACATCAAAAGATAGTTGCCACCAAACACTATGTCTACAAAACAAAGGTGTAAATGAGCCATGGAAAATACAAGTTTGTTCTCAAAATGAAAGCCCCTACAACAGCCACTCTCAACACCAAAGAGATTGTGTCAAAAGGAGACTGCATTATCCAAAAGGGAATTGCACCTTGCAAATTAAACCACAAATAAAAAATTTGAAAATATAATAAAAGTAAAAACAAAAACCCACAACAAAAAATACTCCAAAAACAACAAAAGGTATCCAACTAAGGAACGACCACAAAGATAAACAAAAAGCATTAAGTATCTACACATCATGCCAAAAATCTAAAAGCACCCTCCATAGAAGGTTCATTAACAAAGACATCACAAAACAAGGCATAAGAATCCCATAAATATCCAAGGACATAAATAATGACTGATACGATGATATGAATGTCATAGGTAGTCAAGAAGACTCCTTATGGAGTGTCTAAAAGACACATCCACACTAAGGGAGGGAAACAACTAGTTGGTTCGGTACCCTAAAGGTTAATGCAACAAAAAGAACGTTAAAGCACACAAAGCCACAATGAAAGAAAATGTAAAATGCAAAAGATAGTCTAGGCAATATTTAGCGCATGGACAAAAACCTAACATGAGCTCTACCCCCCTTAGTAGCCATCACCCAGTTCCACAAAGCATTTAATGCTTCATCTACATAGAGAAACTTTTGATTGTCCCAACCTTGATGAACGAGAAACTGCTACATGCTAAAGGGGTATAGAATAAGCATAAAGCAAGCTTGGGTTCCTAAGCTATGCACCAAATAAAGACAAATCATTAAAGTGAAAGATGCACAAGACGGGTGGAAAAAGCAATTCAAGGAAAGAGCTAGCTCATGCCACCACAATTGCTCCCTCCTTACATCAATACACTCAAGATGTCAAAGCCCCATAGGTTGGTCTCATGGATGTGGCACCTCCTTTGAAGTCTCTCCCACTCCATGACCATGATATCACACACACTTATGGATTGATGGGCTAACCTGGGACATATCACTCCCCTTCAATGGGGTGCTGAAGAGCACCTAATAGGGTTCTTTGCCTAATCATCTCTTTACATATCTTGATCTAGTCAAACATTTGAAGGTGAGATTTGTGCGAAGCATTTTTGTGCCCCTAACATTAGATATGGTTCCCTATGGTCCTTTAATGATTTCACATCCCTAATGAAAATGATTTCATCCATTAGGTTAGCTTGACTCTTCTTTAGCATCTTCTAGGGGTACTTTGCCCCGTTTCAAGAGCAGCCCTGACTTTGTGGCCCCAATGTTGCCCCTCCAAGTATGAGCATTGGACATTAAACAACTTCCACACAATACTACATCTCTCAATGAGCCTCCAAATGCAAAAACACTCAAAGCTTGAAAGCTTGGGAGTTGGACTATTGGATGATGTACTTGTTACCACTCAAACCAGCAAGGGACCTAAAAGGGACTCCTAAGAGGAAAACTGATAGGTCAAGGGCAACGATGAGACCTAGCCCATTGTCACCACAGTTAAGGCTCGCTGCTCTTTACAGACTTTCACCGATGGGAGAAGCCTAGTATTTAGGAAGTCACTTATAAAGGATAGATCAACAAATAGATGTGAAGTGACCTCAAAGATCCTTTCCCTAGAATAGGATTAAGAATGGAGCTTGCTTGCTCCTTAAGTAAGGTACACAATTTTCTAAGAAAAGGAGGTGAGGATTTGAGGGTTAGGTTAAAGGAATACGATTTGAAAGGGAGTTTCCCAATCCCTAAAATCCTTGTAGAACTTGGATTCCCGAGTTGTTATTGATGAATTGTCCTAAGTAGGGAATGGGACCACACGGGGCCAAGTGGACCCATCCTAGGTTAAGGGGATGGAGTTTAGCAACCGATCATATTCTTAACCTAACCAAGGCAAGGGGAAAGGATCAAACAAGAATTTTCACCTAAAGATGTCAAATTGTTCCTATTAGGCGCTAGTCTTGGGAACCCCAACGCAAAGTTTGATCTTAGACCTAGGGCTTGGGAAATCTTGCAATCCCACCATTGGAATCTCTTCAATTTCGGAGAAGACCTTGCGGACACACCAACGCATTAGGGCCTAGAAGGCCGAACTTTTTCTAGGGCTAGTTTGTCGAGAAATTGATGCCCTAAGTCACCTAGTGTGGCTAGACCTAGAATAGAGAGGAAAAGGTGAAAGAATAGGGTTTAAAATGACCACCTTTTGATGGATCAGTGCCTAATTCCTCTTGGGGAAATGGAGTCAAGGAGAATTATGAAGATGGACGTTTTTCTTGTTCAAGGAGGCTCTCAAAGTCGACTTCGTCCAATGTTAAGGGCTAGAGAAGAAAAGTGACATTAAAAGCTTTTATACTTCGTTGCAAATGGAAGAGGCTTATTGAGATAACTCGATCTCTAGGACAATTCATTCATCCAACATGACCCATACATGGAGATAAGCTAAATAGAAATATAATTCCACATTGATGTCGTAAATGCATGCAGCAATTAGCACTAAAATAGCGAAAATCTCATATAACCAATGTATGCAGCAAAATAAAAGGAAATAGCGTTAAAATTGAACTCACATGTAAGAGAATATATCCAACCATCAACACATTTGCAATACAAGAAGCTCCAAGATAAGAAGAACCCAATCCATATATCAAAATTCATCCATGATCCAAAAATATCCTCCATGAGGCCTGGTGATGTCCATAAGTGCCATAATGATGAATAGGACCCTCAAAAGTGACGGACAAGGGGGTGGCCCCTTGTTCTCCAAACAATAAACTTGTGATGCTCCCAGTGGGAATGGGGGCACACCAATGACCTCATGGGCCTTCAAGTGAGTCAAAGATGTTTGTAGACCATCTATAAGGGCTCAGATGATGGAGTGAATGATACCATATCAACGTCCTAGGACACCTGCCAAGTGTGTGGTGCACATGTGGGGCCAGTTGGGCATAATGTACCAGATGAATCTTCCTTGTCCAAAAGGTGGATCTCAAGCAATCTCTGAATATCTTTGGGGATCCATGGTGTGTTGTCTACTGCTGTGGTGGCCCATGGCTTTCTACACACACCCTTTATGTGCCAATGTAGCCCTCTGGAGGGTTAGGACCCAACCCAAAATGGACACCATCTGCAATCCTGCATAAGATCCAATGCGTCCCCTAGCCTTCCAGCACAACAAGTAATTAAAGTAATCGAGTAAATGAGCTTACAAACCATGGACAACAAGTGGACACTTCATAATGGCATGTCTTTCCATAGTGGGCTTTGGCGTGTGCTAATGTCTCCAAGCTCCAAAGGGGGTTAGCCAAGTACCTTATTAGGTGGTTTCTACCTTTAGAGGGGATAGTATGTCCAAGGTACATCCCTCAAATGGTGGTGGCATGTGATAAAGAGGTGAATGGAATAGGGAATGAGAGGGGCAATCTTGAGCCACATATTGGGGCACAAGGGTAGCTAAAAAAGGGAAGCCCACACCTGGGTATATAATGTATAGGAGGGAGCAATCATGGTACATGAGGTACCCTGACCTTGATTTTTACAACTTCTTTATATGTCTTTTTCCTTTTATGATTTTTCTTTGATTAACTGATCAGGGCTCAAAGGAAAAGAACATGATGTGTAAGATATAGCACTGATTACCCCCTTTTTGGTGGGGCGATTCATTGCCCTCCAAGGGTTGGGACAATCATAGGTTCCTGAATGATAGAGGAGGCTCATCTAGGGCCTATGGAACCAGGGTGACGACCATGGGTATGGGGTCGAGCTCATGCATTGGCTTTTTCCCACATGCTAAATATGTCTGTCCTGACTATCTCTTGCATCTCATGGTACATTTTCCTGTTGAATGTGGCCATTTATGCTTATACTTCTTCTTTTCAGTTGCTTCAACCACCAGGGCATTGTTCCAAGCCTGACCCAAGGTGGGGGCAAGGGAATGGGGAGGCTAACCCTGTGTGGACCCAGTGAGGAAATGAGGACTCAGGTGGGCGATATGGTGAATGGGGCTATAGTGAGTGGAAGCGGAGTGATATATGTGGACAAGGGAGCGGGACCACACAACCAAAGTCAATGTTTCCCAAGTAGTACCACCCTAAAAGCAAATGGTTAATAAAGGAGATCCCATGAGACTAAAATACAACGGTAACATCCAAAAGAGGTCAAGGGGGCAGAAGCACAAACTAAGCCACTTTTTCCGCCGAATGCCCCATTTAATCCATGCCCAAAAGTGGTCATGTAATTAAAACCCAATACTCAATTACCAAATGACAAGACATGCCTTTAGGTTTGGGAGGCCCACCTTCAAACATACGATCAATACAAATGGATGAGAGACCACATGGTTGGCTCAGGTAGCGAAGAAATGACACAACGAGCTAGTCAGGGGTTGCAAGGGGTTGTTGGTTGTCGATTGAGGACCATCATGGAGAAAAAAAATTCTCCTAGGGTTACCCATGAAGTGGTGGGTCACAATACCCAAATGCGCCTAGAATGCCCCTAGGTTGGCCCTATTTGATGGGTGATACCTTGTTCTAGATCCAAGATGAGGATGGTTATCACTAAGATGACTTAGAATGGCTAGCATATTCCTCTTTGATTTCAATGCTTGCCCTTAGAGGTGTCACATAACTCACACATGCATGAAAAGGGTGACATAGGGCCTCTATTAGATGGCATCATAGTGTAGGAGGCCCCTTTGAAGATCTACACGTGCACTTTCGGACTTTCTTGGAGTGAGTAGTACTCTTGGACACCTGCCCCATTTCCTTGATACCTTATTTCCTATTTTGAAGGATGATGGCATGGTGGAGACCATTTTTCTCCCCACAAGTGTGCGTTATTTTTTGCACTTTTTGCATTTTAAAAGCTATTTTAAGGTTGGATTGTAATCTTTGACCTAGTTGAATGCTCAAGTAAACTTTTTTAGGGATTTTACTTGTAAAATTAGTGAAATAAGACTTGGTTACTTAAATAAATAGAGGGGATTCTTTCACTCATTCATCATCGCACTTCTCTCTCTTTAGAAGTGTGCACTAGCTCGTCTTCTTTTCTACTTGGCCATAATGTGATTCTATGGTGCAAATTGACCTTGGAGAATAAATTTTTCTTAAAGATGGTTTCTTGGGATCAATTGAACAGATTCTTCTGGAAATTTTGTAACTTTGTTGCATACCTTCTATATTTTGCATGTTATCTTATGTGAATTAGGGTTTCTTAATGTGCCATGTATAAAATTGCTATATTTATTTTGAAATTATGATTCCTTATGCTATGCAAGATTGTTTTCCTTCAAGAGAACTCTAAATTGTGCATCTCTAGAATTTAAAATCTCCCTCTTAAGTCATTAGAGTTTGTAAGAAGAGGCTTTAGCCCTCTCACCCTCCTCATCAAGGCCATATCCATAAAAATTTCCCCAGGTAACACCATTGCCCATTTAGATCAAGACACTAGTGTAGGTGTGGTGATCAATCTCCCTAACTATTTTCTCTCTTGTCTATAAAATTCTAGATATCTTGGGTTAGGGTTTCTTGAAATATTGTTAAAAAAGTAAGTCTCTTTGATGTGTTGTTTCCCTTCTAATAAGGAGGGCATTAAATAATTGGTAAAAAGCAAAATCTAGCATTAAGAGAAAACACTAATTCTAGGGCTGACATCATCATCATTTTTCTGTTTTATGCCTATTTCAAACATAAGAACTCAATTGCAAACCCTAAACCTTGCATATCTAATTGAATCAGTCTTTCTCCTTTCATGATTTATCATTATAATAATAAGGCTATTAGTTCCAGCTGTTATATGACATTGCATGCCATATCATTGAAAATCTATCAAACCCTAACTTATAGCAGCCCCCAAATTTGCTTAAGTGGTCTAAGGATATAGTGCTTGTACTTTGGTAAAGAATATCTTAGCCCTCCAGCCTCTGCCCATACCCAATCCCAATCATTAGACATATCCGTCACCTTGAACCCTTCCTATTGAATACCCTTTAGTTGATCCATATATAGGGAAGCCTCCCTTGTGGTTTACTTACCACTAAAGAGATGAAGAAAGGATGTTGAAGTGACAGTGTTGACCAATCTCTTGTTGCCACGAGGTCTGAATTTTCCTATTCAGGTTTTTGCACTAGGCCTACTATATTTTGTGGTAACAAGAATCAAGATGATAATCAAAGTCACTCTCATGAGTAACCAAGGGATATGTAAAGTGAAGTAGGTATAACTTTTAGTTAGGTTTTTTGCTTTTTTTTTCATTATTCAAAGATTTTAGGGGTTTTATAATAAAAATGGGGGACAGTGGGGGTGGGGAGTGGGGGATGCTTATGCAGTCTGATTTTCAAGAGGGTGGCAACAAGTACCCCATTTTCCAAAATGTGTCCTGAACACTGGCGAAACATTTTGCTACAGGTTTCACCGTGTTTCACAAAACAGGGGGTGTGGTTAAACATTTTACCAAGTGCCCCCTCATCCCGGAGGCATGGGAAGCATGGGGGGAATGCCCCTAACCCGGCAGGACAGATTGTCATTGAACATTGTTTTATAGATCAGTTTAAACCCTTAAGTAGGTGTTAAATCTCATGGAAAAACTCCAGAAACATCAGAACAATATGTAACACCTACTGCCTGATTAAGTCTTCTAGATAATATCCAGTTTAGTAATCACTTATCAAAGAGCTGACTCATAGAGTCTGACAAAGGTTTTCAGATATATCCTTCATTTCAGTTTATTTCTACAAAATGCAAACAAATTGGAGACATGTCATGTTATCAGGTGGCTCTCACAGAAGACCGATGAGAATTACAGTTGGTTACCAAGGTGATCAATCAGTTGGAAGCTAAACCATAAGTGGCTTTCAAATTAATGATGCTCCTGATACTTTTCAAGACTAGAGTGTGGAAGGCAAAACAAGTCTGAACAATCTACAAGTATGGAAGCAGAAGATTCAAATAAATGAAAATAAAATATAAAATTTATAAGACAACACAAATATTAAATAATTTATATTTGTAATATAAACAAAATTGCAAGGTACCTTCGATATATGGGTTAAAACCTGCCCAATATATGGCTTGGGACATGTAATGGTGACCAAGCAGATGGGAGCTAACCAATATGAAGCACTTTATCCAAAACTCCGAGCACTGTATCGACCAGTGTTGCGAAAATCATGATTAAATCGCGATTTTTTCCGCATGACAATTAAATCGCCAATTTAATCGGCGAATTTTTCCAAAATGAAAAAATCTCCAAAAAATCGTGAAAAATCACCAAGATTCTTTCCAACATGAAAAAATCGTAAAAATCGCGATAAAATCGTAAAAATCGCCAAAAAATCGTCAAAAATTGTGGATGCTTTAGATACCTACAAATTTGAAAACAAAAATGATTTTTTTAATGTTTCCGATGTTTTGCCAATTTTTACCGATATTTTCCCGATTTCTACGATTTTTTCATTTTTTGGACCCTTGCCGTTTTTATCCCGATCGCGGTTTTCACAACATTGGTATTGACAATAATTTAAGTCCATAGTATCCAACCTTTACGGAGAACATCCATTTCGACAAAATAGCATATCAATTATATGTTTTTGGCTAGCTATTGGATAAGCTGTCCTACTCTGACCAATAAATGCTGCCAAAAGCAACTGCTTCATTTCCCAAAGAGTTGTGTTGTGCCCATTCTTGTAGACAACTTCAGAATTAGAACCAACAAATTTAATTTGCTTTACATGCAATGATGTTTCATGATAAAACAAAAGGCTCATATTGCTTAAAATGGATATTCCTGTTGCTATAACAATTTATATCACTATTAAATCTGAAATATAAAGACATGCTTCCAAATCATGGCTCCTGAATCTACAGGAGAACCAATCATTTGGGTCATGTTTCTATAATTAGAAAATCTGTTCTATGATTGCATGTGATACATGATCTATAATCACAAATATTTGTAAGTTGTGACATTCAATGCATACATCAAAACTTCACAGATTAGGGATTAGAAGGGTCTAAATTAAGCACTCCAAAGAACCATACTAAAGACAAAATGCATAATTTTGATAAATGCGAGAAGCAGATATCATCAGTTCAGCAAAATTACTTATACATGATCATTATGAGGAGAAAAGAAGCTTTCAATTTGTAAGTGACGAAAGTGTTTTAGCATAATAAATTATACAGAGCACTTCATTAAGATAATCAGGACCAAGTCCTGAATTGTCCGGCATCTATTTTTCCAGATGTAAAGCATCCAAAATGACAAATTTCTATTAAAATAAATAATCAGTGAACAGGATGGTCAGAAAATAAAGCATTTTATTCCCAATGAAATTAAGGAAGAACAATGTGGGTGAAGTATCATGTCATTCACTAGCCTTCTAAGTGTTTACACTATCATCTTTGCAGCAACCAAACCTATAAGATTTCAAACAGTCAAAATTACAAAGCAAGTTTGTAAGCTAGCTACCTGATCAATCAAATCGGGATTTGTCAATGCCCAACCTTTTTTCCGGTATGCCTCACGAACTTCCTCACAAGAATTACAACAGTCTTCATCTGACTGCAGCCACAACAAGACATCAGGCACTTACAAAATCATCAACCCGGAAACATCATCCTGTTTTAGCATTCTATCATCTTTTATAATATCTATTAGGCACTTACAAAATCATCAACCCGGAAACATCATCCTGTTTTAGCATTCTATCATTTCAAGATCAAGAACCTTAGCATTCACACATCATCTAAACCATACTATTCATTTACTAAGTAGCTTATAGAATCGTCTGAGAACAAACGATTTGTAAAAATTCTATATTCTAACCAGACAAGATTAAGATTGATATATCACATTACTAGCTAAAGAAATGATATTATTGGAAAACAAACAAGAAATCATGTGAATATTGCAATAGCTTAAAGAACAGGCTACACACTGGCTGGTGAGTGTGAAAGTGATTCTCGTAACGTGTTTACGACTTGTGTTATTATACCCTGTTTTCAAACATGCTATTAGAGTGCATGTTAACTTTCGCCCCTTTTTTGATCAAAATCCTGACAACTTATGACAATTAAGGAAGAAATATCTTGCAGATTGAAGTTTTATTCCATCTGTTGCACAATTGTTCCATGTAGTTGTCTTACATGCAGAGCACACTACTGCTTTACAACTTTTGAGCACTTCTATGTCATGTGAACTATTACATCGTATATAGAACGTCATTTCTAGCTAGGAACACCTTTCAATTCATTCATGAAGCCCTCCGTTTCCCTGAGATATGTTTTTTTTCTCTCTAACAATTCGAAAAAGCAAGTGACTTATTATTTTTTATTTTAATATTTTTGTAATGTACATAGAGTATGTAATAACTAATAAAATTGATTATGTAGGTTTTCACAGTTATAGTAATGCATAGGTTTTCTGGAAGTAAACTGTGTAATAAAATTGAAATGTCTGGCATTTCGAGCACATTCCATCCATCATTAGGGAGTCAGGGACACAAAAAGCTTAAATAGCACCAAGGTCATGACTCATAACCAGTATTGCGAACATCAGAAACAAAACTGCGATGTCTCGACTCTTTACCCCAGCCAAAAAAATTGCAGGTAAAAGTCACTGATTTTTGCCTGCCGAAGAAATCACAATTTTATCGTAAAAATCACAATAATCGCAGGATGACCTAAAAACATTGCTGAGCCCGACCAAAAAACATTGCTGGGCCACAGACGGGAGCTTTAAGTTGATTTTTTGACTGTTTCACTCATTTTGCAAACAGGAACAAGGGTTTGGAGAGAAAATGAGGAGGAGACCGGTTTTACTTGAGCCATGGAGGAGGAGGACACCATCTACCTTTTCCATCATGATGTTTTTGAAGTGGGGATTGATTTCCCTTAACTGTGAATGCATTTGCAGGTATGGGCATCAATTTCCACCATTTCGTTTTTGTGCTTTTCCTGTTTTTCATGGGGTTTCCTTTACCCATTACTTTTCCTTCATCTTCTTAGGGAGAGTGTGATTCGTCTACCATCATCAATTTAATGTGGAGTGGGAGGGTTTCCCAAATTCCGACAGTTTGTGGTGTATTTGCAGGTATGTCCACCTCTTTTCTTTTTTGTTTTTACAAAATTTCGTTACGTTTTTCATGCCTATAACTTTTCCCCCTTTCCTTAAATTTTTATTAGACTGTAGGAGATCTACCATTTATGTAAATTTTATATTTGGCATGAGGAAGGCTCTTCAACCTTCAATAAACAAGGGATATTGCTCCCTTGCTCTTCTCAAGAGCCAGAGTTTCCATAATTAATTTTAATACATATTGTCCAACATGGATTTCTTAAACACCATTATCAAACCCATGTTCCACTATGCCTCAAAGATCCAAGGATTTTTTTGGAAGAATTAGATTGGGCTAAGATAAAGTGAGTCTACACCCTCCTGCTTCATCAAATCATCAAAAGAAAGAGGACGACCAATATTGAACCCCCTTCTCCAGTCGGCATTTGTGGCCCACCATTTCAAGATTGAATCCATTTTTGGTCTTGTGTTTCATCTTCATCATGCTCAAACTTTCACCGATTGCTTGATAGAAAACCACCATAAGTTTTTGGACGTTACAAGTCTCTTGCAATAAATTTTGTCGTCTAGTTCGGAAGCCCTAAAACTCCATCTCTTCTTTCTTCTAGTATCTACACTAGCAATGCTTGGCTTTGTATACGAGGGAGGCCCTTGGACTCAAATCAAACTCCCTCCAACCCTCGCCCCCACCTCGTGACTAAAAAGCACCTGGTTGTTCACATCATTATTTCCAATGTTCCCATAGGACAAGGGTGTGAATAGTCCAACAAACAACACTACCACCTCAACATCCAGATTCATAGAATCTCCATGAGCCATTTGACCACTAAGAGTGAGAGTGTTGCTAAGCTATCACCTAAAATCTTAAGTTAGATCACTCAACACCAACATCCAAATAGCTTCCTCTAAAGCTACTATCAAGAGGTCCCTTCCTCATAATAAGGCATACCATGGTCGAACTCCTTTCATTAACGATCTATCAACTGCTTACTTTCTTCAACCTCAGATGTAAGGAGAGACACAAATATTGAGATTGCATTTCTAGCAAGGGTTCTACCACCCTCCACCTCAAGGGTTGGCTAGACTATGGTCAACTTGCCTACAGTGGTAAACATTAACAAGATTAGGAATCGCCAATAACTAATTATGTGGTTGAATTCAATAGGAATATGAGGGAGACATCAACAAGAGCCAAGTTCAATGAACACAAGAGCCAACCTCAACTTAATTGAACCTACTTCAACATCTAGATTCATGGAATCTCAATGAACCATTTGACCACCAAGAGTGAGAGTGTTGTTAATCTATCACCTGAAATCTTAAGTCAGTTCACTCAACACCATCCAAATAGCTTCCTCCAAAGCTTGGTGTCAAGAGGTCCCAACCAGGTAATAAGGCATACCATGGTCGAACTCCTTTGGTTAATGATCAATCAAGTGCCTACTTTCTTCAACCTCAGATGTAAGGAGAGACACAAATATTGAGATTGCATTTCCAGCAAGGGTTTTACCACCCTCCTCCTCCTCCACAAGAGACAACAATGCTGAGACATGTTGAGGCCCTCTCTTGAGTTTTCTCATGTTTGATATTCTCCTCTTAGCCCTAGGGTTACTAACGTCAATAAGATGATCTATATTGGTATTATAGTTTTATTTGCTTGTCCTATTATCACTATCATCTCTAAAAGTGCATTTCACTACATTATTATGAATTTGACATACCACTTGTTATAGAATTCAATGCCTTTGTGTTTGCCAGATCTGCTTGCTTCTCATCTGGATCTGTTGGAAGAGGAGATGGGATCTCGTATCCATCTGTGACAGATTTCCAAATTTCGACTCCAAACGACACTAAGTAGTACTCCTATGTGACTTTCCATAAGGTAAAAAAAATTCCATCAAATTGGGGGGCCTTAGCATCTTTACTAGCCATTGAGATTCAAAAATCCTTCTTCTAGTTGTTAGGCTAATCTTGAAGAAGTTCACTCCGATACCAATTGTTGGAAATACAGGGGGGTGAATTAATATTTCTTCCAATTGGTATATTATGCCATTTAAGTTTTTATCCCAATTTAAACCAAAAAAACAAGAAGTAGAATAAGAAAAATAATTTTAATAACAAAGATAGTGAGGACTCCAATCCTCTTTCACAAAAATTCAGGCTACAAACTGCACAACAAAATTATCAACTTCTTCAAGGCTCCAACTTGGTCTCTCACAAGGCTCCAACTGTTGAGAATTTGAAGGGTTGGTGATTAATACAAAATTCTCTTCTTGATAATTACTTGTGAGCTTACTTGGATTACTTATGTCTTCTCTTCTTTAACTTAGTTAATCTTTCATCAAGTCAATTATCAAAATACACGAGACACACAAATTAGGCTCCTAGAGCCAGGGCAAAACCTCTCCCTCTTAGAGAGGAAAACCCACGAGAAATTCTTCTTATAGATTTAAGATGACAAGTACCATGACCCAAAATTAGACTCCTGACCTATTCATGCATCCAAGACCTTGTTCTCACTGCTTTGATGTCCATCAATTCCAATCCTTCTCTTCGCCAAGTTGCACTGTTCTGCACCAGTACTTCCTTTTACCATTCAGTGGAATCTTTGGTTACTTGAGATATATATATATATATATATATATATATAGGCTGAACTTTAGGAAATTAAATCTCATGTTTACTTTCCTACTTTCTATCACCTTCTTACTGCACTGTCTAGGTGGAATATTTACAAGAATTTCCCAGACCACTGATTCAACCAACTTTATCTTTTTATCTGCAATTTAGCTTCAAGACAATCTGCATACTATTCTCATACAAATCTATACTTCAATATATACTCGCAGCCCTTAAACATTGCATTAATCAAACACTATACGTTGTAACTACTTTTGGGTTTATCCGCACAATCTTCCATGAACAAAAAGAGATAGTCCGCATACTGTTCTTGGTAAACCGCAGCTCTGTTTGGTACTCAGATATCACACGATAATATATGCGTTGAGCAATCTGAAACACTGTAAACCTCCATCCTCAAATCCGCACTGAACTTCTCTTTCTGATTTGTATTGCATTTCAGATATGACTGTAGCACAAGATATCATCAAATATATATCCTCTTCTCCTTCAAACTTGAATCACTGTAATACGTTGTTCAAATATTCGCATCGAAACCCTACATTTGTTTTTCAAAATTCGTATCTCAGTTCTGTATAAACCCACAGGCAATACGCACTTTTACATAGGTCAAATCCGCACTTGACATAGGTATAATCCGCACTTGAACCACTGATAAAACCCACACTTTTTAATTGCTAAGACCATCGAAAAGTCTTCACCATAAATGAGCTGCAGACCAAGTGTAATTATAGAGACGGTCTCACTGTCTTTTAGGCCAACCACCACTTTAGCATATAGGCCAACTTATTAGCTGTTAGAAGGTCGTCTTATAACACATCATAATAGCATAACTTTCAACGTTGATGTAGAGCTAAATTAAGCCATTGATTCACGTTTTCTCTGACTAGGTCTTGGAGCATTTCTCAAACTAGATGCTTCATATATATATATATGACACATTTAAACCTAGAAGACTGGAAGGTATAAACTCGGATAAACAGGAATAACCAAGGCTTTAAATATAGCCTTATGGTGTCCCTTGGTGAAGTTTGATCATGCCCTTTTGCTTAAATAAACCTAAGACAACCTAAGACAATTACATTTAATAAATAATTAATAAGTTGTACATAACATTGTCTCTCTCTCAAAAGATGCTTTGTCCTCAAAGCATACATAACGACGGATGTTGTTGACGAAATGCTTCAGTTTCCCAAGAGGCTTCTTCTTCAAGCAAATCCTTCCACTTGATTAAGTATTCCGTGATAACACGAGATCGTAGCTTCTTTTCTCTGGTAGATATGATACTTTTTGGCTCTAAAATGACCCCTCCTTCATCATCTAAAAATGGAAGTGTTGTTTGTGCTAACTGATGGTCACCAAGTGCCCTTTTTTAGCAGGACACATGGAAGACGTTGTGAACACGACTTGTATCTGGAAGGCTTAAGCTATAAGCGACTTGACTGATCTTTTTGTTGATTTGATACGTTCCATAGAACTTTGGTGCTAATTTATGTTTCCCTTTTTGTTTCAGGGACAATTTATTATATGGTTGGAGCTTGACAAATACCCATTCTCCAACTTCAAATGATCTCTCAGTTCTATTGCGGTCAACCTGTTGCTTCATACGGTTTCGTGCATTATTCAGATTTTCTTTTAGGATTTGGACAACTTTTTGGTTTTCTTCTAGTTGGTTGTTAACCGCTGGTAGGTTTGACTGGACTGAAGCTAGATCTTTCCATTTTGGGGGCTCGTATCCATACAAAGCTTGGAATGGAGTCATTTTTGCCGATGTATGGTAAGTAGAATTATACCACCATTCAGCGAGATGCAACCATTGAACCCACTTATTTTGTTTTTTTGTAGCGTAACAACGTAGGTAAGCTTCCAAATATTTATTGACAACCTCTATTTGTCCATCTGTTTATGGGTGGTAAGTTGAGCTCATGTTTAGGTAGGTTCCTATATGGTTGAACAATTCTTTCCAAAAATTTCCCTTAAATTTGGCATCTTTGTCGCTCACAATGACTTTCGGGAACCCGTGTAGTTTATAAATATGTTTGTAGAATATCTCAGCAATTTTCTTTGCAGAGTCTGTTTTCTTTATAGCAATAAAATGAGCATATTTAGTGAGTATGTCGACTACTACGAAGATCTTATCCTTTCCATCAGATACAGGTAACCCTTCAATAAAATCCATTGATATTTCTTCCCATTTCTGATTCAGGATGTTTACGGGATGAAGTAACCCAGGTGTCATAATATTTTCACTTTTATTTCTTTGACATTTGTCACATTCTGCTACATATTTTTGAATATCGTGACTCATACCCTTCCAAAAGAATGATTGACGTGCATTGTAGTAAGTTTTAAAATATCCTACATGCCCAGACGACAGGGAATCATGTGATTCCTTGAGTATTTTTTATATAAACTTGGAATTTGAGTTTAGATAAATTCTTCCTTTGTACCATAAGATATCGTTCTTCCATTCAAATTTTGAGTTTCCTGGGAGATTATTGATTATAGCCGACATTTCTGGATCTTTGGCGTACTCACTTCGAATCTCATTAAGCCATTCGAGAACAACAACCGAGACTGCAAGCAGTGTTGGTTCTTCGTCCTTCCTAGACAGGGCATCTGCTACTTCATTGTCTTTCCCTTTTTTATGTAATATCTCCAAGTCGAAGGCGGCAATTTTTTCAATCCACTTTTGTTGTTCTTCAGAGAGTGTTTTTTGTTGGAGGAGGTGCTGAAGACTGTTATGATCCGTTCGAATGGAAAATTTACTCCCTAACAGATATCGTCTCCACTTGGCCAATGCGTGCATAATTGCGAGCATTTCCTTGTTGTATGTGGATTTGAGATGCTCTCGTTTATTGAGCTTCCTGCTTTCAAAAGCTATAGGATGCCCTTCTTGCATTAATGTTGCACCTATACCAAATCCAGAGGCATCACATTCAATGATAAATGGTTTAGAGAAATTGGGAGTTGCCAATACTGGTGCATTAGACATTACTTCCTTCAATTCTTCAAAACACCTTCCTGCTCCATTCCATTGAAATGAATTCTTCTTTAAAAGATTTGTAAGAGGTGCAGTTCTGTGTGCATAGTTTTTAATAAATCTTCGGTAGTATCCTCTTAATCCTAAGAACCCTCTTAGCTTGGATATATTAACTAGTTTATTCCATTCCTTTATAGCCTTGATTTTAGAAGGGTCCACTTTTACCCCTTCATGGGATATTACGTGTCCAAGATATTCTACTTCTTCTTTTCCAAAGGTGCATTTGGATTTCTTAGCATAAAACTGATGTTCTTCCAATAGCGTAAGAACTTTATCCAAATGCTACAAGTGCTCTTTCCAAACTTTACTGTAAATTAAAATATCATCAAAAAATACTAGTACAAATTTCCTAAGATATGGACGAAATAATTCGTTCATAGTAGCTTGGAACGTAGCTGGTGCATTTGTTAACCCAAAGGGCATTACTTTAAACTCGTAGTGACCTTCGTGTGTTTGGAACGCAGGTTTTGGTATGTCTTCCAACCTAATTTTGATCTAGTAATAGCCTGACCTTAAGTCTAATTTTGAGAAGTATTTTGCGCCATGTAGCTCATCCAGCAATTCATCGATAAAGGGAATTGGAAACTTATTTTTAATTGTTATCTTATTTAATCCTCTGTAGTCAATACATAGCCGAAACGATCCATCCTTCTTTCTTACCAATATAACTGGAGCAACATACGGACTCTTGCTTTTTGAGATAACCCCACATTTTAAAAGGTCTTGGATTATCTTCTCAATTTCAGTGTTTTGGTGATGCGGATAGCGATAAGGTTTGAGTCTGATCCTGCCTTGACTTCTATTGTATGTTCGATTTCCCTATTAGGAGGCATTTTCATGGGCAGGTCTTGGAATACATTTCCGTGTTTCTGAATTAGCCCATGCACTTCTGGTGACCCTTCACTGATCATTTCTGCAGATAACATTTCTAACTGATGACATTGTACTATATAGGCTGGCACTCCTCTTCGAATCATTTTCGTCATCTGGGATGACGACACAATTTGATTTTCTGGTGCTTGGAATCCATATAACTTGTGCTTATGTCGTTCCAAATTAAAGCTTATACTCTGCTTTTGATGGTTGGCAAAGTAAGTACCTAAGGTTTGTAGCCATTGGATTCCTAAGACCACATCTACTCCTCCTAATGGTATGGTGTAGAATGGAGAATCTAGATTAAAGTCTTGAATCTGCAATTTGACCTTATGGCATTTCCCTACCTTCTCAATCTTCTTACCATCGGCCACCATTACCTTCATATTAGACATGGGAAACGTGAAGACGTCGAGTCTTTTGGCCATGGTTGAATCTAAAAAATTGTGGGTGTTGTCGGTGTCTATGAGAACCATTACGTTGTTCTTCTTAATATGTCCTTTTAATTTTAGTGTATGAGGTTGTGATATACCTGTCATAGCTGATAATGACAATTGCAGAATGCTTTTGTCATCTATTTCTGGAGAGAACTCTGGGGTGTCTTCCATTCCTTCTACATCTGATTCATCATTGTTAGAGTCATTAGTTGCTTCACAATTATACAGATTTTTTGTCTCTTTTCCATTAGCACACCTATGCTTAGGGTCCCACTTTTCACCACAACATTTGCACTTGCCCTCTCTCATCCTTTGTATTTCCACGTTAGCTTTTTCTCCTTCACGAAGATGTGGTGGAACATATTTTGTGTTATCTACATTTGCAAATTGAGGAAATCTTCGTCATGAATATACTCTTTCCGGCGTTGACCAAAATAACTTTTCAAATTTCTTTTCAGCAGCTTTTGCTTTTTGTCTTGCTAGTTCTATCGACGTAATGTCGTGAAAATCGAGCTCTACTTGTAGATTGGACTAGACGAGATTCTGACAATCCAGGTACTCGTGTCGCTAAGGTCTCCCATTCTCGAGTGTACTCATCCACATCTCCTTTTTGGCGCAATTTGATGAATGTTGAAAAGAACTCTTCTTCCTTGATACCTTGGAATCTTTTAAAGAACGCATCCTTAAATTTTCTCCAACTAATAGCAAGCGTTGTCTTTTTCCACCACATATACCAATTATATGCTTCTCCTTCCATTTTCATGGAAGCGTGCTTAATTTTTTCGTCATCACTGTCAATGTCGTAAATCTCGAAATATTCTTCAGCTTTATTAAGCCATGCAACACTCGAACCATCGAACTTGGGTAGCTCGATTTTTGCTCTTCGTTGATATTCTACTAACAATGGAGCGAAAAAGGGATATTGATTGTTGAATGCATTCCAGAGCTACTTATTTTGAAAATTCGCATTATTATCTTCTTGATGGTGTGGGGATGATGTTTTGGGAGAGTCGGTTTTTTCATGATGATCTTCTGAATTCCCTGAATCTGCTGAATTGTTCTGTTGATTATGTCCAATATTCTCGAATATTTGTTCTTTCATCAAATTTATTTTGTCACAAATAGCAGTTAGCATCAGCATTGCTGCTATCAGCATTGCTTTATTATGATTGTCTGTGGACTCGCTATGGTTTTGCCCAATTTGTCTTTCTATCTGATTTGTCGTGTCTTGAAGCTTTTTGATATCATCGAAATATCTCATAACCTTATCCTCGAGATTGACTAATATTTTGGTGAACTCATCGGAATTATTATTGATCTTACTCTCAAGATCAATCAATTTTTTGTTGAAATCAGCCATCAACATTGATGAAGACATCGAGCAGATCTGAGGTGGTGTATATTTATGATTCTGATTATACCATGACCTGTCTCTTTTACGAACTAAATTATTTGTCAACATAAGCTTTTAAATCCGCTGACCACGTCGGTTCGATGTAGAGTCACGATTGCTATGAATAAAGTCCACGCTAACTAGTTTTGTCAGTAGCCCGGACGATTGACGACACAGCGGTACAACAGCAGATGACGTGCGGGTAGGCCCACGGAAGGATGGGCGGCGGATGAACAAGCCAGCGAACGGTGACGAAAGGGCATTGCAGAGGCGACCGTATTTGGAATGGTGGAGGCTGAGGATGGCGGATACAGCAAACAGCGGCAGGGATGGTAATGACAGTCGGGGATGGTAATGACAGGCCACGAGTGGCAGCGGAACAATGATGATGCGATGATGTAGAGTGGTGAGCACGCAAGATAGGAGGGAGTTGACAGAGGACGAGGACTACGGTGACAGCGGCAGCGGAACAGACAATTGGACGTTGGGTGTATGAATTGGGAATTGTCAGATTTGCAATTTCGTTGTTTTGTGGCCACAAAAAATGTGGTGTTTCTTCCAGGCGAGAAGATCGTTGCTCTGATACCAAATGGAAGGTATAAACTCGGATAAACAAGAATAAGCATATTTATTATTGATAAAAGATGAGATGATTACAATTGGGAGTAACCAAGACTTTAAATACAGCCTTATAGTGTCCCTTGGTGAAGGGGCATGATCTTTGATCGTGCCCTTTTGCTTAAATAAACCTAAGACAACCTAAGACAATTACATTTAATAAATAATTAATAAGTTGTACATAACAAAGACAAAACCCTAGATAGACATCAAGAAGAAGTCAATTTAACCTATAATAAAATCTTGCTCATGAAACCCATGAAGCAAGTACAAAATACATTTTATTATCTGTCTTCTTCTTTTAATAATTACATAGTCAATATGAAGACCGACCTAGTTACACTTTTCAACACCAACCTGGTCTCTCATAAAGCTCCAACCTTGTATGAGGACTTCAATCCTTCTTATAAAATAAGGCTCCAACCTTTCACTGCTTCAAAATGTCTTCCAAAGAACATATCCAAAAACTTCAAGGCTGCTACTAGAACTTGCTCGAGTATGTCTTCAACTCTGTTCAAGAATGCTTCAAAGGTCTTCAAAGGACCTCCAAATAGTCTGCAACAAAAACTCTTCAAAAGTTGCTCAAAGAATGTCAAGCTTGTTCACAAGAGGGAGGCTCCAAATTTCTTTCATAATTTGATACAAAATTTGCCCAAGTTTGCTCTTATCCTGGTCTAACTAGCCCAATTATGATCTCAAAATAAGATTAAAAAACTCAAGTCCGAACTACAAGACACCCACATTATGGGTTTTAATTTTGTCACGGTGGAAGTAGTGTAGGAGACTGAAAATTGCAGGAGACTGAGGTTTGTCCTACCTCAAAGCCGAGGTCTACCTCAAGGCCGAATCTTCATAGATTGAGTCACAAGTTCGAGCTCAGCTACAAGGACATATCTCAAGCCGAATCTGATCTCTTGAAGTAGACTAAGTTTTTAGGCCAAATCTGGTACCACAAAAAGGCCGAAGTAATACTCTAAAATAGTGTCGAGAAGATGCCACGAGTAGAACGAATCCCAACATAAAAAGCTTCCAAGAACCCTTAACCAAAACATAGATGAAATTCACATCTTATTCCTTCAACTAGCTCCTAGGTTCATGAGTTATGTGTTGGAAATACTGAGAGGGGGTGAATCAGTATTTCTTATCAATTAGTATATTTTTAACTTTACAGAGCATTAATTATTATTAGCAGTAGATAAACATAAGCATTCACCAACACCATTCAACAATGCATAACAGTAGAGATAGTAAACACAGAGATTTTAAGGTGGAAACCCCTCCAGGACAAAAACCACCAAACGCTTATTAATATTTGTCTCTAAAAGATTTACATCAAGTTTTCAGCTCCAACTGAAGGAGGCTCCAACCCCCTAAGTTTACAAGCTCCAACTATAGGACGCTCCTACACCCTGTTTACCAACTACAATGGTACATAAAAAAAGTATTATTGATAAAATGAATTGGTGATTACAAATTTCGTGGCAATGTGCCTATATAGGCATTGACTGGCCACGAAGATAGGTCACATCTTTCGACCAATGCCCCTTCATAATTAATGGGACATTAATTAATTTAATTAATTTATTATTATTATTATTTGTTACTTAATGTTTACATATTAGTATGTGTATTGGCCCAAGATGAAGAGCAGGTAGCTAAGTTCATAAAATGATGCATGCTTTTTTGTATTAGCAAGCCTAGCAACAAGAAACAAGGTCTATATCATCCCTTACATGTACCCACTCGTCCTTGGGAAAGCATTTCAATGGACTTTGTGTGAGGTTTACCAATAACCAGGAAGGAACATGATTGCCTGTTCGCGGAAGTTGAATGGTTTAGCAAGATGTGTGTTTGTATGCCTGTAAAAAGACTATCAGTGGGCAAGAAGTAACAAACTTGTTCTTTGGACAAGTCTGGGTGCACTTTGGGATACCAAGGTGCATCGTTTTATATAGGGATACGAGACTTCTCAGTGCATTCTAGATTACAATGTGGGAGAAGATGGACATGAAGTTGAGATCTATAGCATTCCATCCACAGACAGATGGGCAGACAGAAGAAGTCAACAAGACTTTGGTGCGGCTTCTAAGGGGATACAACCAGAAGCATCTAAAGCCTTGGGATGAAAATATGGTATATATATACAACATTCTTACAACAGAGTTGTCCATACTTCTATTGAAAATATAAGGCCAGGAATGATCAGCATAGAACAGAGAAATCATTCAAGGTGGGAAATAGAGTATGGATGCAGTTGATCAAGGAGAGCTTGTAGGTGTCTGGTAAGAAAATTAAGGCTCTGAGGTATGGTCCCTTTGAGATACTAGAAAAGGTGGGCGATAATACCCACCAACTCAGTTTACCACCTTATATGCACATTTACTCAATTATGAATGTAGAGAATTTAAAACTCTATGAGCCTTCCATGCGAGATCATGAAGAAGAAAAGGGATTCCATTCTTTTGAGTGCATTTGTTCCAGAGCTAAGTGAAAATACCCAAGAGGGATAGGAGGTAAAGCACACAGAGAGGATTTGTGCATTGTAACAGTGCACGGGCCACAAGCCATACTTATTTGTACTTACAACCATATTTCCAAACAAAGAAAGCGAGCGGAGCGGCCTCACCTTTCAATAGGGTTTTTCTCCCGAAAGGGTTTCCCATAGCAAATATTGTGTCTTAATTGTGTGAGCTTTTATTTTTCCGTTCTATATTTTCTGCATAATTTCCATTCACATGCATGCACTATATATAGTAAAATCTACAAATCTAGAAATTTCATAAAACTATAATACTGCATAATTTCAAATTTTAAGCATAATATTATCAAATTTGTTGTGACGAACTGTCCAATGGAATATCCACGACATTTTACGAATAATTTTGTCCTCCAACAATTTCTCCTTCTGCCATTTCCTGAGCTTGTCTATTTCAATTAAGGAAGCGTCAAGTTCCTCTTCCTTTTGAGCAATATCTTCTTGAAGCCTGCTTTTCAAGACTTTTCTTCTTTCTTCTACCTCTTCTACTTGTAGCTTTAGAAGAGTGACTTTTTCTGCTTCTTTGTTAAGAACTTGTATTTGTTCCTTCTGCCTTTCATTTTCCTTTCTAAGCCTACTAACTTTTGTTGAAGATGCATCTAGTTCCTTTTGATTTTGACTGACTTCTGCCTCACGCTTTTGAATAGATTATTCTAATTTCCTTTATGCTTCTTGCACTTGGAGTTGTAAGAGAACAACTTCTTTTTTGAGTGCCTTGTTTTCCTTCTCTGTGTTTTTCAAATCCTTGAAGGCACTGATTAATGATTTCTCCACGTCCTCTTCTGCTTTTTCTTCATCATAGTTGTCGAATTCTTCAACCTGAAAAACTGCTTGATTTGAAACATAGTTATCATCATCTTTATCACAATCTTGACCTACATGGAGATTTTGAATTTTCTCCCAAAGATGTTTGGCAGATGAGCATGGACCTATATTAGATTTTACGGAACCTGGAAATGCACTTAGAATGATACTCATAAACCTTTAAATTGCATTTTATTAATTCACCAGAGGATGTATCTCCATCAACAACTAAAAACCATACATTACATCCAATAGCTTACAAATACAATTCCATTTTAGCTTTCCAAAATGTGACATTTAATTTAGTAAATAGAGGAATTGGACCAACCTGTCTCTCTTCATCAATGCTGACAGGATCTGAAACTATTTCAATACCTGGAACTTCCTTTGATTCCTTTGAATGCTTGGCGACTTGACATTTTGATTTTCCCATTTCCGCACTCTGAGATCTACCTTCCAGCTGCTAAGTTGCTACTGAAGGGACCTGCGCTAATAGCAATTGTTGGAAATACTGAGAGGGGAGTGAATCAGTATTTCTTATCAATTACTATATTTTTAACTTTACAAAGTAATAATTGATATTAGCAACAGATAAATATAAACATTCACCAACACCATTCAACAATGCATAATAGTAGAGACAGTAGACACAAATATTTTTAGGTGAAAACCCCTCCACGACAAAAACCATTGAATGCTTCTTAATATTTATCTTCAAAAGATTTACATCAACTTTTCAGCTCCAACTGAAGGAGGCTCCAACCCCCTGATTTACAGCCTTCAACCTGAAAGACACTCCTACACCCTGTTTACCAGCTATAACCGGAAGTACGCTTCAACACCCTAGTATTCAAGTTCCAACATAATGGATGCTCCCACACCATGTTTACCAATTGCTACTAGATGGATGCTCCAATGCCCTGTGCAAGCTACAACCTGCCCTAGCACCACCCTGCCACCCTGAAGTGTTCTCAAGCTTCAACCTGAAGGAGACTCCACTCCCCTGCCTTGCACCACACAACCACCTTGATCAGTCAACGTACCAAGTTTCACAATTTTCAGACTGGATCCACCTGTGCTTGATAGCAATATAATGGAACTGCAATCTTTGTCAATCAAATCTTCCTCTGCTTGATCTACACATCAAACCCTAGCATCAGCTTGTGCACCAAACCCTTGCTACAAGAACGTAACCAACATTGCCCGTTGTATAGATATATTCGTTAATAACCTTGGAAAAGTATGTCCAATTCACTAACACAATGACATGCCATGTATCACAATCCTGTAACACTGCAACTGCTAACAACATCAACTTGCACCCACGAGCACAGACCTAGATGCCACCAATCCGACCTACGCCCAACTGTAGGTTGTATCCTTGACAAGCTTGGCATCATAGGATGCCTATTAAAAATGGCAACTAGGACCAAATTCCACCTTGGGACAGCTCATTTGATAGATATAATGATTGCATTAAATTCCTCTTTTCAAGAGGACCAATATTGATATAAAGATCATCCAATTTGGACTATTGTGCAGACCCACCTAGTAAACGGGTCATGAACCTGATTGCTAACTAAACTTCTGGAATTCTTTCCTGACGCTCCGCCAACAAACTGCATAAGCCACTTAGTGGCGTCAGTTGTAGTCGGCACTTTTTCTTCTTTGTACGGAAGGCCTGTGATTAAATGGATAGCAATTGCAGAGATTGACTAAGGTTGGGCGAGCCAAAGCTTGTTGTTGTGATATCTGTTGATTAGATACTTAACATCCTCCCCTATACTTGCTTTTTGTAGCAATTCAGTTTGTAAATTCCATTGGTCTTCTGATTTAGCCCCATCTTAGGAAGGATTTGAAATGCTTCTGCCAAGATGGTTCGTCAATTTTTGCTTGCCGAATATGGTGCATGCAAATTTCTAACTCTTTTTTCCTGGCAAGATCAAATCTTGCCTTGGTTCATGGCTCTACAGTAATTTCTCCATCTTTCGAACGAATTTTGCGCTTTGTCATTCCATTAATGTTTCAGAATTCCTTAGTCTACAGGCAATCCACGAATTCAAAGTCAAAAATTACTGGACTTGGTATATCTGAGATGTCTTCAAGGTCACAGGGAGCATCCATTGAAACTTCAAGCAAGATTTTTCCTAACTGCTAACTAACCCTCTGGAATTCTTTCATGACGCTCCGCCAGCAAACTGCATGAGCCACTTAGTACCATCAGTTGTAGTCGGCACTTTTTCTTCTTTGTACGGAAGGCCTATAAGTAAATGGATAGCAGTTACAGAGATTGATTGAGGTTGGACGAGCCAAAGCTTGTTGTTGTGATATCTGTTAATTAGATACTTAGCATCCTCCTCTTTAATCCCTTGCAGGTCTGCTACTAATGGTGCACCAAGGATATCTTGAATACCTACTTTTTGTAGCAATTCGGTTTGTAAATTCCATTGGTCTTCTGATTTAGCCCATCTTAGGAAGGATTTGAAATGCTTCTCCCAAGATGGTTCGTCAATTTTTGCTTGCCGAATATGGTGCATGCGAATTTCTAACTCTATTTCCCAACAACATCAAATATTGCCTTGGTTCATGGCTCTACTGTAATTTCTCCATCTTTCGAACGGATTTTGCGCTTTGTCATTACAAAAATGTTTCGAAATTCCTTAGTCTACAGGCAATCCACGAATTCAGAGTCAAAAATTATTGGACTTGGTATATCCGAGATGTCTTCAAAGTCATAGGGAGCATCAATTGAAACTTCAAGCAAGATTTTTATTAAGCCAGAGCCTTGTTGATTTTTATAGAAGTAGAAATTAGTACGCCATAATTATCGCTCAGTTTCTCTTCGTTGAAACGTCTCGCCCATTTTTTATTTGATGCTTGATCATTATTTGCCACATGCATGCCATCTGAAAGCTACCTTCCTCGCGAAGTGGTAAATAATTGCGGAGTGATCAGTCAGACAGGACGTGTGGAGTTTGTGACGTGTCAAGATTGCTTTGGTTTCTAAATCCTGCTTTTTGTCTTTTATATGATATACTGTCTGAGTCGCATGGCGAATATTTATTAATGATTGATTTTCTAGAACTGCCTTCAGACGGATGGTTGACACTCTTACTTTGAATCTATAATATGTCGAATCGCTCCTTATGAATTTGTCTTGTCGGATGTTTCCTTATTGATTCAAGTCGGCTTCTTTCTTTGTGCTCTGTCTGGCGTTCTTATCTAAGTTGATGTCGCTCCATACTTTGCTTTGCTCTTAGAAGGTTGCGGAGGTCAAGTTCTCATTCCATAATGTTACTAAGCCTCCCTGCTTAATTCATTCTTTTGTTGTTTTTATTTGTATGTCGAATTATAATGTCGGTTATTTTTATCGCTAACTTATAACTACTTTTTTAAATAACTGACTAAATAGGAAATAAGAAAAAAGATTCGATAATTAGTAATTTTAATAATTTAATTTAAAATTTTAATATTTTACACATAGTTAGTTATCATATTTACTAATAATCCTAAGGCTAACCTTAGCTAAATGTTACTAAGAAGTATATCTTTTTAGACGGGCACCATTAACAAGTGACTTGAAAAGGTGTCTCTGTAATGTTTTTAGTTGAATGGCTCTAGAAGGTTGAATATCTTCAATGACAAAAGGTCTTAGCCATGCAATTTCGAGTTTCTTTGGCTTTCCTTTTACTCAACTATCGTATAGTAAAACTAAGTTACCGACTTGGATATTTTCTCTTACAAGTTCCTGTCATACCATGGTTTTTGTTGATCTTTACTGATTTGTTGATGATAAAGAGCATAGAGTCGATCTTCCTCTAGTTGATGTAATTGTAAAAATCATTACGTTTGTAGTTTTGTGTTGTATTTTAATAGAGGCGATATTGTTTGTGTGTTTGTCGAGCAATGAAATGGTATGACGGCTTCCTGACCATAAAGAAGTTTAAATGGCGTCGACCTCGTCAACTACTTGTATGTTGTGCAATATACCCAAAGAATGGTTGGAACTTTGTCATCTCTGTCGTCTCTATCTATATTACAGATCTTCGTTCGTCCTTTATGTAGATTTTTATTGAATGATTCAAGAGCACCATTTGCTTGTGCATGATACGCGGTATTCTTTCGATGTTCAATTAACAAAATGCATCCCTCTATCACTAATAAGAATCAAGGGACAACCGAATCGTGCCATTATTTTCATATATGAATTTGGTTGCTGCTTCTTTAGTACACGACTCAACTCAACTAACTCTGCTTCTGCCAACTTCGTCAAATATTCCACTGTTGTTATTATATGTTTTGCACCTGTTCGCTTGGCTCTTTTGGAAAATGGCCCAACAAAGTCAATCGCCCATATCTCAAAGGGTAATGATGGAACAAATGAGTGCAGCCGCATTTGATGTTTCAGTAGCGGTCATCCATTTCTTTGGCATATGTTGCATTTCTGTACGTGTTGTCGACAGTCACAGGATAACGTTAGCCACCATAATCCCAATTGTAGTATCTTTCGTGCTGTCGTTTCTCCCTAAAAATGACCTTTGGCTCCCCCATTATGTGCTTCACTGATGATTCCTTCCCTTTCATGTTCTAAAACATATATTCGAAATACTTTGTCAACTCCAAGCTTATATAGTTGTCCATTTATCAATGTGTATGGTGTTGCTTTGATTGCAAGTGTCTTTTTCTTTTTCTCCAATATTCCTTCAAGTGCTTTACCAGTATGTAAAAATCCTGCAATTTCAACAACTTCTGAAGGAACGACTTCAACTATGAATAAATGTGCATCTGGAAGATCATCCATATCAGTCGATTCTTCTTCAGATTCTAGCCGAGATAAATGGTCGGGGCCAACATTGGTTTTCCTCGGTCGAACAAGGACTACAAATTCAAACTCTTGAAATAATAATAACTATCGACAGATTCATCCTTGATGAATTGGTTTATTTACGAGATATTTAACACTTAGTGTTCGGTGTAAAATATGAAAGGGTTTTTAGGAGATAGTGTCAAAAATTCTGTAAAGCAAAAATCATTGCTAAGACTTCTCATTTTGTTGTCGAGTAGTTTCTTTCTACTTTATTGACTTTCCAGTAGGCACAGTTGTTTGGATGGTCTATCAATTCATCGATGAATTGTGCTAGTACTACCCCAACAGCGACGTTTGATGCATCGACATGTACATGGAATTTTTTGGACCAGACAAGAAATTTGAGAATTGGTACTTCAACTAGTTTCTTTTTTAACAATTGGAAAGACTCGTCCCATTTGTTAGACCAAAAAGGAACGTTTGTCTTTAAAAGTTCGTCTATCGGAAATGTAACATCAAAACAATGACTAATGAATCGTCTGTAATATCTTGTGTGTCCCAAAAATATTTTGATTTTTTTTATTGACAGGGGGCTTCAGATCTAAGATTACCTTAATTTTCACCATGTCTACTTTAATCCCATCTTTTGAGACCACATGGCCCAACAATATTCTGTTTGGCGTCGCAAAGATGCACTTTTTAATATTTAGAGATAACTATATTTGTCGACATCTTTCAAGCATCAGTATTAACCATTGAATGTGATATTTTAATAATGTGTAGATCGTTTAGTCGTTGAAGTATACTTCCATTGTTTTATAAATATATTCTTCGAATGATTTGACAACGATCCTTGAGAATATTGTTGGCGCGTTCTTCAATCCAAAAGCATCTCTCTATATGCAAAAGAACCAAACTCAGTAACAGATGTTATTTCTCTCGGTCTTCTTCTGCAATAGATACCAAGTTATATCCTAAGAAACCATCTTTGAATGAATAACACTCGTGCCCTGCTACTTCATTTATAATCTTGTGAGCGAACGAAGTCGGAAATGAATAAGTAAATGTTAATTTGTTTAATCCATGGTAGTCAACACAAATGCGTAATCTGGTTAGGTCGTGTTTCCTTGTTTGAACAACCATGGGGTTTGCCCATTCTGATGTTTCTATGGGGTAGATGATGTCAGTAGCAAGCATCCCTTTTATTTCTTTCTACACGATAGGTTTATACTTGTGCGCAAGCTTATATAATCTCTTCTTTATCGGTTTTGCTCCCAAGATGAGATTAATTTTCATTTTTCCCATTTCCTTGACCAGTCCTTTTAAATCTTTATAATCTCGAGCGAATACATCCTGATATTCTTTAAGTAAATCGACAAATTCCGCAATTTATATTTCCAACCAATAATTTCCAAGTTGGGCAATTTTTGGTCAGTCATCGTTCGAAATGTCCACTTCACGTATTTTAATTTCTACATCCATCTAGTCGAGTGTTTTTGATTCGTCAAGTTGTTGTTCTCTGACTTTTACTTCTTAATATGCTGGTGGAAAGTCTAATTTATCTAGTTTCTCAACTTCTTGTTTATCAACTTTCTATACTGATTGAATTCTTTTGTGATTTTTAGGGTGATTTTTGTTTAAGGAGAAGCTTTGACCAACGATAGGTGCTTCTTCCATTTCTATGTGACTGGCCATTTTTTGTTTTGAAGTCCATGATACATAATTACAGGTTAATAAAGCATCGGTTGTTGATTCTTGACAGTCGATTAGTTTTTCTTTGACAAATTCTTTGATTTTTTTGAACTGCATCCTTCAACTCTAGTTCCCTTGGTTTGAGCTTGAAATCCTTGATGAAATTTTCTCTTAGTTCTTTCCATTGTAGTGACTAACCTCATGTTTCTTCTAATTTGTACCATTATTGGGTCGGTCGTCTAGAGTGTTTGGAAACATATGTGGCCATACTCGCTCATCCTTTTAACCAATTCTTCTCCATTCTGATTCACAATTTTGAATGTGTACGGCAGGGTCCTGTCCAACGCTAAAAATAGGTATGTTTGCTTGTGCAAACAACTATTTCCCTCCAAAGTGTTCAATGAATACGTTGTTGCAGTTGTCCATGTCTGAAGTCAAGATGAGTGGGTATCCCACCATCTCGCTACTTGGCCAGTGAGAGTTTGGACTAGACTTTGCAATCTTTCTTGTTCACTGATAGACTTTGTTACTTGCTCTATATGATTAACAGGAGATGCTCTTTCTTTAAATCGAATGTTGTTGCTAGAGTCGGATGTTAGGTCTGTCGGGAGTAGGGATGGGGGTTCTCGACAATTTTTTTCTCTCAAAATCGGTACTACTTTGATAGAATAGCATGGTCAAATTCTTGATTTCAAAATGGTTTGTAATGTCAAATATAGTTAAGCTTTGGATTCATAGTTCTCAATTTGTCATTCGTAAAGCTCTGTGTCGGAGTTTTGTCTGATGGAAAGAGGTGAACTAGTCAAAATTTTACCATAGGCACTCAGTTCAACGTTATCACACTCTTCATGTATTACTTGGTATAGTCTTCTGATTTCAGTTTCTTCATCAGAAGCTTCGACCCAAGGTTTTCCTTCTCGAGGGTCTAGAGGGATGGTAATTTTCTTGTTGTTACCTTTTAATTTAATTTTGTCTTTTTCCAATGATATTGTTGCCTTCATTCTTCGTCCCCATGGTCAGTCGACTAATGTTGTGTATACTGGGATTCCATCGACTAAGACAATGACTTCAAAGTCGACTGTCGTCAGCATTCCCATTATCAAATTTTGTACTTGGCTCAAGGTCCCACTAGGTTCGATAGATATTTGGTCAACAAGTTTAAGGTAATTAGAAATTATGTGGAGATTCAGTGATCCCATATTAATCCATGTTTCTCTCAGAAGAATGTTTACTTACGAGCCGAAGTCAACAACAACTTGTCTAACCATGTATCCATTTATTTCTAAGTCGACTTGTGGATCATAATTTTCCGACTGATTTCCTTGTGAAAGTTGTCGGACATTTTTCCCTTTTTTCTATGTTTTCGTTGCAATTTTTCAGCATATTTAACAACTCTACCAAGCGAGTGACAGAATGTTCTTCTTTTAAAATTTCAAGTAATTCTTCTAGAATGTGATCCTTAGACGGTCGTTGTTGATCGGCTTCTTTCATAAAAAAATCTACTGCTTTTGTCATTGTATCATTTTGTCCTGCATATCAAGATATTTAGACGTGTTTTTTACAAGTCGTATAACTTGCTGATTTTGATTTCTAGTACCATTTCATACTCCCGACCTTGTAACTACATGAAGATTTTAGAATTCATAATCTCATGCTTTGGAACAATTGTAACAGATTAAGAGTTCTTTTATTTAATACTTATTCAATAATTTAAGGCAATCCTCCAAAGAGTGATCACCCAACCCACACATGTTGCAGAATCATCGATCGGTTTTATCCTTCAAAGGAAAGTCAGTAGCTACGTGCCCTTTTTGCCAACAAGTGTAAAAATAGAATCATCCTCGACCACAATCTCGGCCCCTACCATGGTATCCTCCTCGTCCGACATAACATGGTGATTCGCTAAATTGATCAGTGGCCTGTGTATGATAGACAACATGGTATTTTGGTTTATTTTTTGTGTTAAGTGAGCATCCATGCATGGAATGCACATTGTCTTCGCAAATAGCACACCATTTCGACTTGTTATTCCATATGTTATATTGACAACCTTTAGTTGAATGATTTGAGCCGACCTGGCATATATCACAATATACATCGGATTGTATTCTTCGAACATCTTGGTCGAAATAGTTTGCAAATTTGCAAGTATCTTTCATGTGCCCTTCCATGTGACAGTTAGTACACCATGGGTGGTTCTTCTGGAGTGTCAGTTGCATTAAAGAATTTTGTAATTGTTCAAGTTTGTCTTCAAGTTTGTCACATGGTGAAATGATCGGTTGACCTTCATCAATTTGCTCGATGCGCTGAGCCAATTTAAGTGCTTCTTCACAAGTGGTAGCTTTGTGCATTCTAAGCGGACCACGAATCTTCTGGAGTAAACCAGCGACATACCATGGTACTAAGAGATGTTCGTCAATGGTATATGGAATCTGGCTTAATAATTCTTTAAATCGTTTGTCGTATTCGCGTACTGATTCATTTGGTCTTTGCTTAATTTCCTTTAGTTTCTAAGTTGCCAAATGCTTAACAACTTGGGCTTTAAAAAATGTAAGAAAACCAATCTTAATTTCACTTTTCGACTTTGGTTGGTTCTCTGTAAGATTCATGAACCAAGTTAAAGCACGTTTTCTTAAGGCTGCAACATATTGCGTCATTTGTTTATCTTCATCAGTAACATCATTTGTCGCCCAGAATTTTTCACAGACGAACCAATGTTTTTTCGAGTCTTAGTCACCCTCATAAAGGGGTATATGGTTCAGACCCATTTTTTTACAGAGGTAGCGATGGTCCAGATGTTAAACTATTACTTAGTTGATCCTTTTTGTCAGTCTCGTCGTCGGGTCGTGTATTTTTATTACTTTCTTCTTTGTCGTAGATATCTTTTAAAAGTGAATCGTCGATTCAACACACTCTATCTATATATTTGATGAATCGACTTCCTTGGGGTCGCAACTCCTCGTCAATCGATTTTGTACTTCGAAGTTCCTAGACAGATACTAGCTGTAGCAGGAGGGCACGATTGTGAGATTCCGAAGTTGGAGAAGTACTTGTTCTACTTCATTATCATTGTTGTTTGGTCGATCTTGATTGAAATTTTCAATTTCTTGATGATTTCTTTGCCCGCCTTCATTATGCCAGACTGCAGGTATTTATGAACAATTTTGCGACTGAAGGAATTCTTGAACGTTGGGACTTGCTATTGTTATATTCAGAGTCCTTATTGCTAGACCAGAGTCGTCAAGTTCCATAGCGTCTACTTGTTCTCTCAGAGTTATAAGTAGACCGTCATTTTCTGTCAAGGTGGGCAATGTTATGCCTCTCAACTCTTCTGGGGAGTCTCATGCGTCTTCGCTCTCACACTCATGTTTCTTCATTCTTTTCCTTTGGTATTCTTGATCTCTTATTTGATCTTGTCATTGTTGTCTCTTGTCCCTCGCTATTTTTTGTATGTTAGTCGATTGTTTATATTGTCGGTTACTTTCTTGTTATTTCTTCCTAGCAGTCTACGTACTTCTCCAAATTTATTCTTCTTCTTCTTAAATTTTCCTTCTTCATTTCTCACGATACATTACCCCCCCCCCATGTCGACTTGACTTAGTGTCGGTTCGCAAGGAAGTATTTGTCGGTCGTGATTATTTGCTAAAGAGATAATCCCATGCTTCCTTTGTATCTTAACACTAGGCGTCGAGGAATTTTCACCAATTAGTTTTCACTTTTCTCCAGTCGGTGTTCGCTGGTGTCTGCAATGGTGATCAGTATTCAACAATATGTCTCACGCCCTTTTCAAGAAGGAACTTATGTAAGAAGGTAGGGATCGTGCAAAAGAAATTGTCGTGCAGATCATCGTAGAATCTGGTCTTAATACGGTCGACAAAGGTCCGATCTTCTACGACTTGTTCTTCGCAATAATCTTCAAGGACCGACTCAAGCCACTCATGTAAGTTTGTTCGACCATCGTTTGATAACTTCACTAAAAGTCGAGCGTCAATTTCGTTCTGTAGTTTTTTCATGGGCAATACGGTCGAAGAATTTACTGATTTCTACTAGGGCACCTTCTATAAATCGTTCATGTGCTTCCGTAAAGAAGTTGGCTCTAGCTTTCGCCACTGATAGTCGATTCCTTCGCTCACAATTCTTTAAATAATTACTGATCTTTGTCTCCCACCATAATTGTATCTCTTCTAACGTTAACATTTATGCTTGCATACTCTATGACTCAAGTTCTCACTACCAGCAACGGATCCAATGTTGTAATTTGGCGAAAAGCATGCATTTTTACTAGTAGACAGACATCAGTAATCACATACAAGCATAAGCAAAGGTAAAAAACATGGTAATGGAGAACCAGCAGAAGCACATGGATATATTATTATCAATGGTCTAACCAAAACTGATACATTGATATGCAAACAGGTATATACGGTTTGTCGGGACAGTTATGTAGGCTAATTATTTGAGCATACATCAGACTCCAGGACATGATTAACACCTTTTCTCCAGGATCAGATTGAAACTGAAATCTCTGGCATATATAGTTTTTACAACTGTCAAAGATAAATTAGCCAAATTACAAATATGTTAAAAAATCTCACCGGATGAATAAAATCAACGTGACTCTTGCAGACCCTTCATATTAATATTAGTTTGTAAATAATGTAGCTAAAAAAAGAGTACAAAGAAACAATAGAGTAATGTCAAATGTGATTCAAGATTAAACTTAATATCACCACATTGACCTTGTTAACATCCTCTAATAGCAGTATAGGTATAGCAATTAATTCAAAGAAAAAGTTCTGTATGTGCAAAAGACTCCAGCTCAGCATTAGCAAACAGTTAAAATATTTAAGTTCTAATAAAAGAGGGCAGCTAATGTGGAGGAAAACCGACTGATTCTGCCCCAAAGCAAGACCCGCAATATGTCTCATTATGCTCCAACCTGCCACCATGCCTTTGAAGCGGGTTCTCAATCTGCAAACATAAAGACAGGAAATTTATAACTACCAAAGATTTTGGAAAACAACTCAATATACATTAAAAAAAGACACTGATATGCAACTCTCCAACTGGAGTACAGTAATCAAAAGTCAACACTCAAGAAAGATGAGTTAAACCTAAAGGTTCATAAAAAGGATGAATCAGGTCAACTGACCCAGTGAACTAAAATTTAGAGGAATAAAGAAAAAAAAATACAAATAGAAGACTTCATCACGAATTAGCAAACATTCTTTTATAAAAAACAATACATACTAATTTAAAATACCTCAAGCGCAAGACAAAATCGAAACTATTTTGAAACATCTAATTCAGAGGAGAATCAACCCAACATTGAACAAGATACAACCAGAGGAAACAAAAGTTCAATTCCTAAGATACAAAAATTGGCAAGCTCATAATATATACACCATCAGGAAATTTTTCATCATTGGAAGACTTGAAATTCAAAACGAAATGAATCTTTGTTATAGGGATGCTTTTCAAAAACAAAAAATTAGCATGCTGGCTAGGGAACAAAAGTTTAATCCCTAAGATAAAAAATGGCAAGCTCATAATATATACACATCAAGGAAGTTTTCATCATTGGAAGACTTGAAATTCAAAATGAAATGAATCTTTTTTATAGGGATGTTTTTCAAATACATAAAATTTATCATATTGGTTCTAAATTGCTTGAGCGTCTACAAAGACAAGGAAAACAATTATATCAAAAATATGGAAAATGAAATTGTTATCAGCACCCGACTGAAACCAGCAAAACCGGGCAGTACTACCAGTTCCAAGGCCATACCAATTAAGTTCAAGGTACAGAAGCAGAAATGGCCAGTTCTATCCTGGAACCTGCCATAAATAGCCAAACCAACTGGATCCATACAGTGCCATATAGACATGGCTAGGGACCACATAAACCCAATTTTTAAAAAGAATCATTGATTTAAAAAAATGAATACACTAAACCTAACCCTAGACCCCTATTAATAATATTTATAAATGTCCCCACCCTCTCTCACTCACACAACTCCTTTGGAATTTTTGAGTGGAGTTTCTTGGGCTGATTTAGAGAGTTGATTGAAGAATTGTTTTGAAGAAATTGTTCAGCTGATTTGGAGTACTGATTGAATGGCTGATTTGGAAAGTTTTTTGAAATAAGTTTCTTCGGTTGATTTGGGGCTGATTCAAGGAATTATTTCAGAATTTCTTGGGCTGATTTGGGGCTGATTCAAAGGTCGATTTTCAAAATTTATTGGGTTGTAATAAAGCTGTTTTCTCTGAAGTTAGGAGCTGTTTTGAACTGCTGAAGTTCATCTTTTTATCTTGACTTTGAAGGCTTGCAAAGGTATGTGAAGGAAGCCTTGAAAAAGACCCCTGAATCAACCACCATAGTCTCGGATGATTTTGATCTCTCGTCAGAGTGGGTTGTAGAGACTTAGTCACCCGCATTTGACAATTAAGACCTATCTTGAATGGACCCATTTCCACAGCCAGAGGCTCTGAACATTGGATGGGTACCTCCAGGGCCAGGGGAATCAAAACCAGAATCCCATTTCATATTCTAGTCATGCTGAGGATGTAAATGATGAGAACTTCAAATGACCATCTCATATGATTAGATTGTAGAGTCTAGAATCTATACTACAATTATTAATTAGTGTTGTGCATATTTTTGAACTCTAAAGGGCATTTAAATTTTAGAGCCTCTTTGTCAATGTGTTTTGGTTCCGATATTGATTACACTCAGTGCTAGATTGGTTATATACACCTTTGCTGTATACTTGAGAAACATTGCATATTTGTGTATAATGGTTTAGATTCACATGGATAGACATGAATACATATATTTTTTCTCAATTTTTGAATATTTCATGTAATTTTTGGTTGACCGGTTTTACAGTCCAGTTTTGTTTCATGGTTTTTGTTCAGTTCCAGTCCAGCTATGATTTCTGGGGTCAATCAGTTTGATGTCCGTTCTGGTTTTGATATCATTGGGTCCATTCCTAGACAATCATAAAAACAGCAGTTACAACCATGATTTCTGGGGTCGATCAGTTTGATGTCCGGTCCGGTTTTGATATCATTGGGTCAGTCCCGACTCCCTAGCCAATCATAAAAATGGAAGTTACAGCCACGAAAGGAGTATGTTAGACTGTCAAGAGAAAAACATAAGACACAATCAAGAATTGATCAGTTGCTAAATAACTTTATACTAACTTGAATGACATTATCAATATTTACCATGGTTGTGTTGATTTTTCCACAGCACAGGTTTGAGTCTAAGATAACAATCACAAACACACTCAAATGCTACAAAACTACTACTTTGCACAGCAGAATAAAGTACAACAGTGAATCAACTAGTACACAAGACAATTTTTTAACCCACAACTTGTTATATTACAAACTTTAATACAACAATCTTAGGGCTCTTGTACCAAGGATCATGACCCTAACAATCAGCCCTAATTCAAGACAACTAGGGCTTGGTATCAACAACTATGATGCCCAATCTTTCCCTGAACAAAGTACACTCGACTTACTTGCTGATGTAGTGCTCCACAGTCCTTCAGTCCACATACCTTTGGAGGCAAAACCAGTCTGATTGGTTGGCCCAAACTGGCCTTATTTCGCTGAACCGGCCAGTTCCAAAGGACTTTGTACAACATGACTAAGGACCCACGAAACTCAAATTTGTTTTAAAAACATTAATTTATGAGTGGGGAAGCCAAATACTCAACCCTAGGGCCCTGATAATACAATTTTTATCTTTAATTTTTCATCCTTTTACTTAAATTTTCAACATAAACAGTAATTGTTTCAAGATGTTTGAGAGTGGTTCCAACTTCAGTGGATCATATGGAGCAAGAAGTTTAAATACCATTCAAAATTCGACCAACTTGACAGGTTTCAAGATTTCAGGATTTACCGAATTGCAATGTTTCCAATGGATTCTGTGATGGAACTAGAATTTAATCAAGAGCACCAAGTTCTATATGTACCTCGATGTTGGTGCCAATGATTGTTGAACTCCTCTATCATGACCCCAGTAAAAATGTACCCTTTGCTGAAGCAAAATCATTGATTTGGCATTATAAGATTTGTCAATCTTATACTAATGCTTAGAGGGTGATATTGATGATGAGGATCCCAGTATAGGCAATGATTTTGAAAATATGTAGTTATTTATGGTAGCATGACTTTTTTCTGTACTCTAGAGACCATTTAGAGCCCTCTTTGTTAATGTATTTTTGGTTCAGAGAAGGATTTCACTCAGTGCTATTTTCGTTATAGGCACCCTTGCTATATATATGAAACTTTGCATATTTGTGCATAATGGTTTGGATTCATATGGATGAACATGCCCGTGTGTGTATGTATTCAAAATTTGAATATTTTATGTATTTTTTCATCAACCGGTTTTTGGGTCCAGTTTTTTTCTGGTTTTGGGTTTGTCTGGTTCAATGACCGGTCTGGTTCTGATAATTGTCTCCAGTCCTTCAATGTACTCAATTAAATTGTGATTTTAAGGAATTTAATATTTATCAGATAAAAAGCTATAAAACCATGTGGCAGTTTGTGCTGTCAGGAATATCAATAAATGTGAATCAAAAGTCATCAAATAATATAGGATAACTGATCATAATCCATAGAAAAATTCAAAACCAACTCTAAAATCCAAAATCTCCTAAAAAGGGATTTTAGGGTAGAAAGGACCCAACCTTTGGCGAACCAATTCCATCAACCCTTGTTTCAATAATGTTTCCATGTTGATCAATTCTTTTCTTGATTATATTGTGTTTCTGCAGGCAAAATGCAATATATCAGTTCAGTATTCAAACAGAAAAGCATTCACTTGACATCATGAAATTGGGATTCCATTTTGAAAACCACTGATTATAAGCAAACTCTTATATTTACATCTTCGATGCCATAATATCCCATTACACTTATCCACACATATATCTAACGACTTCTATAATAGCATGACCATGAAATATAATGTCAAATCTCGCCTGGAACCAGGAAATAGGTGCAGGCTTTGGAAATAACACTTCAAAATGTTCAGGAAATCGGTAAGAGAGATACCAACAAATAGATGTATAGCTAGGGAGGAAATTTTCATGTAAGTGTGCATATAGATGTTTGAGCAGGAACTTCTAAGTTTTATTTTAATTTTATTGTTTCTATAATTATTTATTTCATTCACTTTAGTCTTGAAAAAATGGTTAATTTTACCGGGTAAGTGGTGCAGGATTTGGAAACAACAGTTTCAAAATTTCAGGAAACGGGTAAAGTGGATACCTGAAAATAGATGTATGGCCAGTAAGGAAATTTTTATATAAGTGTGCATATGGATGTACAGACTGGGACTTTCAAGGCTTTTTTTAGATTTCAGCATTTCTCATTTATTTATTATGAATTATTGCTTTATTTCTCCATTTTTTGAAGAAGTCCTGAGACCAATCAAAAAAAAATTAAAACTGCTTTAACTGTCGAAATATGGCATTTCCTTAATGGAATCTGCTAAGAAAGATTTAGAAAACTTTTCAAAAGATTTCCCTGACACGAAACTTCTGGTAAATGTTTACAGATGTCTCCAGACAATTTCTGTATAGAAATTTCTCCTGTATAGAAACAAGCCCCAGTAGAGATATTTCAGTTAATTTTGATCTCTCAATTGTAACATCATGTGCTATATGTCTCATATCAAGGGGTGAAAGTTTTCACATCTTCAGTTTAACCCCACTTTCACTACTATTTGTTTGTTCTTTTTCTCTTGGAGAGGAGATGTCTTAGGCATTTTTTATTTTTCCATTATTACTTGTAATTCCAAGTTCCACAGACAGATTTTTGTTATTGGCACTATTTCCAAGTGATCTCCTAAATTTTTCTTGGGAAGAATGTTGACCTGAAAAGGTTTTTTTTTCTTTCCTCAAAGATGCCCGTTTTGTAAAAGAGACCAAAGCATGCATCTGCAGAAAAGAGATATAGGAGAAAACATGCACAATACCAACTTATAAACAACTACAAGTATAACATAAGCAACAGCTGCAAAATAAAACAGAAGACAGGAAAGACATCACATCACATGTGTCCACAAAAAACCACAAAAGCTATCAATAGGGCATGTAAACTATAAATATATACATATAATCAACGGAATGAAGTAAGCATCATTGTTGGAAGTTGAAAGAAGAAAAATAGGAAAGGTAATGCACAGTCAATTTCTTAAGAACTGGTGCCCTGCTGACCATTACAGAGATGATGTACAAGTGTCATACAGATACAAGTTTGATTTGAATGCAACATCAACCATCATTTACATCACTGACAGCATGCATTCACCTAAGGACCAGGGAAATACTTATATACTCATTTCATGACGGATATAATGTACTATATGGATACAGTGCATTTCTATGCTATCAGTAGATATTCTCTTAACGTCCAGAATCAAAGTCCTCATAGTGAGAAAATTGGTGATAATACCATCACCTCTTGATATATGTGCCCTTATTGATGTGGCTTTATTAGAATGTTTCCCAGTGGATCATGCATCTGACATTTCTATGGTACAACTCTGGACAAACTATAAAATCCCAATCAACCTAACTGAAGTCTAGCAGTGTTTCTGCCACATTGATAAGCAACAGTTGAAAATAGAATACCATAAAGAGAGATTTGCATGTAGTTCGAGTCATCTCTGCCAACAATTATATCCAGAAAAGAGCAGTTTCAATGTGGAAGAACACTAAAAACAATAAGCCAACACATATAAGAAAGGTAAAGAGGGACCCCTTTGCTTTACTGTTGGAGAGCAAACAGCAAGCTCCAACATTTTGTTGATGTATATTATTTTATGACATAAACGATAGCAATGGCATTATGTGAACACTTTACCAGTTAAATCATGTTAATGTTTGTAATGAACATAAATATAAAAAAAATCAATATTAATATTTACATTAATGATTGAAGTGACACATACAAAGGGACATGACCTAAGCAAGGGAAATGACCCATCAACCATCGGGCCTAGTCAATGTGTTGTGCATGTGTTTGATTTGTGACCATTACAAGTTATTGTTTATTCCAGCAAAACAACATTCAATATTGCATAGAAAACAAGGTGCTTGCTGACAAATACAAGCAGGGAGATGGAATACTCAAAAGATTATATTTATTAAATTTTAGAAAATCAGGCAGCAAAGATACACACCAGTCAAAGTTGCATACAGCATTATACAGTCACCCCAACATCATCCACATTGCAGAAACAGAAAAATTCAGATAAATTGAGAAAATCCAGTGTTGAAGATGCAGCACATTTTTTGCAAGAAACGACAGTTACATGAGTTGACCCAGCAGAAACACATAGGGCACATAGTTGTGGAAGACACCCAGGACATGATTTGACAGCAGAAAATGAGATGCCTCCTGCAAAGGGAGTGATAAGTGACAACGGACTGGTCCATTTCTTTGGTGATCAATCTTATATCTTATCCATATTTTCTCCCTCCTTATTTTGGCCCCTTGAAGGCTAAGGTTGAGATACTAGGGCTTGGTGCAAATCCCTACGCAAGAGGAGTTTTGGGGGTTGGACAGTCTAAACATCAAGGGGATAGTATTTGCCACAAAATCTACCCTTTTGGTGGGCATCCATTTCAATTTCACCCATAAACTTTCTTGCCCTAAGAAGGAAACCCTAATTTATCTTCCTTCAACTTGGGGGTTTTCCTTGAAGGTTTCATGGGCATTGATCTTGAAAATTCACATTGCTGGAAACCTTGTCTTTGGCCCTTGACAATTGGATACAACACTCATCAAATTCACTAAACCCTAGGTTTTGTTCCTTACTTTATAGGTCTCTTCATTGAATGTGAATTGCCTCCATTAGATCCTAGTGCCATTGTTGAGTCTTTCTTGTTGAAGACCTGGTTGTGTCACCTTGTATACTTACCCTAGGTGACCTATATCACATACTGGGAGTCTGGGATTCCTCCCATCGATGAAAATCCGCAAAGAGCAGGGGGTTTTGGCTGTCGTGACAGTAAGCCATTACCCCATTGTTGCTTCTTGGTCTAGTTTATGCCTTGCAGGGTTTCCCTCTCCAAGGCCTACTAGACTTTGCTGCAATAAGATGCATGTATACAAGGTTCTAGCATAACCTGTTACTCTTTAGCCTCCATCTTCAATCTAGTAGGTGTCTGTGCAATCAAAGAGTCTCCAGCATTTTGCTCCCACCCAACAATAGTCCCCTCGATCCAATTGTTACACCATCTTCTCTCTGGTGCCTTTGAGGTCATGAGTGGCTCGTCCTATGCTCATCTTGTACATAATCAAGATTGGCAGCAGGGTTGGTTCCTCTATCAACATGAGTAGCTTACTTTGTGCACTGTTTACCTACCATTTCTTTGTCTTCTACCATCCAAGGTCATAAACCAAGGAACTTTTTGGCAACTGACGATACCAAGGGGTTCAATCATTTCATTTGTTCTTCTGCCATCATCTTTTCTTTAAGATCCTTATGTGTGTGTCATCTGATGTCACTTTCTAGAGTGCTTTCTTATCTTGTCATTGCAATGAGAATCTCAAAATTATTAAACTTTCCAAGTCTACATGCTTGATAAAATGCTCAGTTGCTGATGCTGCAAAAGCCTCAATCAATGCTCAACTCTAATGCTGTTTGCCTATCTGATTGACACAGCCAGTTGAAATCTGCAATCAAACTCAATACTCAATGAAAAATATGTGTTGCGTTGAGATATATCTCTACTCTGAACTTATCTTCTGCTTGGATGATGTCTTTCTTTTGTTTCTCTTTCAATCAAAGTGTTCTCACTAGCTCTTTTATCAAGTATTCAAATCTGTCAAACTAATTTTAGGTCTCTAGAAATATGTGGGAAACTGATATTTATATATAAATGAAGGATGGCTCTGACTCACTATTCTATAACACTCTGCACATGGGGCTTGACTCGACTTAGACACAACTCAATGGCTAGATTCTACTTTTGTGACCCTATAAAACTTCTAAGATACTATAGACCTATGTTACTTGGAGTGTCCTCCTACTCCTAGTTGGCCCATCAAATAATCCCAAGACAAAACAGTCCCTTCATGCTTTTTCGGTCAACTACCCTTGTTCCATCCAAACTTCAAATTCAAGCTCTTTTCTACATTCTTGAAAAGTTTAACAATAGACTGTGTTTCCCCATAATGAATTATACAATTCAAGCCACATCTTTTGGTTTCTACTTGCATTCTTCATTAGTTGGTCTTCTAAGTTCCTTCAACTATCATGTGCATTTGAATATATTTTCATCGGCAATAGTCTCTATTATGTGCAAATTTCCTGCAAACCTAGCACCTGGCCCTTAATTCCTAGCAGAGTTAACACATCTATTGATTAAATACACAAGTAGGTTCATTAACACAATAAAATTCAGTGGAAAGCAAAATATATCTATCACAATCGCAATGACACAACATATCCTGCCCAATCACAAATTTTCATTTATAATCCAAACTTACTTGGGCTCCCGCCCTAGGATAATGGCCCATCTGAGGAAATACAAAGTACAAAATAGACTTGGATCTGATCCAGCAGATCTGCCCTAGATCAACTAGCATGTGCATTTGAATATATTTTCATCGGCAATAGTCTCTATTATGTGCAAATTTCCTGCAAACCTAGCACATGGCCCTTAATTCCTGAATCCTAGCAGAGTTAACACATCTATTGATTAAATAGACAAGTAGGTTCATTAACACAATAAAATTCAGTGGAAAGCAAAAAATATCTATCTCAATCGCAATGACACAACATATCCTGCCCAATCACAATTTTTCATTAATAATCCGAACTTACTTGGGCTCCCGCCCTAGGATAATGGCCCATCTGAGGAAATACAAAGTACAAAATAGACTTGGATCTGATCCAGCAGATCTGCCCTAGATCGATGCTCGATCTTCTCTGCAAATATGGATCTCCAGCCTCCCTTGATCAATGTTGCAAACATCCACATCGGCATAAAATCGGCAAGGGTCTAGAAAATCAAAATATCATAAAAATCGAGAAAATATTAGTAAAAATCGGCAAACGTCAACAAAATTAAGATACCGCAAACGTATCAGTAAAAAATGACAAACATCAGCTCGGCCAAAAAATCGTGATTTCGGAATTTTATCGTGACAAAATCAAGATGTTTGCAACACTGCCCTTGAACCCAACACTCTTCTCACCAAGATGTCTCTCTCAAGCTTGTGATGTTGTTGTGTGTCTTTCCCTTCTCCTAGGCCTTGCTTTTATAACTTTACATTGAGATAAATCCTTAGCTCTAACCCTAATCTCCAAAGTGATTAACGACGAAGATTAAATCTCATCTCAAATGAGATCAACGGCCAATAAGCCAAGTATTCACAAAGTTTCTTTTAACTCAATACGCCAACTTAATAATGTATTTTTTCCTAAGTTAGACTTAGATTAAGTTACATTAGCAATCTTGCTCACACTTGAGCAAATGCCTAAGGAGACTATGGGTGATTTCTGCACACCTAGACACAAGGCCTGCGCAGAAGTACCTGCCTGAGCTACAAACATCAACATTCTGATTAGTTACACTAGTCAACAGAACTTTCAAAGGCACGCGAGCATTACAAGAACTCCACTAACAAGGCACTGTCTATAGCCAACTCACCTATTTTCTGCATAACAAACAATTGATACTTCCACTTCTCAACTGATAGTTAATTTCTCTAGACATATAAAATCTTGCTTTCAACCAACAATTTCAAATAGCAGTCTGGACCATCAAGAATTATCACCTATCTTTAACATCGAGTGTTTCCCTTCTTTCCATGACAAAGTAACTGTCTGAACAACACAATCACCTCTTTCTCTACTACATGCATATTTTCTAGATTCTCAAGAGGAACATTTACTTATATCATTATATGAGTAGCATTATTTCTTTAATCCGCACAGATCTTCCACTTGCAGGTTTTCTTCCTTCCATAAGTAGGCAGACTCCTCCTGTGCTATTATCACCATGACACCAACCCAAAAGAGTTCCACCTCCAAGATTCTCAAACTAGCATTTTCTCACAATGACATCGGTGCCAAAGTGTTGAAACTATTGTCTCGACTCTCAACACATTCAAAAAAGGGATACATCTTAGGACAAGCTTACAACCAATTGTGGACACAAAGATCATGCAGCCAAATGACCTACAGGAAGTAGCCTCATTCAATGATGTACTGTCAGGACAGTCCAGTAAACCATAGGAAATAAAGGCACAAGAAAGGCCATCTTTGCTGTAGAAAAAGGTACAGCAGGCAAAAGCAACAAAATTACTAAGGATACAGCAAAAGCCCCAGATCTGAGCAATAAAGACAAGCGCTCTAAGAGTTACCTAGCTAAAAAACAGAAAATCCAACATATTAAGTCACCTCCTCCAAAGTCAACAGTTAATAAAAGATCATGCAGTGATTGCAAAGTTTATGGGAATCTGGCCCTCAAAGAAGGCCCTGATCTAGTATATTTACTCCAGATGGAAACCAAAAAGACATCTAGACCTGAATCTTGGATCCAGAGGCTTCTTTGCAGCAGTTTTTACAAACACTGAGGATAGGGAACACATCTTTTAAGACGGCCTATATTTTTTCAACTCAACAGGCCCGCAACTGCATTTTTGGATGGAAAGTTCAGCCCAAAAAACGCAATACGCTTGAAAACTACATCAAAACCTTTGAAATCACAAGGAGATGTATGTATATTGCATATGCTAGAATCTGTGTATACATGAATGTTTTGGTTTTGGATAAGAAGCCAATTCTTTTGGTTTTGGGCTTGGTTCAGTTCATACAAAAACCCAACAATAATTTCGTGTGCCTAAGACAAAAAAAGGTAGATGCTCCCCAACAGTAAAATCTAATTTGCAAAGATGGAATTTGCCAACATAATAGGTGAAAAACGCTAAAGAAACTAGCAAAAAAATGAAGCAAATAATCTGAAGATACATCATGTTTCCAAGATACTCTTCTAGAGAATCGACAAGCATCATGGCTACTTAACAAAATGTGGGAGCAAACCCCATGTCCAATCTTCATATAAACTTTTAATGAAAGGTGAAAGGGTTTCGTTGCTTGGATGACCGAAAGCTTAAAAGACAGCCTCTTGGCACAAAGAACAATTGAGGGGATATTAATTGATGGCTTTCCGCATGAATTCATGGCCCTAGTACTAGGCCATGTATTCTACTTTCAAATACCATATGGCAGTCATGAGTGATAGAAAACCAGTAGAATGAACACCATTGGTGACTTCCTAAGACCGCATGATCCAAATGGATCTACAAAGTTATTATATGACGTTATTGGTGCTTTGGAATTGCAATGACAGACCAAAACTGAAAATCCTCCAGTTCAAGGTTAAAGATGCAAAAGTTTCAGGTTAAAGGCCTCTAGGAAAATCGTCCTAAAGGTCCTCCATGCATTCTATGAGTCAGTAGGATTCCAACAATGGTTAATTTTCATCAAACAAGATTTGTATGATAATGTTATGCCCTTGAAAATTTTATGGTTAAAATATTCCCAAGAGATCCAAGTGGAAGCAACATCAGCTCACAATAATTCACCCACATGAAGCTAGTAGCATATGGGAATCTTCATATCTTCAAATGTAGGTTTGTATGTCAGTAAACTAGAGATGCACCAACATTTTATTGTTGTTTAAAGGGGGTTAAAGATTGCATATAGCATTCAGGAGGAAGTGGTATAGGGAGGGACGACGAGTTTTTAACTAAGGAATCTCAAAATTATTGAAAAGCAATGGCTGGACTTCACAATTTAAATTTAGCAAATGCACACAAGCCTAATAGTAGAAATTGATGGTTATGGAGTCATAAGATTAGTACCTTACTTTCATATGGGAAACTTTCCACTCTGTTGGCTAGTCAATCCCAATCCTATTAAGGTTACTTCGGTCCCAGAAATATAATCCAGTTGCCATGCAGACGTACAACCACATTTTCTACTTAATATTTGAAGAGTTTTTGGGGTCTTGGCAGTATATTAGCCCAATCTAGAAAAGTTTCTATATAAAATTATATGAATGTAAGCTAAATGCTATCATTAATCTAGACAACTTATTTCCACTAACCCAACCCTTCAAACAGTTACACTTCAGTAGCACGTGAGGCATTTGGTGTCATATCCTAACCAATAAATGTATTTCTTAACTAACGTAACTGGATGACCCAACACATGTCTATTGCTTGCTTTCATCTGGAGGGATTTTTTCACTCCTGCCGTGATTTTACATATTTACTATGAAGAACACTCACCATCATTTATCATTTATTATAAAATGAGAAATTAAACATGGGGAGAAATTTACTGAGAAGACAATCCAACACTTACCACATCAAGGTGCTGCTCCCCACTTATATCCATGGCATCGAGACTAAGAATGGAACATGCAAGTGCTGGGAAAGTCACATCAAACTGCATAAGCACGGAGACAAAATAAGAATGTCAACCACTATAATTGTAACAGTGCAGCCTTTATAAACAAAGCAAGAAACGTTTTCATTAAAAATAATTATAAGCCCTGGAAGCAAGTAATCATGGATGTTATTTGATAAGCTAGAATTTTAAAATATTTAATATATCTACTCTCGAATCTAGATACATTGAAAAGCATGTGTAAAAACAAAATAAGATTTTCTAACTTTGAAAAGGAACCAATCTTATGTGTAGCTTCTACATCTTAAGTGAGAGTTAGTTCACATGTAATTTCTCCTAGAACACACTGTAATAACAACAATGGCCTATGGGCAGTTGCTCAAAATCACTCACACATACGCCCACACAAGTTAGTGTAAAATGCTTGAAGATAGAAAACATGTCAGTTAAAATCTGAAATGGTTGGGAGGATCCTTGCCTATGCTCCAATGCAAAAGACAAGAAACTAGAATATGATTAAGAATGTTCTGACCATTGTTTCACGTTTTGCATATGATATCTCCAGTTCATAGCTCACATTCATACTGAACTAGTCATACAACCGTAAAACCAAAAGAGTCTCAACTTACTATCAGTTGATGTACACCTGAAGCACCTTATATTTGCCATCGATGTTGTATAAGTTAGTCACACAGATATAAAGTAAAATACAGCAGTTCAAACTTGACTATTCATTGTTCAAGTACCGTGAGTAAGCATTTAAGAATCCCAGTCTAAATTTCCAAACAACAGTGATTTACTTTCTCAATGTTTGCTTCAAGCAATTAATAGCAAAGAATCTCTAGGACTTGTGTGCCCTCTCATGGGTTTTGTAAAATCATTTCTAAAAAAGTTCAATTACTTGGGACAATATCAGGCTTCCATACATTCTCCAAGTATGCTGATGTTGTCTTTCACATATAATGCTCCAATATAATTCAACGATATGAGTTCTTACTGATAATGTAATAAATATAATGGTGGCTAGGGACAATTAGGAAAGGGTAATTAATGAGCTGGTTAGGTCAAATGGGTAGATAAACATCATTGTACTAAATGACTCCTCTGATAATAAGATTATACATTCTGTATCTCTCGTCTTTATCGTGAATACATATTTGGAAGTCCATTTCTCAGCAAGGTATTAGGCTGAAAAGATCCAGGGTTATTATCTCAATGATTGAAGTTCAAGAAAGACGAGTTGGAGGAAAGAGAAAAGGAAGAGTAGCATAATTCCAATTAGAAGGAAAGTCATTATTGTTTTGCTTCAAAAGTCCACACTTTAGTAAATGGCATGATTTTTTGTTGAAGTGGGAAAAAACATTCAAAGGTTGCCACATCTCAATTAGAAGAAAGTGATTAAAGATAAGGAAAATGAGATGGAAGGCCCACTTTTAAACCTTGCAACAAAAACATGATGGTCACAAAAAAGATATCCAAATAGGCTCTAATGCCTCTTTCTTTCAACTATCGTGTCACCTTTGTAAATTCTTCAATCCTATACCAACTTGTTTTCGAGGGGAGATGTTAGGATTTTTAGACACTTAGGAGTTAGTTAAAACTTAAAAGTGTGTTTCTTGGTGGTATGTATTTGTAGTTAATAGTTATCTAATCCGATGGTCGCGATATTTTCTAGACATAAAATGATCGAACGGATCATATTCTCCTCAAGACTAACAGCTATATTGATCTGTGCCTATGTTGAGAGTCATTTGTTGAAGATCGATTGTGAGTTGTGAGAAACTCTTATATACAATATTTTTCTCTGCATAAATATATTTCCTCAAAAAGCCACATTGACTGGGGCCATTGCCTGTTTCCCTTTTCTGAGGTTTTACCAAGTAAAACACTGGTGTAATGATCTTTGATCTAGTTATGTGAGCAGCCCCTTAAGGTGTTCGTCCTATGGGGAAATACATTGCAACACCCACTGCAACGCAATGATTGTAGAGAATAAGAAGAAATTTGCAAGCAATCCATAGGAACCTAAACTATAACAGCAGAGAACACAAAATAGATAAGCTAGCCCCAAACACAAATGAATAAAATTATACATTATATATCCCTCATCTTTATTGCGAATACATTTTTGTGAGTCCATTTTTCAACATGGCATCAACCTCGAAAGAGAAAAAGAACTGTAGAATAATTCAAATCATAAAACAATCCATTGTTTTTATGTTTTGAAAGTCTAAACATTAGTAGATGGTATGATTTTTTGTCTAAGTGGAAAAAAACATCAAGGGTGTCACATTTCAATTAGAAGAAAAGAGAGTAAAGATACAAAACATTAGATATTGGAGCCATTTGAAAGCTTGTAGGAAAAATGTGACTCCCACCAGAACATACGAGTCACAGAGAAAGAGAGATATCCACATGAGCGCAATGCCCACCAGAACACAATGATTGCAGAGGATGAGAAAAAAACTTATAATCAGCCCATGAAAAACAAAACCATACGAGCACAGAACACAAAACAGACAGCCTAAAGGCTAGAACCCATGCTCTGACATGTGACCAGATGATGGAACACAGACCATTTGCATATAGAAATTGTTTTAACTCTTTTTGGGGATTTGAGCTGTGCAACAAAAACAGATGATTCATAAAGAAGAAGCCCTGACATAAACATAGGAGCACCGACAGTTTATAAACATAGAAGATTCATAAAATTATACAAAAGAGAGCAGTCAGTGACTCCATCTTGATGCAGTGAGAAAGCCCTAATAAACCTATAACAGACTCAGCACACTGACAAATAAAGTTTCTGAGAGACAGATTTCTCTTTGAAATTTGCAGAATTGGAGCCCGTATTAAATTTCCAATGAAGCACAATGATTTGAGAAGCACAGGGGGGACTTTTCTCTAAAGATTTTCAGTTACACAAAGCAGAAGATAATGCCCTAACATTATTGGCCACAATTCTAATTCATCCAGCTTGTCTATTTGACCAACATTATCCAGGATTTGGATGAATAGAGAGAACTTCGATATATTTTTAAATCTGAGAATATTTTGGGATAGGTGTCTACCACTCAAAAAACCAAAACAAAAATATTTATACCCATGAAACAGAGGTTATGGATGGCTCTAACAAAATTTTAACAGTGATTTCCTGTTCTGATTGAATTTCCAAGGTGGGGAATCACAAATGGCTTGACTCAGCATGGACAGTTGTCCAAGAAAATTTGAAACTCAGGAATTTCAGTAATTCAAGAGTTCCGAAATTTGAGCAATTCAGGAACAGGAGAATTCAGAAAATTCATGAATTTGGGAATTCTACACCTACAAAGGTTATGAGATAGCTTGACAGAGTACTAGTACAATCCTGGACCTGTGGAATAGATATGTTATTTAAGAACTTTTTTTATGTTTTTGCTGTCAGTCAAATTTTGATGGTTAATATCATGGATTAAGAGGGGGCATTGGATGTCCAATATGACTCAACGAAATAACATTCCTCTGAGACCGAGAAATCAAAAAAGGCTTAACTTGGCATGGATAGTTGACTAAGAAAATCAGAAATTTGGGGATTTCAGTAATTCAAGGGTTCGGAAGTTTAAGCAATTCTGGAAATGGAGAATTCAGAGAATTGATAGATTTGGATATTCTACACTTATAAGGGTGATGAGAGCTTCATGAAGTACTTGTACAATCCTGGATCTGTGGAATAGAAATGTTATTTAAGAAGAAATTTGTATTTTATGTTTTTGTTGTCACTAATGTTATTTAAGTTTGATGGTTATTTAAGTTAGATATGTTATTAAAGTTTGACATTGGCTATAACAGTCCAAGACTCAATGATATAACAATCCTTTATTATAGAGTTGTAAATGCAATGGTGACTTTAATATCCTTGAATCAGGTATAATTAAAACAGGGCTACTAATAAGGTGGTTAGATCATATGGGTAGATCAACTACACAAATAACCAAATAAAATGTGATCAACCTCGTTGTATTAAATGACTCCATTGACAATAAAAGTATACATTCTATATCTCTTGTCTTACTGTGAGTCCCATTTTCAAGAGATGCCCCTCATTTACTTCAAAAAAGTGTTGCAAATATCCTGATTTTAATTTTTATCACGATAAAATCGTGAAATCGCGATTTTTTGGCATAGCCGATGCTTGCCAATTTTTATCGATATTTTGCTGATGTTTGCCAATTTTTACCAACATTTTCCTGATTTCTAAGATATTTTGCTTTTCCTGACCCTTGACAATTTTATCCCGACGCTGATATTTGCAACATTGCTTCATAACACCCCTATTTTTCTTAAGGAAGAGCGTAATGATTCTGTTTATCATTTTGATCATGATGTTCCTCTCAATTAACCTTAAACATGCTTAAAACATAAGAAATAATATCATCACAATCTATTTATTTGCTAGGCAATACCTCTTTTACTTTTAACTCCAAGGCTTGAAGAACATCAATCCACAAAGTCTTTTTTCACATACATAATAAATGAACAGTAAAAACTTTCATTTTAGTGTTTACTCTTCCCTATGCTTCCCTGCAAAAGCAGTTTGTAATGTAAAGAGACTCTACTAAAACTATAAAATGAGCACTCCTTATAACTAGGAGTCATGAATCTGGTAATGCCAGCATTGTGACAACCTTTAAAATACAAATGCCTTTTCATGCTGTTCGCTGAGGATAATCAACCAACTAGTCAAATTTGTAAATATCAGAACAAATAAGGACCACTGAGTATATATGAATGGTGTAGTCTGTAGATAATAAGATAAGATAATTTTATCCAATGAATGATCACAAACATAAGACAATGGGACTAGAATAATGTACAATCTGAATAGTACAAAAGTGGGAGTGCTAAAGCAGCTCCCAGATCTAAGTTATTATCAACAATAAAAGATCTAATATATACAAAATAAGCCATAAACAGCTTGGAAACTAGTACAAGACAGAGTACAAAAGTGAACTCCAGAACAATGTTGCCAGATTCCGGAACTGTCCCCCTACGACCCTCCCCCCTGCCCAACCCCACTCCCAGCCCTGGAACCACTCTCCGAGTAGGTGTGTGCTCCCAAGCTATTCCCTGAATGCTTCCTAGGCAATCAAGAGCACCAAGCCCTATATGTACCCCAGAGTTGTTGGTGTTGATTGTTGAACTCCTTTGTCATGGCCTTAGCAAAAACGTACCCTTCAATCAACCCAAAATCATTCATCAAGCATGTTAAGCTTTTTCTACCATATTTTAAGGTTTGGATTAGGCAGTTCATCAAAATTGGATGGTGTCCACCAATGTCCCTAGAGCATTGAGGTAGAGGCAAAGATAGACAAGAAGAAAAGAATGAAGGATGATACTTGTGATAAGGATCCCAATATAACCAATGGTGAAACATTGCTTGTCAAGGAGTGGTGGAATATGCATGGTGGTGCTACCCCAACACTACAACATTTGGCAACATGGGTTCTTTCACAATTGGGGAACACTTCTTATGTAGAGAGGTTTAGTATTTTCACTATTAGTATCAATATTTACTATTTAATTAAATTTTATGAGTAGAAGCTTCAAGTTCTAAATTCGAACTGTATTATATATGAGATACCTATTCATCAAACAAATTTTAAACAACTATTGGTATTTTTCCATTGTCTGGACATGATTTTATTAAATATCAAAGAAAATTGCATTTTTATGTGTATATCCTTGTTTCTTTGGTACTAGCCAATTCTTTCTCAACATTTTCTCAATCTAATTAAAACTCTTCACTCTTTTGCCTCACTAATTTTTAATGCATTCCAAGTCTGGTAACAATGTGTTCCTTTCCAGGAACCTGAAAACCTCAAGGTTGATACATACAAACCTTGTCCTCCAAAAAAACAGTGAGGAAGGCACTCTATCCATAACTTCGTAAAAATTCTCCAATTCTGATAAATGTCCCTGTACAATATGTAATGTTTTCTACAGTAGCAATCCACATCACTATTATTGTGGCAGTCCACAACTCTATTGATAGGACAGTGGCTTCTTGCAATAGGTCCTTGATGTCCAATGGCTCTCTGCAACAATTCCCTTGATTCAATGAAAGGTCGACTTCCTTTTCTATTAATACGATGGTGGCTTCCTTCTCTATGACTATGAATACCTTCAAATTGTTATAAGAGAATTTTATTCTCTAATCCTCATGATAAGTTGGTGACACTTCTATTCATGTTCTGTGGTAGTTGGCAACTCCTATAATCATTTTTTCGTGGTGGGTCCTTTCCCAGTATGGTAGGGCAACTCAATACCATAGAATGGCTATCTTCTTTGTTGAATCGGGGTTTCATTAAAGAGCCAACCCACAAATTTAGCTAGGGAAACTTATTACGCGAGGTGTTACACCAACCTACTAATATAACAATTCTCAATATCTAGGGTTTAATAAGGTTCTTAACATGCCCCTCCCCTTCAAACAAGTGTTGTCCTCAACACTTGAATAACTGCAGGTTTCTGCTTGAATGACTAACATGCTCTGAAACCAAATGTAAAGAACCAATGTCTTCTTACATACATATAAATGCAGATGAAAAATAAGTAACCTCTTCTTGTTTATTCATCACTAATTCTAAACTTATTAATGTACTATTTATTGACGTAGAGTAATTACTAAAGACTAATATATGACCATTACTACTAATTACTGTAACAATATGTTTAGACAGTGTGGTTCAAAACTACAGAATGATGGAAAGATGGGAGGTGCATTTCAAACAGTTTCGTCTTTTGGTATCTGCTCATCTATATCCTCTACTTATTCAGACGATAGCCAAAGTGACAAGGAGTAAAGCAACTCAAAGAAGGGATGATAGGTCACCTTTTAGTCTGCTCGTAGTATTTACTATTTTCAGTTGTTTGGTTAAGAAAATGGAAATTTCCTAACAATCTTAAACATTTGAACATTCTTTAATATTTTTGCTTACATTGGCCCGCATTCTGCTATCTGGGGTGCCCTTGGATATCTACATTTTTGCAATTTTTTGTTCATAAAAACACATTTTTACCAGCTAAAAATAAAATACTCCTTAACAACTACAGGCTATTCCATGGAATAATAAAGCAAAACAGAAGCACTATAGAATGAAATTAGAAACCAGTCACAAATTGATGCCAAGAAATAGAACTATTAACATTGAGTGCAAGTGGAAGAATTTAAAATTCTTTGTTCCCTACAATCAACATAAGTGTTAATTTATGCATATGTTCTATGCCATTTCAGCTTAGGGCACAATACTGAAGTAGATAGAACATACTAATAGATCGATAGAAGACAAGCCAAAACAGAGATAAGAAATGGTGGCGTTACGGCGATCAGCAGGATGCTTCAACCAGCAAAGTCTCCAATAGGTCATTCAGCCAAGCGTGTCACATATAACCCAGAACAACCCAAACAAAGAATAGTCCATATATATCACAGCTCCAACGCTATCCAGAGAGAGAGAATTCCTCCACAACAATGTGTGTCAAATGAACTCTAAGTCTCTCCAATATATAGGAATCTTTGGGGTTGTGTGACACGTCCTTTAAGACATTTAAGTCTATATTTTATTCCAGACCGACCTAGCACATAAGTGGAATAAATTCAAAGTACATGTTCTGCTCATCCGATCGAGATGATCTTTAGATCAATCTTACACCTCTCCGAAAGAGGAATCCAATAAAAATATTAGGATCGTCATCTGAGCAGCACAACCCGGAGTTTGGACCTAGTTGTCCAATTTTAACACTCCCTCTCAACTAGGGAGAACTCCGTCCACAAGAGCAATCCAAACATCGTGCGTCATCCCGCCGTAACTTGCTTTGTTGGCCTCTTTATTTCCAAAACGAAGTGAGTCGATGACAAAGACATCATACCAGTCGCTGATTCGACCCGAGTCAGCTTACTCTATAGGACTCACAAAGAGTCTCAATAAACGAAGTTGGTTCTCGCATCGACCGAAGTCGGCGGGATGGGTAAATTCGGAAGCTAACGATCCCAGATCAAGTGGTTGGACCGTGCCATCCTAGATAGAGAGTACGGCAATTTCTGATGCGTCCATCAGTCTTTGCTACTAGTCTCTAGCCTTTCCTATCTCATTGGCCAAATGAGAGGTACTTCCCATGAGCCCTGAACTCAATGGGTAGGATGCATATGAGGCATAATGAGAGGTGAACCAACTCAATAATCACAATGGTGGGGTCCAAGCACACCAACAAGGTTCGGCAAGCCTAGCCTTGTGGTTGCTCATAGCTCCGAGAAGTTGTCCCCAAAGCCCCCCCAGAGCTCCCAAAGCTCATCGTCCAACAGGACCCTCAGAATAGGGTCGTTCCACGATACCAAGATTCTCACGGAAGGTTAGGAACATGACCTTCCCCAAGGGCATTGTGAGAATATCCACAACCTGCTCATCAGTTCCTATATGATCGAGCCTTACGGCGCCTCATTGTACCATATCCCGGATAGTGGTATCAACATGCTTGGATCGTTCATGGAACACGGGATTCTATGACAAACGAATCCTCCTCTAATTATCACAAAGGATAACGGTGGCATCTAGCACATGCTCAAACAACTCACTAAAGAGCTTTCGCAATCAGACTGCTTCACAACAGACCATACTTGCTGCAATGTATTCGGCCTCTCTGGTGCTCAAAGCCACCGACTTCTGCTTCCTACTCATCCATGAGATCGAAGCAGAATCAAGGTTGAAGCAACATCCCGATGTGCTCTTACGATCCACCACACTGCCAGCCCAATCGTCATCAGTATAACCAAGGAGTGTCATGCTCCCGGTAGTGTATCTCAGCCCATGGTTTATTGTGCCCCGAAGATATCTCAGAATATTCTTGGCACCAACCCTGTGAAAGTGATGAGGCTCAACCATCTGTTGACTCAAGGTGTTCACTGCAAAACATATATCCAAACGAGTGTTCACTAAGAACGTCAGGGCCCCTACGAGTTGACGATACTCAGTAGGATTTGCCAATACAGGCCCAGCAGCGCTGCCACTCAACTTCTTAAAGTTGAGTTCCATCGGTGTCGACACGGACTTAGAGTCCACCATTCCAGATCTTTCCAGAAGCTTCACAATATATTTTCCTTGAGAAAGGAAAATCTCGCCAAGTCTCTGCCAGACCTCCAGGCCTAGTAAATAGTGCATCAGTCCTAGGTCCTTCATCTCGAACTCAGCAGCGAGCTCCCTCTTGCATTGATGAATGAGAGGGTCAGCACCTGACAAGAAGAGGTCGTCCTCATACAAAGCTAGAATGAGAGGCTTTTCTCTATCAACCTTGAAGTAAAGGTTCAAATCAACCTTACTACGAGTGAAGCCCAGCTTCACCAGATAGCTATCTATCCTCTCGTACCAAGCTCTGGGTGCTTTGTTTCAGCCCATAGAGGGTTTTTCTTCAACCTGCAGACATGGGTGTCCCTAACCTGGACTTCGAACCCCAGAGGTTGCTCAACATACACCTTCTTCCTTTAATGCATCATGCAGAAATGCGGTCTTTACATCTATCTGATGAAGACTCCATCCTTGCGTAGCAGCAAGGGCTATTATTGATCGAATGGTGGTATATCGGGTCACAGGTGCAGGTGTGACATCATACTCTATGCCTTCCTCATGGGCAACAAATCTTGCCTTAACTTTTCAGCACTTCCATCAGATCCATGCTTGATTTTGAAGTGAGGTGACAACAACTTTGATCTGTGGTCTAGGAAACATATCCCACATATCACCCTTGTATCCTTGCAGAATTAGATACTTCCCAGTTTCTTCAAATGTTCCAGGCTCATATTGTACTCATGGCTTCCTAGATACCCCTGGTATTTATATGGCTTCTTGGTTTTCCTCCGGAATTTCCCCCTCTAAAGCCATATGTCTCTGAGCCATGAGGATCTTCTTTCGTTCAGTAATGGAATCCGCTCAGGAACATATACAGATGTATTCTCCCTCTTAATGCCAGCTTCTCTCGAGAGTGAAGACATCTATTTTAAATGAGGGCATCCCAGACATCAACTTGGAAAAGGGGTCTTATTCTCCCACAGTCAAAGCTATCCAACCAAGCTTTCTAAATCAAGGTTCAGGACTCCAACAACGTGACTGAGCGCTGCAAAAACTTCCCAGTGTACACTTCAAGTTTATCATTACGCTGTAATGTAAGAAGCTTACTGCTATTATGAATCTCGTAAACATGGGTGTTTGTCTATGTCACTGTCACAATGACAGTGATATAGAATCACAGATTTAGCTCCTCAAATGGCGGTTACAAAACTTGCATCACTGTTTTCTTCATCATTAACAGTACTGAAGATTTCAAGCTTACAGCAATTACCTGATGTTTTGTGGAAATCTGCTGTAGCTTCCTCAACCAAACCTCTAAGATTTTCTTTACTGCAACCCACAGAACTAGGAATCCAATCATGATTGCTTCTCTCATAATTTTGCACTTCTTATTTTCAGATCTGCCCAACTACAGTTAATAGTTGATTGATCTAGGGCTTCAAATCTTCAGATCTCAAATCAACAATTTGTTTCTTAAATTGCATAGATCTAGGAAACAATCATCTAGTTGTTCCAATCACACAGATGTCATTTCTTTATGTCAATCCATGCAGATCCAGCACAGTCATAAGTGCACATCAATCACTGTTGATTATCGCCTCTGAACATACCTCAGCTTGATTTCTCCTCTTCAAGGTGATCCGCACACACCTGCCCTCTTGGCTATAGTATCAGTTGCAGCTGCATCATGGCTGCTCCCGAATGACTGGAATGTACCATTAGCGTCATCTTCTTGAGAAAAATGATGAGGCCTTGGTCTGATCTGGCAAATAGGTGTACCGATGTGTATAACACCAATATAGGAGAGGAAGAGTAGCAAATCAATCTGCAGCTTAGCCCAAAACCCAAACATGTAATGGTGCTTGCGGCTTTTCACACCTAGATAGTGAAAAAAAACAATGATAGAAGCTATTATCAGGCTAATTGTTATGGTAAGCTCCATCGATATCCAGAGACCTGAGTTTAACGGACTTGTTCTTTTTCGTCCCTCATAGTCACTAAAGTCATCAGTTCTGAAAAAAATTGGTTTTCTTAGTGAGTATGATGATGTTGGCAGCCGAGACTGTACTTCTATAGTTGACAATGTCCTGCCAAGTGAAGTCACTGTAATTGCAACATCGCATTCAGATGGAGGCAATGAATGATGATCTGAGACAAGGCTCTGATAGTTTCCCTTTCTCTCAGATGTCATTGCTAGAGGGTTTGCAATGACCGGTATATTTACAACATGTGGCGGATTTGATGAGATCTCTGAGGGTTCCATGATCAAAGGGTCCCTGTTGCTCATGGCTAGCGCAATACAGCAAACTTCCCTAAACGTCGCACTTTCAATGAATGTCCAGGAATTTCGATGCATGACAAGCCAACTCGGATCGCCTCAAATGTGCGATAAACTGCCTTGGCTGGAATGGTTTACCAGACACATTATTAGCAAAGGTCAACATCTAAGCCCTTAAAATGATATGAATCATCAGTAAAATGCACCAAAATTCTTCACACTAAAGTATTTTACGACCAGACATTTAAAGCAAAATATCTTGTATCAAAATTTATGTGACGTCCTTTGATGTCAAAGGCGTCCGATGTGTTTCCAAAACAGTCCAGATTCGGTGGGCTTTTCCACAGATCTGTTCGCTCGAATTAAGTAATTCGACCATGTTTCTTCCATATGTGGGTAGTCGGTGCTATAGTGTTCAATCTGCACTAGATATGGTGCTTTACCAAATCGCATTCTACAGGCATTTGAAATTGACGTCAATCTGATTGCCACTCCTTCAGAATTCCATTTCGATTTGATGTCCTTCCACAATGCCGCCCCTGGTGTCCCTTTATCTTACGCCAACGATATTTGTGAACGACTACAGCCACTATTTGAAATCCTATACGCTACAGTCGACACAAAACTTCGAAGGGCTTTCCCTCGATCTTACGGAAAACAGGCCCGATCGTAAGCTTCATAGTTTCCTTCATGGCATCCAGCCCCTGTTTTAGAGGCCCTAAATTCTATTTTGCATAATCGTAAGTAACAGAGAGGCAGGTCGTAACCTTCTGAGCAGAAACCCGAAAAAAAAAAATCTGTAGCAGCGGAAGTTGTAGATTTGAATACTATAGCAGCAAGATTTGTAGATTGTAGACTTAATAGCAAAAGCAGCTTTAATTATAAAAATACACAAGATGAATTTATAATAATAAATATTTTATTGATATGATATAAGACATGATGACTCAATGATTACAATGAGGTCCCGCTTTTATACCGATGCAGGTACCTTTTCACGAATGGACATGTCTTTTAGACATGCCTTTTCATTAATCTAATGACTATTTAACATAATCCTAATGGATTAGCTAGTAATTACATTTATTTGTATTTATTCCATTAATGACTATATTTATCACCTAAGTTATGAATTAGGTTCATAACATTGCCTCCTTCTCGAAAAGCTTTGTCCTCAAAGCTTAACTTCTGACAATTTTCTTCACTGGAAACTATCTGCTAAGCATGTCTTTAATCACTGGTACCTTCCTTGTATTTTTCACACTGTTCTCAATCCATGATTTTTTTTTTCATATAGTACTTTTCTCTTTTTTTTCTCCCATTAATTTAATTAATTAAATAATGACTTTAATTAATTAAATTAATAATAGTTATAACAATAAAACTAATATGTATATATATATATATATTTTTTTAATATATATATTATATAATATAATATATATATATATATAATTAAATAATGACTTTAATTAATTAAATTAATAATAGTTATAACAATAAAACTAATATATATATATATATATATATTTTTTTTTAATATATATATATATATATATTATATAACGTTTTTTTTTTTTTTTTTTTTTTTTTTTTTTTTTGGTTACGATTTTAATTAAACCCAACCGGTCTTTAATGTCGACTTGTTTCAAAAACTTGTTCATTGTAAATTTGCCGTTTCATGTTGACCTTTTTTTAACTTCTTTGCTAACCCTATAAACACGTTTGCTCATCAAACATCTCCACGATTTTTTTTTACAGCGTTTAATAGCACTTGTCCGCAATTTGTTTTTTCCCTGACGTCGTCAATGGAGCCATCGGTCAACAGTGGCAGCGACAAGTAGCAGGCGCTGTCACGATAGACAGTTAGCCCGAAATCCGTGGAAGGCTGCCGGCGTGGACACGGCTGTGACACGGAGAAACCTGTTTTTCTCTGACGATAACGATGACGATGAGCAGAATTCCAGCGAGGAAGAAGACGAGGGTATTCTTCGAGTGCCCACACAAGTCTGCGTTTTGGAATCCGAGAAGCCAGAGAGTGAAAATCTTCAGTCTTCCTCTTCCTACTGGTTAATGCATGGTCATGCCGAATTCTGTCATCGACCAAGCCAGAAGCCGAACCATTACGATGATCATAAGATCGTTTCTCACAGTGCAATTTCTGGTCTCTTCCACTGTGTGCACCGCTAGAATGATCATATCGAAGATGTGAACGATCCAGCCGTGAACTTCTATCATCATTTTTCACTACTTCATGTTCTTGCCTTTCCGGCCAATTCTCTGTCGATTCAGTACCTACAATCTCCCCAATGCAAACAATAACCTTCCGCAATAAAATGCAGTCAAATTGTTCTCCGTCCTCTCTGTTTAAATTTGGTATTTGTCTATCTGCCTTCGATTTCGATTTGACATTTTCTACAAAGCACTTCAGTTCAACTAACCTCGCAAAACTGGATGTTATCTGAACAAGCTGGTCATGTACAGCATTGTGACAAAATAATGTTTGAGCATCTCTGGCAAATCCTTGTATTTCTGTTTCTTCTAGCTCATTCTCTGAGTTCATCCAAAGAATGCGTGTCTCAACCACGAAGCTAACGACCAAAAAACGATCAAAGATGTCAGGAGTTGAAGATGGTTTTAATGACCATATTCCTTTGATGCCTGCAATGTTTTGAGATGCCTTCACGTTGAATCCAACGCCATATCTAAGTCTGCGAAGGAAACCATGGTTGTATACTCCTGAACAAGTTACAATTTGTGCCCCTACACCTGGTCTTTTATCAATATCAACAACACTAAAGTCCATGATGGGACCGATGTTTACAAATGTTTCCACAACTTTCACAATATTTGAACTACTTGTAGCATTAGCTGGTTGAAGATACAGTTTTATAGGCTGTGAATCTCCATACCTAGACCCAACGTATACAATTTCATCACCTAGGTAAGAGATTGTTGAAGCAGCACATGTCCTGCCCATAAAACGTAAACCTAGACCAGTAACAACCATATGCTCATTGTTATGAATTATGGAAAATAAATAGAGCTTGCATGTGTCGTCACCCAACAGGTATCTACAATCATCAACTCTGTCATACGCTTTAGTAATAGTCATACATTTGGAAATTGCAATGGAAACAGATGTATTGCAATAAACTGTTTTATGTTCAGCAATAATGATAACCCCTCCTAAAGGCATGGCAACAAGTATTAAAAAACCAGAACCATGATCTACCTTTGTTCGCGACCAAGGCCCCTTATTAAATTTCTTGGCATCCAGATCAACCTCGTATGTCTTCACATGGAGTTCATCTAGATCATTAAGAATAGATATACCTAGTTGTTGGTACAGCACGGCAATTGTTGGTTTCAAACAACCATAGAGGAAATTGATATCCAAAACTAAAATATTCGTCTCAAACCAGATATCGAAAGAGCCCTTCATGGGTTGTAATAACCCATTGTCATATTCCAATGGTATAACTTTGAAGAGATCCTCATATGCGTGGAATCCTATGGCCCTACAATGTGGATCAATGATACCAATCTACCCATTCTCTGCAGGACGCCTGCAAATAGGATCCGTGACATCTCCTGTTGCCCTCATGATAAACTGACCAGATTCAGCATCCCACTGAAGAACACAGAACTTATATTTTTCTATTGAAATGAAAAGATAATCCTGTTGCTGCCCATTAGGTCTGAAAAACTCCAGCGCCGCAATTCGGCCATAGATTGGTGCTTCTACAATTTGTTGCAAACGGTGATCTGCGAAAACATCCTCATCGCAGCCCCTATGATCTGCAGTGTTCCAGATAACTTCACCGTGATTCATATCTCTCTCTAAAATAGGACTGACAATCATCATGTTATACTTCTGTGCCAGATCCTTCAGAAATTGAGTTGATTCTCCATCCACACTTTCTGCAAATTCACACCACCTCTTTTCTCGCGTACAAAAAGCAAATGGCATGGTCCAGGCCTCCTGTAGACAGATAATGTTTACACCAGCAACTCCCACAGCTTCAATCATACATTTAACCCTCTGCATGATGGCTTTTCTCTGCTCTGAAAATGGAGCAGTTGTGGGAAGAACAATGGAATTTTGAATAAGACCAACACGAACAATGCGAGGATCTCGCATCATCTCTGGCTCAGCATTGAAACGATATACCTGCAAGTCAAAAGATGATTCTTTGGATATAGCAAGTACTGTCTCATTCATCTGCCTTCCAGAAAAATCAACCCATGATTCAAATTCACGAAGGGACGTGAATAGTTGAGGGAGGATGAAATTTAGCAATGACCAAAGCTCTCTCAGGTTATTATGCAACGGAGTACCAGTCAATAGCAATGTATCACCAACAGGTAACAACTTCCGGTTTTTTAACAACTTGCAATTGACATTCTTCAGCCGATGTCCTTCATCAACAACAAGATATTTCAACTTGTATCTGTTAAATTCATTCACCCACTTTGAGAAGGTAGAAAGAGGAGCAACTATCACGAAAAACCCATGTATTCTCATTCCTTTCAGATGTGCAAGGAATCCAATAGTCTGAATAGTCTTCCCAAGACCCAATTGATCAGCAAGAATTCCATTAAGACTGTTTTGCCATAGTGAACTCATCCACTTCACCTTCTCGTTTTCGTGAAGGGTATTTTCTGGGATTTCTTTTGCAGCAGCTTTTGTTTTTTCCTCATTGTCTTCAACATCTTTAGTGTCTTTATTCCTATCAAGATCAGAGTCATATTTTTTTGTTTCTTTACTGTTGTTGGCAATGATATTTCTAGGATAAAAGGCACATATATGTCCTGCTAAATATTTATCTCCACATTTCCAACATTTCCCTTCTTCTTTACTTTTATTACGCATTGGTGGGGGGATATATTTAATTGACTTTTCCATGGATGTTTTACTCGATTTCCCTTTAGCATAACTAGCTGTCTTCTCATTATTACAGCATTTTTCATCTTTCTGTTTCTCATGATTTTCTTTTCTATTATGGATTACTGCAGAAATTTTTTTAACGTGTAGAAAATTTTTTAAGACCGTTTGTGACTTTTGCACAAGAATTCTCTAATTGTTGAAGCTTTTCTTGAACTTTTCTAATCTGCTCAATTATTTTGGGATCTTCACGTAATGGCACGTAGTGTGGTAGTTTATGTCCATAGGCTTGTAAACTACGTTCGTAGGCTTGTAAAACAATGTTGTGTGCCATTGCTTCAACTTGTCTTCAATAAGGCTCCGATACCACTGTAACAGCGGAAGTTGTAGATTTGAATACTGTAGCAGCAAGATTTGTAGATTGTAGACTTAATAGCAAAAGCAGCTTTAATTATAAAAATACACAAGAAGTATTTATAATAATAAATATTTTATTGATATGATATAGGACATGATTGAATGATTACAATGAGATCCCGCTTTATACGCATGCAGGTACCTTTTCACGAATGGGCATGTCTTTTAGACATGCCTTTTCATTAACCTAGTGACTATTTAACATAATCCTAATTGATTATTTAACAATTACATTTATTTCTATTTATTCTATTAATGACTATATTTATCACCTAAGTTATGAATTGGGTTCATAACAAAATCCCAAACATTTACGCGTCTGATCCTCATTCGCGTTATTCAACTCTGACGACGTGGTTGGATCACGATAGTGCTTAAGGGAATCAAAATCTGCAACTGCAAGTTCGATTTGTCAATCGCATAACGCAGATGTTTACGATCATTTTTCTTCACCCTCACTCGCATATATACAGAACTCGCAGTTTTCGATCAGTTTATGGTGTCGTTATCATCCGCAACTTGTTTCGCCAAAAGGGCTGCAGCAAATTGATATATATATATATATATATATATCATTCAAACACAGTGAGCGTAGATCGTCTGCGTCCACCCTAAACCCTCACTCGCAATTTCTCATAAAATGGAATGAATGACAGCAAGAATCGCTCTGTTGATCTCCTCCCGGAACTTTCTATGCTGTTATTTTTCCTTCTTTGGCCGGGTTTCTGTTTTCGCCATAATTGATTTGCGGATTACAGACAGGCCTGCCATTTAGGCAGAATGCGGGTTTGTCCCGTATTCGACTTCAATTACCGGGGAAGAACAACAAGAGTTTCCCAACCTTATATAGCCACCTGTCATAATTTTATTAAATACCTTGCTCCCTTCAATAGCTCGGACACCAAACAAAAAAAACAATTTCTCAATTAAATTTGGGCTTATTCTTCTCCAGGCTCTGATACCATGTTAATTTATGCATATGTTCTATGCCATTTCAGCTTAGGGCACAATACTGAAGTAGATAGAACATACTAATAGATCGATAGAAGACAAGCCAAAACAGAGATAAGAAATGGTGGCGTTACGGCGATCAACAGGATGCTTCTACCAGCAAAGTCTCCAATAGGTCATTCAGCCAAGCGTGTCACACATAACCCAGAACAACCCAAACACAGAACAGTCTATATATATCACAGCTCCAACGCTATCCAGAGAGAGAGAATTCCTCCACACCAATGTGTGTCAAATGAACTCTAAGTCTCTCCAATATATAGGAATCTTTGGGGTTGTGTGACACGTCCTTTAAGACATTTAAGTCTATATTTTATTCCAGGCCGACCTAGCACATAAGTGGAATAAATTCAAAGTACATGTTTTGCTCATCCGATCGAGATGATCTTTAGATCAATCTTACACCTCTTCGAAAGAGGAATCCAATAAAAATATTGGGATCGTCATCTGAGCAGCACAACTTGGTGTTTGGACCTAGTTGTCCAATTTTAACAATAAGGAATGCACAGAGGGTAAGGTTCAAAACTATAGAATGTAGGACTAGTAGGAGGCCTGTTTCAAACAGCTTTCTCATTTGGTATCTACACCATCTAAATCTTCAAATGATTCAGAATCCAGATGCCAGCTAAGGTAACAAGGTTAAGAAGAAGAATGGGAATTTCCTGACAATCTTAAATTGTTGAGACATCCTTTAAATATTTTTTCTTACAATGGCCTGCACTGCTATCTGGGATGCCCTTGGATCTCTGTAGTTTTGAAATTTTCTGTTAATATAAATTCTTTTTACCAGAAAATAAAAAATGCAACTTAACAACTAGTGTTGAAAATTGGCAGCTCAGGGAAATTTTCCCTCCCTGGAGGAGCCATTCTCACCCTAAGGAGACCCTTCTTGCCTTTGGAAAATTTTAATTTGCACATGGTAAAATTATTATTTTAATACTGGTCCATGTCACATTAAAAGTGAAAGTCGACCTGGAAGAGGAAATTTGACCCCATCGGCCACATATAAATGCAAGTTACTAGGCATCATTTGGAGGCATCTCATCACACATTCATCTCTTCTTCATTTGGTCTGAAATTGCAGGGTCCAAGTTCACACATGTGAAGGAGAGAGAGGGTAATTCTATTGACCAGAGTTGACTAGCCGATTTTATCGCGACTTTTTCCACATTGCTTTGAAGATATCTTATCTATTGTTGAAGATCACTTAACTTGGTCAAGATGACTATATCATACTTCAAGATCGAAGAAAAGTTGAATGACTCAACTAACTATGTTGTTTGGAGAGCTAGGGTTGATTTGACTTAGAAGGAGAATGATGTTTTGGAATATGTTGAAGAAAAGATACTTGAGCCTCTAGAGAATGCTTTTGTTGTTGTCAAGTCCAAGTACAAGAAAGGTGAGGTCAAAGCTAAGAAAATTATTATTAATTCGTTAAGACATCATTTGATCACTTATGTTGCAAAGTTAAAGAATTCCAAGGAAACGTATGATAAGCAGGTTCGGATGTATGAAGTCAAAAACTTGAACCATATTCTATCTTTGACAGATCAACTCAAGGACGTTAAGATGAACAAGGGGGTGACTATGCAATCATGCTTCATGAGGATATCCCAACTCAAGGATCAACTGTTGTCTACTGGAGAAATTACAAATGATAGAGAGTTGGTACTAATTGCACATGGAGGTATTCCTCCAATTTGGGAAACATTTATTACCACCATTAGCAACAATGATAGGTTCCCTTCATTGGATGAGCTATTGGACAAGTGCACTCAAGAAGAGACTAGGATGATTTCTAGAGGAAGAATTCAAAAACATGAAGAAAAAGAACCCTCTGTATTTGTTGCTCAAGACAACAAAAATGGAAAGGAAGAGGAAGACCGTCTAATTCAACAAAGTCTACACAAGCATCCAGGGACTCCAATAGAAGAGTGAAAAGGGAAAGGAACTTGTCACATATTCAATGTTACAATCGCCACAAGTATGCTCACTATGCCTGAAATTGCTCGAAGAATGGTAATGCTCCTAAGTCCAACAACAGCAATCGTGGCTACAACAATAATAGGTCTAACTATAGAAGAAGAAGAGATGCTCCTGCTGCTCGTGAAGAAGGCCAACGTCCTCAAAATAGATCAAGGAACTCAAGATATGATAATAATGCAGTAGCTACTCAATCTGAATACTTTCTTATTTCTGTTCTTTCTAGTTCCTCTCCTTCGATTTCGTTTGATATCTAGTTAGTGGATAGTGGGGCCTCTATACACTTCATTGGTTATCATGAAATCCTCTCAAACCTGGTTGAGAGGGAGACAAATTTGAAATCATTCTTGGGGACAATTATACTTATCCTATAAAGGGGTATGGTTTTGTTTCATTTCATTTGGATTATGGTCAAACTATACATCTACAGGATGTTTTGTATGTACTAGGATTGAAAAAGAATCATGTGTCTATATCTACCTTGGAGGACAAAAGAATGAAAGTTGCCTTCATAAACGGAAAGGTCCTTTCTTGGCCAATGGAATCTCACTTGAAGGATGCCTTCACTTCGGGATCAAGAATTGAAGGTCTTTATAAAGTCAAAGGATAACCAATCCGAGCATTGGTTCATGATATTAATCATCAATGTGAGTTGTGGCACCGAAGATTCGCTCACCTTCATTATGAAGCCTTGCCTTAAGGTGAGAAGGATGGTTTCTGATATGCCTGAGGATTGAGTAAATCATGATGGAGTTTGTCCAGGATGTGCAAGTGGAAAGAAGGCGAAGGGACCATTCCCTTCAAGCAGGAGCAGGACCAGCGGAATACTTCAACTCCTACATTTTGATCTATGTGGACGCATGCCAGTGACTTCTCTTGGTAGCTACATTTACTACATAATCTTTGTGGATGACTTCTCTGGCAAGATATGGATTTTCTTTTTGAAGCATAAGGACCAAGCATTTGACATGTTTAGGGACTTCGAGGCTCTGGTGGAAAATCAAATAGGAGATAATGGAGGAGAATTTATTTCAAATGAGTTCATTGACTTTTGCAAGCAAAAGGAATCAATAAGGAGACCATCATACCTTATAACCCCAACCAAAATGGACTAGTTGAAAGGAAGAACAAGACTATCATGGAAGTTGCTCGAGCTATGTTGCATGACCAAAAGTTGTTGAAGTTTCTATGGGGAGAAGCTGCAAACACTATTGTCTACGTTCAAAATAGGACTCCTCATCAAGCATTGGGTGACAAGACTCTTGAAGAATTTTTCACTGGTGTGAATCCCGATGTTGGACACTTGACGATCTTTGGTTGCCCCATCTACTTTCATGTGTGGAAGGACAAAAGGAACAAGCTGGAAGCTTCAAGAAAGAAAGGTACATTTGTTAGTTATTGCGAAAATTCTAAAGCTAATAGAATATATGTGCCTAGTCAAAGGAATATATAGTTTAGCAAGGATGTGACATTTGATGAAGATGTTTCCCTTGGAAAAGCAAGGGACACTCCTTCCCCTGCCAATGTTGAGAAAAAGGATGATGCCATGGATGTACAAGAAGACTCTCCTATGCCTGAGCCATAGACTAATGTTGTTGATGATCCCATGGAACCCATGGACCCCTCGAATCCCCCTCTGTGTGATCCTCCTGCCAAGAAGAGACCAAAATGACTTCGTGACACTTTACAAGACGCTGAGAGACATGTTGTTGGAAGAGGAACCTTTAGGGAAAGCAAGAAGCCATGCTGATATCAAGGATATGTTGTAGCAATGAGCAACATTATACAGGATGAATCACACATCTTTGAAGAAGCAGTGAAAGAACAAGTACGTAAGGATGCTATTGCCGAAGAATATGAATCGATCATGAAAAATGATGTATGGGAAGTGGTTCCGAGACCCAAAGTAAAGTCTGCTGTGACTTCTAAATGGTTGCACAAAATTAAGCATGGTGCGGATGGAAGTATCAAGAAATACAAGGTGAGATTTGTGACTAGAGGTTTCTCCCAGAAAGAGGGAGAGGACTATGATGACATTTTTGCATCGGTTACACACTATACTACCATTCGATCTCTTGTTGCTCTTGCTACTAGCCAGGGATGGACACTTCACCAGATGGATGTGAAGATTGTGTTTCTATATGGCATTCTCAAGGAAGAGGTACATGTTGAGAAACCACATGGCTTTAAGGAACATGACAGGAAGACTCATGTGTGATGGCTGAAGAAAGCGCTTTATGGATTGAAGCAAGCCCCGAGGGCTTGGTATGCCCACATTGATAGCTACCTAATGAAGCTTGAACTTATAAGAAGCAATGATAACCCAAACCTCTACTTCAAAGTTGTCCAAGGTATACCCCTGCTTTGGTATTATATGTTGATGATTTATTCTTGACAGATGGAGAGCCTCTTATTCTCGAGTGTAAGAGGGAGTTGGCCTCTAAATTTGAGGGAGTTGGCCTCTATGTTTATTTCATATTTGCATTTATCTTGAAAACAAAGGACTACTCTACCATTTAGTCTTCCAGTTTGTTAAATTTGGACAACTAGGTCCAAACTCCATGTTATGATGCTCAGATTAAGAGGCTAATATTTTTGTTGGATTCCTCTTTCTGAGAGGTGTAAAATCCATATAAAATATGTCTTAATCCGATGAGCAGAACTTATATTTTGAATTTATTATTCTTAATAAATTATATGTGCAGGTCGGCCTTAAGGTTGCACGCCCCTAGCAGATGTGTCACACGCCCCAATGATGGATATAAATACAGGAAAAGTTGGAGAGCATTTCATCACAACACAACTCACATCTTCCTCTCTCATCTGAAATAGTACGAGCTATCTGGAGGACGAGTTTCACACACGTGTGAAGGAGAGAGGACAAGACCGCACTACCGAGCCGGGCTACCCATTTTCTCGCTCGCTAGGTTTCATAGAAGGATCAAACATGGAATTAACAATGATGTCCAACTGTGTTTGGGTCTTAGGAAGGTTCGATTTTGAAGGCCGTACTACCCGCATGAAAATTCAGGGCTGGTGTTGGCTGACCGTTTTACATTGCAAGACTTAGCTTGTCGCCCGCGTTGACTTTTTCTGTATTGTCGCGTTGACTTCTGCGTAGTTGACTTGGTTGACTCTTTTGCTGGACAGGAATCAGACACATGTCGGGCCGGGCTGACCAAAGGAGACTTCATTGCTGAAGAACCTGTTTGACCGCCGGAAACGTAACACACATTTTTCCCGTTTCTGATTTGTCTTCTGTAAGATCTACTTTTATGTTCTATCTGTATTTTGCTTAACTACTTGTATGATTGCTGTAAGAAAAGTGAAATTGCTCCTAGCATAGAACATCTACAAAGCTTTAATGGTATCAGAGCTAAGGTGAAGACAAACTCAATCTATAGCAATCATCATCGGAGGAAATGGGTTCCACTAGTCTTGAATTCAAGGAGAATGACAAGCTGACTGGAAGTGATGACTTCCATCCCTGGAAGATGATATTAGATCTCAAATTGGAAGATCATGATCTCCTGGATCATGTGACAGGGAAGATTCAAGAACCTCCATCCAATGCCTCTGCTGCTGTTAGAAACAAATATAAGAAGGGAGAAATCAGAGCAAAGTTGTTGATCAGGGAATCCATAAACAAGAGTCTGGTTGCCTACATATCTAAACTAGGCACATCCAAGGAGATGTATGACAAATTGATACTTATGTTCCAAGTAAACAATGTGAACCAAGTGCTATTCCTCAAGAACAAGCTGAAGAATATGAAGAAGGGCCGAGACGAGTCTATTCAAACTTTCTTTATGAAGTTGACCGAAACCAGGAACAATCTGCTAGCTATTGGGGAGACAATAGCTGATCGTGAGATGGTTCCCACCGCACTTGGAGGACTTCCATATGAATGGCAAGTATTCACAACTACCATTCTCAACAATAATACCATTCCTAACTTTGATGAGCTTCTGTCAAGATGTATGCAAGAAGAAACAAGGATGAAGGAATTTGATAATGAAAGAAATGCCGCCTATGGTGCTCATTCCCGAAAGAAGAACTCTGGTGGTTCTAAGGACAAAGGAAGGACTAAGACTCAAGAGAAGAAGGGTAAATGTTTCACCTGCCATAGGCCTGGACACTATGCTAGAGAATGCCCCTTCAAGAAGGATTCTCCCGATGGTGACGATAACAACAACAACAACCGAAGGAATGGGAATCGAAGAAATGACAAATCCAATGGAAAGAGGAAGGCTCACTTTGGAGGAAACAATCAACCTTCTAAAAGGACCAGAAATACCAGGTATGAGGAGTCTAATATTGTTGATAAAAGAAATGAGTATATTCTAGTATCTGCTCTCTCAGCTGCATCTCCGCCCGACACTATGGATGTCTGGCTAATCGATAGTGGTGCCTCAAGACACATCACCGGATTCAAGGAAGCACTTTCTGACATGGTTGAAAGGGATACTAATCTAGAAATTGTCCTTGGGGATAATGCCACTTATCCTGTGAAAGGGACCAGGACTGTGACCCTCCACTTGTCTCAAGGACAAGTCCTCCGTCTGCAAGATGTACTCTATGTACCTAAATTGAAGAAGAACCTTGTGTCTGTATCTGCCATGGAAGACAAAGGATTCAATGTAACTTTCTCTGATGGAAAGGTACTCATGTGGAAGAAGAGCTTCAAGGAAGCTATCTCAATTGGTTTTAGAATTGGTACACTCTACCAGGTTGGAGGGAGTCCGTTGGGAGCTATGACTTGTGATACTATCCGTCAAACCGAACTATGGCACCGGAGATTTGGACACCTTCATTACAAGGCTCTTCCCGAAGCAAGGAAGGTGGTGACAGGGATGCCTGATTTTGGAAATAATCATGAAGGTGTATGTAAGGGCTGTGCTGAAGGGAAACATACAAGGGGACCTTTCCCCTCAAGTGTCACAAAGACATCCGATATATTGCAATTGGTCCATTCTGATCTTTCTGGTATGTTACCCGTAACATCCCTGGGGGGATGTTCTTACTATATGACATTTACTGATGACTTCTCTCGCAAAACCTGGATATACTTCTTGAAGAAGAAGGATGAGGCTTTCATGTGGTTCCGTACATTCAAAGCCTTGGTGGAAAATATGACCGAAAGAAGATCAAGATTTTGAGGACTGACAATGGCACTGAATATGAGTCAAATGAGTTCAAAGACTTTTGCAGAGAAGCTGGCATTAAGAGGGAGACTACCACTGCATATACTCCTGAGCAGAATGGTGTTGCTGAACGCAAGAATAGGACTACTGTGGAAGCTGCCCGTGCCATGCTATGTGACCAGGGTCTACCAAAGTTTCTGTGGGGAGAAGCTGCAAATACTGCTGTGTACATTCAAAACCGATGCCCTCATTCCGCTTTGGACTCCAAAACTCCCGAAGAGGTTTTCTCTGGTAAGAAACCCGATGTCTCACATTTTAGAATTTTTGGATGTCCTGTCTATTTTCATGTGCCGAAAGAAAAGAGAAGTAAGTTGGATGCTACTGGGAAGAAAGGAATGTTTGTGGGCTACCGTGAGACTTCTAAGGCCTATAGAGTCTATGTACCTGGTCAAAGGGAAGTAGAGATAAGCCATGATGTCACCTTTGACGAAGATGCTTCCCTGAAGAAAGTAGTAGATCTTCCTAGATCTGAAGAAAATCATGAAGAAAGACCTGGGAATCTGGAAGAACCCCAGGATGAGACTATGCCTGATATTGAAGGGCCAATGGACCCTATTGATCCACCCCCTTCACTGGGAAAGAGACCATCATGGCTCAGGGACACCCTCGAAGATGCTGAGGGTCATGCTGCCCCAAGGGGGACATTCCGAGAAAGCAAGAAGTCGTGTAGATACCAAGGGTATCTAGCTGCCATGAGTACTATTGTACAATCTGAACCTGGATCTTTTGAGGAAGCCATCAAGCATCAAGTCTGGAAGGATGCTATGCATGAAGAATATGAGTCTATTATGAAGAATGATGTCTCGGATGTGGTCCCGAGACCGAAGGACAAATCTGTTGTCACCGCTAAATGGCTCTACAAGATTAAACATGGATCTGATGGGAGTGCTGAAAAGTTTAAGGCAAGATTTGTTGCCCGTGGCTTCTCTCAAAAGGAAGGAATTGACTATGACGATATATTTGCACCTGTGGCACGATATACCACCATCCGATCAATCATAGCCCTTGCTGCTACACAAGGATGGAGTCTTCATCAGATGGATGTCAAGACCGCTTTTCTGCATGGTGCAATAAAGGAAGAGGTGTATGTAGAACAACCTCTAGGATTTGAAGTTCAAGATCGAGACACTTATGTCTGCAGGTTGAAGAAAGCCCTCTATGGGTTAAAGCAAGCACCCAGAGCTTGGTACGAGAGGATGGATAGTTACATGATGAAGCTGGGCTTCACTCGAAGTAATGCCGATCCAAACCTTTACTTCGTTGTCAGGAAGGAAACCTCTCATTCGGTGCCGTATGTGGACGACCTCTTCCTCGACAGGTGTGATGACCCTCTCATTCATCAATGTAAGAGGGGAGCTTTGTTGGCTTAGGTTCTGAGATGAAAGACCAGGACTGGGATGCAACTATTTCAGTTCGGAGGTCCGATTCAAAGATTCCGGAGAGATTTTCCTTTCTCAAGGAAAATACATTGTGAAGCTTCCGGAAAGATTTGGTATGGTGGACTGTAAGTCCGTGTCGACACCGATGGAACTCAACTTTAAGAAGTTGAGTGGCAGCGCTGCTGGGCCTATCTTGGCCAATCCTACTGAGTATCGCCAACTCATAGGAGCTTTGATGTTCTTAGTGAACACCCGACCAGATATATGTTTTGCAGTGAACACTTTGAGTCAACAGATGGTTGAGCCTCATCACTTTCACTGGGTTGGTGCCAAGAATCTTTTGAGATATCTTCGGGGCACGATAAACCATGGGCTGAGATACACTACCGGGAGTGTGATACTCCGTGGATATACTGATGCCGATTGGGCTGGCAGTGTGGTGGATCGTAAGAGCACATCGGGATGCTGCTTCAATCTTGGCAGAAGTCGGTGGCTTTGAGCACCGCGGAGGCCGAATACATTGCTGCTAGTATGGCCTGTTGTGAAGCAGTTTGGTTGCGGAAGCTCTTTAGTGAGCTGTTTGGACATGTGCTAGATACCACTGTGATACTCTGTGATAATCAGAGTGGGATTCGTATGACTGAGAATCCTGTGTTCCACGACCGATCCAAGCATATTGATATCGGGTACCACTTTATCCGGGATATGGTACAGCGAGGCGCCGTAAGGCTCGATCATATAGGAACTGATGAGCAGGTCGCGGATATTCTCACTAAGCCCCTGGGGAAGGTCAAGTTCCTAACCTTCCGTGAGAGTCTTGGTGTCATGGAAAGACCCTATGATGTGGGTCCTGTTGGACGATGAGCTCTGGGAGCTCTGGGGGGCTTTGGGGATAGCTTCTTGGAGCTATAAGCACTCATAATGCTTCTGCCCCACCTTTGTGATTATTGAGCTGGTTCGCCTCTCATTTATCTGTGCCCCGTATGCATCCTACCCATTGAGTTCAGGGCTCATGGGAAGTACCTCTCATTTGGCCAATGAGGTGTGGAAAAGCTAGAGACTATTAGCAAAGACTGATGGACGCATCAGAGATTGCCGTACTCTCTATCTAGGATGGCACGGTCCAACCACTTGATCGGGGATCAAGATTTGTGAGGTCTGGGACCTCTGGACTGACTATGTCAGTCGGGGGATGATGTCTTTGTGACTGACCCACTTCTGTTCTGAAATAAAGAATCCAGCAAAGCAAGTTTCGGCGGGATGACGCACGATGTTGATTGCACTAATAGATGGAGTTCTCCCTAGTTGAGAGGGAGTGTTAAATTTGGACAACTAGATCCAAACTCCATGTTATGATGCTCAGATTAAGAGGCTAATATTTTTGTTGGATTCCTCTTTCTGAGAGGTGTAAAATCCATATAAAATATGTCTTAATCCGATGAGCAGAACTTATATTTTGAATTTATTATTCTTAATAAATTATATGTGCAGGTCAGCCTTAAGGTTGCACGCCCCCAGCAGATGTGTCACACGCCCCAATGATGGATATAAATACAGGAAAAGTTGAAGAGCATTTCATCATCATCACAACTCACATCTTCCTCTCTCATCAAAATAGTACGAGCTACCTAAAGGACGAGTTTCAGCCACACGTGTGAAGGAGAGAGAGGACAGACCGTACGGCTGAGCTGAAGTACGATTTTCTGCTGCTAGGGTTTCGCAGAAAGTTTGACCAGCGTTGACTTTGGTCAACGCATGGTCCAATCAAGCTGAAAACTTGTGGAAGGTTCGATTTTTGAAGGCCGTACTACCTGGCACAAAAATCGAGGTCAAAGGGTTGACCGTTTTGCTGCTGCGTTGACTTTTAGCCTGCTGCCCCTGCGTTGACTTTTCAGGACAGCGTTGACTTTTGCAGAGTTGACTTGGGTTGACTCATCTACAGATTGGAGGGTTGTGTTGTGACACATGCTGGGCTGGCTGACCAAAGGAGACTTTGCTGGTTGAAGCATCCTGTTGACCGCCGAAACGAACACACATTTTTCCTGTTTCTGATTTGTCTTCTGTAAGATCTACTTATATGTTCTATCTGCATTTTGCTTAACTACTTGTATGATTGCTGTGAGAAAAGTGAAATTGCTCCTAGCATAGAACATCTACAAAACTTTACACAGTTGATATAAGAAATAAACAAGCAAACACGAACATAAATTTTTGCACACTTGTTTTTGGTCAACTGACCCTGGAAAAACCCACAAGGGGAAAACCAGTTCTAAGGGAGTCTTTATATTGCTTTTCAGGAGAACATTACAGAAAAAAAGAAAAAATCACTTATCTCCCTGTTTGTGCTTGTTGATCTCACAATCGGATTTCATAGAACTTTGAGCCTCTGGACAGTCTTTACTCGGACTGATTGATTAGCCTCAAATTCAGTGATTAGACAACTAGTCTAGCAATTCCCCTTTTTAAAAGCAGAGACATTAATAATCCTTCCAACTATAGAACCATTATGATCAATCCTTTGTTTGCAAAGCTTTTCAGTGGCATGGTAGAAAATAGAATCAGTAAGTGGGCAGAAGTAAAAGAAAAGAGGGCAAAAGGGCAAGCAGGTTTTAGGCCGAAACATTCTACAGTAGATCATGGGATCACACTGAGACACATTGTTGAAAAGGTTTGGGGGAGCAAAGAAGAAGTATTTTGCTGCTTTGTTGACTTCAAAAAGGCATTTGACACGGTCCCTAGAGATAAGTTGTGGCGTAGAATGAAAGAACTTGAAATTCCTTTACAATATGGAGTTGCCGTCCATAGGCTTTATGAAGAGGTGAAAGTCAAAATTAGAACTTCAGCAGGCATTTCAGAAAGTTTTAGAAGTGACATCGGAGTCGAGCAAGGTTGCCCTTTATCCCCTACTCTTTTTGGTTTATATATTGACAAACTGGAAGAATGGCTAAATTTGCAAGGTGGGGATGGTGTTCGATTGGGGGAGTTTGTGATAAAGCTTCTTCTATATGCCGATGATATTGTGTTGATTGCTAAATCGGCCCATGGATTGCAGATGCACCTATATGCCCTTGAACATTTTTGTAAAGCAGTGGAGATGCAAGTCAATACTAGTAAGACCAAAATAATGATTTTCTCTAATAAAAAGAAGCAAATCCAACATACATTCTTCTTTGAAGGCAACATTCTTGAAGAAGTAAATGAATACAAGTACTTCGGGATCAATTTCAATAACAAGCTTAATTGGGAGGATTGCAAAAAGAAAAGAATTTTAGGAGGGTGGAAAGCATTATATGCACTTCAAAATAGATGTAGAGAGGCGGAGCTATGGGATTGGAACACGATAAAAGTACTTTTTGGACTCCTAGTTTGTCCAGTGATATTATATGGGTGTGAATTGTGGGCTAGCAGCATCCCTGTTTCAAAATGGAAACAAATTCAAAAATGCTTGATCATGAGCAAATTCAAAATAAAAAATTTGGTTCCCTATGAGATAATGTTGAGTGAAACCGGGGCAGCTCCCATCGAAGCAATTGCCATGGTGTGTCTTATAAGGTATCTAAAAAGAATTCAGCAAATGGGAGGAGGTAGATGGCCGAAAGTTATCTTCAATGAAGGTATGAGTGAAAGAAAGAAATCATGGATGAGACAAAACAGCAAATGGATGCAAAAATGGAATATTTACCTGAATGCATGTCCCACAAATAGCAAGGAGTTGAAGAATTTTGTGCTGGAGAAGTTCTGTAACGGTATATGGAAAAAAGAGTTGGGTAGAAAGAAGAAGTATTATGTTCAAGAATTCAACCCCACTTGTGATCTCCAACAAAAAGATTACATTGGAGCTAGCATTCCGTGGAGAGCAAGGTTCTTATTGCTCAATTAAGCACTAATTCACATCAACTTCGGTGTGAAACGGGACGTTGGAAGAGACCTAAAGAAGCTTGGGAAGAAAGGGTATGTACTTTTTGCACTTCTGGGGCAGTGGAATCAGAAAAACATTTCATTTTGGAATGTGACGCTTTCAGAGACATCAGAGACAGTTACCGCAGTATGTTAGCATCAGTTTCGTGGCTTTGTCTTTTCAGTGATGGAACTGTTAGAAGGTTGGGTCAGCTCATCATCAATTTGAGTAAGAAAATGATTGAATTACAAAAGGCAAAAAACAAGGAAGCTGGTGGTCCCATAGACTATTTTTAGTCTCGTGGACGTTAAAATATCATTCATTCATTCATTCTCTGACACTTGCATCAAACTCTGAGCCAAACACAGCAGAAGACCTCCAAGAAATTTGTGCCTGAACCTCTGACCAGAGAGTCGATTTCTGCGCTGCTAAAATCCTCCAACAGTGCTCAAAAATTCGACCCAGGTACATAGAGATCTACCCTGAAATATTTGTCTCAAAACTGATCTACACACCCTCGAAAAACCTGCTCCTGTAGCCTTAAATTCTGCACTGACAGACAAAAATAAATGCAGAGACAACCTCAGTTTTTGTGCCTGATTCCTGCCTCAAAATGCATGTTCCGCCTAGAGAAAATACCCACATATTACAAGCCAAACCAGCTCCTGAAATTTCCATGAAACACGAGACTCTCAATCTGATTTCAGCTCCTAGAGACTTGGGCTGTGTTGGAATTCAAGCCAGCAGTCTTCTTGGGATTTGTTTCCTTGGAAATCGAGCTCCTCTAATGCTGAGTTCCTCCTACAATTAATGGTTGGTCCTCCTCCTTTCAAGCTCTCCCTCTCCTCTTCTCAAGTGCTCAAGAGAATAATTAGCCTCCATTCTCCTTTTCCTCCTTTCTGTCTTCTCAACAAGATGAGAACCTTAACCCTTAGATCTAATGGCTGAGATTAAAGCTCAGCTCATTAGATCAAGGGTGGAGATCAATCCCTCTCTTATCTCCCTGTCTTATCTCAGAAAAGAAAAAATCACTTATCTCCCTGTTTGTGCTTGTTGATCTCACAGTCTTAACCCTTAGATCTAATGGCTGAGATTAAATCTCAGCTCATTAGATCAAGGGTGGAGATCAATCCCTCTCTTATCTCAGAAAAAAGAAAAAGTCACTTATCTCCCTGTTTGTGCTTGTTGATCTCACAGTCGGATTTCATAGAACTTTGAGCCTCTGCACAGTCTTTACTCAGACTGATTTATTAGCCTCAAATTCAGTGCATGTACTCTCTGACACTTGCATCAAACTCTGAGCCAAACACAGCAGAAGACCTCCAAGAAATTTGTGCCTGAACCACTGCCCAGAGTGTCGATTTCTGCGCTGCTAAAATCCTCCAACAGTGCTCAAAAATTCTACCCAGGTACATAGAGATCTACCCTGAAATATTTGTCTCAACTGATCTACACACCCTCGAAAAACCCGCTCCTGTAGCCTTAAATTCTGCGCTGACAGACAAAAATAAATGCAGAGACAACGTCAGTTTTTGGGCCTGATTCCTGCCTCAAAATGCATGTTCCGCCTAGAGAATATACCCACATATTTCAAGCCAAACCAGCTCCTGAAATTCCCATGAAACACGAGACTCACAATCTGATTTCTGCTCCTAGAGACTTGGGCTGTGTTGGAATTCAAGCCAGCAGTCTTCTTGGGATTTGTTTCCTTGGAAGTCAAGCTCCTCTAATGCTGAGTTCCTCCTACAATTAATGGTTGCTCCTCCTCCTTTCAAGCTCTCCCTCTCCTCTTCTCAAGTGCTCGAGAGAATAATTAGCCTCCATTCTCCTTTTCCTCCTTTCTGTCTTCTAACAAGATGAGAACCTTAACCCTTAGATCTAATGGCTGAGATTAAATCTCAGCTCATTAGATCAAGGGTGGAGATCAATTCCTCTCGTATCTCCCTGTCTTATCTCCAAAAAAGAAAAAAACACTTATCTCCCTGTTTGTGCTTGTTGATCTCAGTGTTAACCCTTAGATCTAATGGCTGAGATTAAATCTCAGCTCATTAGATCAAGGGTGGGGATCAATCCCTCTCTTATCTCCCTCTCTTATCTCAGAAAAAGAAAAAATCACTTATCTCCCTGTTTGTGCTTGTTGATCTCACAGTCGGATTTCATAGAACTTTGAGCCTCTGCACAGTCTTTACTCAAACTGATTTATTAGCCTCAAATTCAGTGCATGTACTCTCTGACACTTGCATCAAACTCTGAGCCAAATACAGCAGAAGACCTCCAAGAAATTTGTGCCTGAACCTCTGCCCAGAGAGTCAATTTCTGCGCTGCTAAAATCCTCCAACAGTGCTCAAAAATTCTACCCAGGTACATAGAGATCTACCCTGAAATATTTGTCTCAAAACTGATCTACACAACCTCGAAAAACCCACTCCTGTAGCCTTAAATTCTGCGCTGACAGAAAAATAAATGCAGAGACAACCTCAGTTTTTGTGCCTGATTCCTGCCTCAAAATGCATGTTCCGCCTAGAGAAAATACTCACATATTTCAAGCCAAACCAGCTCCTGAAATTTCCATGAAACACGAGACTCACAATCCGATTTCTGCTCCTAGAGACTTGGGCTGTGTTGGAATTCAAGCCAGCAGTCTTCTTGGGATTTGTTTCCTTGGAAGTCAAGCTCCTCTAATGCTGAGTTCCTCCTACAATTAAAGGTTGCTCCTCCTCCTTTCAAGCTGTCCCTCTCCTCTTCTCAAGTGCTCAAGAGAATAATTAGCCTCCATTCTCCTTTTCCTCCTTTCTGTCTTCTCAACAAGATGAGAACCTTAACCCTTAGATCTAATGGCTGAGATTAAATCTCAGCTCATTAGATCAAGGGTGGAGATCAATCCCTCTCTTGACCCCCTCCCTCATGTGGTCGCACTCATTTAACAAGCCTCCCTAGTACTTTCTAATGTTTTTGTAACATGGTCACTTTTTCTCTCATAAATTGACTTTCAAAATATAAGTCACTTTAAAAACATAAAGTGCACTTAGTACTTTTCACATAAAGTAATTTTTAGAAACACGTGACTTTAAAGTACCTAGTAAATATCTCACAAAAAGTACTTTAGCTCCATGACATTAATAAAAAACACATAATGTTACTAGACAAAAGGATTATTAATGTGTCTTCCTAGGCCAAAAGGATAAATGCCTAGGAAACACTTCCTTGCTACCATTTTTCTCAACAAAATATTGTTTACAGGAAAAGCACGTCAGGGTGTTGTTTTAGTTTGGGGCATGTTGTGATATCTTGGATGAGCGGGAAGCAAAAGTCCATTACTCTTAGCACAGCTAAGGCTGAGCATATTGCTGCTAGCATGGCTAGTTGTGAGGCAGTATGTTGAGAATACTCTTTGGAGAGTTGTTTGATAGGCACTGGATACAACTGTGATATATTGCAACAACAATAGTGGGATTCGACTTTCAGAGAATCTTGTGTTCCACGACAAGTCCAAGCACATTGAGATCAAATATCACTATATTTGGGATATGGTGCAGAGGAGACATAAGACTCCATCAAATTTCAACAGATGAATAGATAGTTGACATTCTAAACAAGCCCTTGCCGAAAGGGAAGTTCTTGGTCTTCAAAGAGTAGCTTGAACTGGTGGATGTGACCCTCCCAGAAAAGGGTCACGCCTGATCAAGAAAACTGAGCTATGCATCCTACCCACAAGTTGGGCTTGTTGGGGTTGCCACCCATCTGGCCAATGGGTGAGGATACTTGTGTGTGTGTGATCCTTACCACTGGTAGGTTGGGTATCTCCCCCAAGGTAGAGGATGTAGGTGTTCTACCACTTGACTCTTGAGGGTCAAGGTGGGAAGATCAGCAAACAATAGGATGGTTGTGCTCCTTACCTCTCATGGTAAGTGGTATCTCGCCTATTGTCATTGGACAAATAGGATGTTTGTGATCCTTACCTCTCATGGTAAGTGGTATCTCGTCTATTGTCCTTGGATATAGGGTGGCGAATTTATCTCCCCTATGATGATTCTTCTTCTTTAGATCGAGAGTGTTCAACAGATGAGCAGAGACGAGATATGATATGATACAATGACAATGATTACAAGACATCTGAGATGAGAATTATGAGGGAGTTCAAAATTGAGAAATTCCTGCCTAGTTGAGAGGGAGTTCAAAATTGCTAGCTCAGGGAGAAATTCCCTCTTTGGAGGAGCCCTTCTCACCCTAAGGAGACCATGCTTGCCCTTGGAAAAATTTAATTTGAACATGAGAAAATTATCAAAAAGTATGAGTCACTGTATCAAAAAGTATGAGAACTGTTGGTCCATGTCATATCAAAAACTACGAGTCTGCCTGGAAGAGGAAATTCAACCCCCAAGACAACATTTAAATACAAGTTACTTGGCATCACTTGGAGGCATCTGTTAATTTTGGGCAACTAGGTCCAAACTCCATGTTGTACTGCTCAGATGATGATGCCAATATTTTTATTGGACTCCTATTTCGGAGAGGTGCAAGATTGATCTAAAGATCATCTTGATCAGATGAGCAGAACATTTATTTTGAATTTAATCCACTTATGTGCAAGGTTGGCCAGTAATGTAGGCTTGGAGCCCCAACAGATATGTCACACACTCTCACAAAAGGATATATATTAGACAGACTTGAAGTTCATTTCATCGTCCACTCATCTCACACTTCTCTCTTGTGTCTGATTGGCTCGATCATCTTTTGGAGGCATTTCATCTCACACGTGTGGAACAGCATCTAGGGTTTTCTGTTCAGATTTGTCTAGGGTTTCAGTGCAGGCTTGACCAACGTTGATGACTTTGGTCGACGCTTGGTCCATTTGACGTCAAACTCCACCAAAATTCTGATTTCTGCAGTTCACATTCATTGGCACAAAAACCAAGGCTAGACGTTGACCTTTGACCTACTGCGTTGACTTTTGCTATTGTTGTTTTGCGTTAATCATTGACTAGATAGCGTTGACTTTGGGTTGACTTTTATGGAGCTATCTCGAGGGTTGAGTGATACTTCTAGTTGGCTGACCATGAGGAGACTTTGTTGGTTGAAGCATCCTGTTGACCGTCATAATGCACCACAACACATATATTTTGCTGATCAAGTTCAGTGTATTTTTGGTTTGTCTTTCGTCGATCTCTTGGTATGTTCTATCAGTGTTTTTCTTTCATGTTTATGTGATTGTTATTTGGTATCGGGTTTGAAGTAAAGTTGCATCAAGCATAGAACATCTTCGAAAATTTACATGGTATCAGAGCTAAGGTGAAAAGTTTGTGTTGAGAGCAATCACCGAAGAAGTAGCATTTGTCAAGGACCCATGGATACCTCAAATTATAATGGCTTCAAAACTGATGATAAGTTGACTAGCAAGTCTGACTATGTGCAAGGTAAAATCCAAGAGCCTCCATCACCTGCACATGCTGCCACAAAGACAAAGTATAGAAAAGAAGAAATCAAACCTAAGTTGATCATCTGGGATTCCATCCATAAAAGTCTGGTTGCTTACATCTCTGAGCTGGGCACATCTAAGGAGATGTATGATAAGTTGGTCAATATGTTCAGGGCTAACAATGCAAATCAAGTTCTTTTCTTTAAAACCAATTGAAGAATCTCAAGAAAGGCAAGGATGAATCCATTCAATCCTATTTTCTGAAGTTGGCTGAAATCAAAAATAGCCTTCTTGCCATTGGAGAAACAATATCTGATAGAGAAATGGTTCTCACTGCACTTGGAGGTCTCCCCTCTTAATGGCATGTATTCATTACTACCATTCTCAATAATAATGTGATTCCTGATTTTGACGAAGTATTGTCAAGATGCACTCAAGAGGAAACAAGAATGATGGAATATGAAAATGAAAGAAATGTTGCCTTCACCGCTTATGCTAAGAAGAAGTACAATGGTGGTCCGAGGAACCATGGAAGAGCAGGGGCCAAAGGAAAGAAAGGAAGATGTTATACATGTAACAAGTTTGGCCACTATGCTAGAGAGTGCCCTAATAGAAGGGATTCTCCAAGGGATGATGACAACAACACCAGGGGGAATGACAATCAAAGGAACAACAGGTTCAATGGAAAGAAGAAGGTTCACTCTAGTCGTAATGGAAATGAGCAACCTTTCAAAAGGTCAAGAAATTCCAAGTATGAAGAATCTAATGTTGTTAACAATGAAAGAAATGAATTCATTCTTGTATCTATCCTCTCTACTGCATCTCCACCCGGCACCTTGGATGTCTGGTTAATTGATAGTGGTGCTTCAAGGCACCTCACTGGTTTTAAAGAAGCCCTCTCTGATTTGATTGAGAAGGATACCAATCTGCAAATTATCCTTGGAGATAATGCCACCTATCCCGTGAAAGGGACAGGGACTGTGACCCTCCATTTATCTCAAGGTCAAGTCCTTCGTTTGCAAGATGTATTGTATGTACCTGATTTGAAGAAGAACCTTGTGTCTATTTCGGCCATGGAAGACAAAGGTTTCAAGGTGGCATTCATCAATGGAAAGGTACGCATCTGGAAGAAGAGCTTCAAGGAAGCTCTCACTATTGGCTTTAGAGTTGACACACTCTACCAGGTTGGAGGAACTCCAATGGAGGCTATGACATGTGATACAATTCGTCATACCGAATTATGGCACCGAAGGTTTGGACACCTTCATTACAAAGCCCTTCCTGAAGCAAGGAAGGTGGTGACAGGGATGCCCAAATTCAAAAATGATCATGAAGGTGTATGTCAAGGTTTTGCCGGAAAAGAAATGGAGATATGCCACGATGTCACCTTCGATGAAGATGCTTCCCTCAGGAAAGTGATAAATCTTCCGAGCTCCAAGGAAGCCCATGATGTAAGATCAGGGAAGCAGGAAGAGCCGATGGATGAGATGATGCCAGATGTTGAAGGACCGACAGACCCCACTGATCCACCTCCTTCAATGAAGAGAACACCCTCATGGCTCCAGGATACTCTCAAAGATGCCGAGAGACATATGGCCCCAAGGGGGACATTCCATGAAAGCAAGAAGTCGAATAGATACCAAGGGTATCTAGCAACCATGAGTACAATCTGAGCCTAGATCTTTTGAAGAAGCCGTAAAACATCAAGTCTGGAAAGATGCTATGCACGAAGAGTACGAATCCATTATTTAGAATGATGTTTGGGATGTGGTTCCGAGACCAGAAGAAAAGTTGTTGTCACCTCGAAATGGCTCTATAAGATCAAGCATGGATCTGATGGTAGCGCTGAAAAGTTCAAGGAAAGATTCGTTGCCCGAGGCTTCTCTCAAAAGGAAGGCATAGACTATGATAATATATTTGCACCTGTGGCCCGCTATACCACCATCCAATCTACTAATGCCCTTGCTGCTACGCAAGGATGGAGTCTTCATCAGATGGATATGAAGACCGCTTTTCTGCATGGTTTGATAAAGGAAGAAGTGTATGTGGGGAAACCTCTGGGGTTCGAAGTCCGGGATAGAGGCTCTCATGCATGCAAGTTCAAGAAAGCCCTCTATGGGTTGAAGCAAGACCCCAAGGATTGGCACGAGAAGATAGATAACTACTTGATGAAGCTGGACTTCACTCGAAGTAATGTTGATTCAAACCTTTATTTCAAGGTTGATAGTGAAAAGCCTCTCATTCTGGTTCTCTGTGGACAATCTCTTCCTGACAGGTGTTGACCCTCTCATTCATCAGTGTAAGGGGGAGCTCTCTTATGAGTTCGAGATGAAAGACCTAGGACTGATGCATTACTTCCTAGGCTTGGAGGTCTGGCAAAGACCTGGCAAGATTTTCCTCTCTCAAGGAAAATATATTGTGAAGTTGTTGGAGAGATTTGGAATGGTGGACTGTAAGTCCGTGTTGACACCGATGGAACTCAACTTTAAGAAGTTGAGTGGAAACGTTGTTGGACTCGTGCTAGCAAATCCTACCGAGTATCGACAACTCGTAGGGGCCCTGATGTTCTTAGTGAACATCCGTCCAGACGTATGTTGTGCAGTGAACGCTTTGAGTCAACACATGGTTGATCCTCATAAATTTCACTGGGTTGGTGCCAAGAAACTCTTGAGATATCTCTGGGGCACAATAGACCATGGGTTGAGATACACTGCTGGGAGTTTGAGACTCCATGGATATACTGAAGCCGATTAGGCTGGCAGTGTGGTGGATCCCAAGACAACATCTGGATGCTGCTTCACACTTGGGTCTGCTCCAATATCTTGGATGAGCAAGAAGCAGAAGTCGGTGGCTTTGAGCACCGCTGAGGCCGAATAAATTGCAGCGTGTATGGACTGTTGTAAAGCTATTTGGTTGTGAAATCTCTTCAGTGAGTTGTTCGGGCATGTGCTAGATACCACCGTTATCCTTTGTGATAACCAGAGGGGAATTCGTTTGTCAAAGAATCCCGTGTTCCACGATCAATCCAAGCATATTGATATTAGGTACCATTTTATCAGGGATATGGTACAGCGAGGCGCCATAAGGCTCGATCATATAGGAACTGATGAGCAAATCGCGAATATTCTCACAAAGCCCTTGGGGAAGGTCAAGTTCCTAACCTTCCGCGAGAATCTTGGAATCATGGAACGACCCTATGTTGAGGGTCTTGTTGGATGATGAGCTCTGGGATCAAGTCAAGTGAGGTTTCGGACCTCCAACTGACTCTGGGTCAGTTAAACTAACTTCGGGTTAATATATGACTCTTTTAGTCCAAGTGAGGTTTTGGACCTCCAACTGACTTCGACTCAGTTAAACTAACTTTGATTTAGTATGAGACTCCTTTGAGTACTATAGCGGTTTCAGACCTCTTAGCTGACTTCGAGTCAACCGAGAGTGATGTCTTTATGACTCACCTTTTGAAATAAAGAAGCCAGCAAAGCAAGTTACGGCGGGATGACGCACGATGTTTGGATGGCACAGGTGGATGGAGTTCTCCCTAGTTGAGAGGGAGTGTTAATTTTGGGAAACAAGGTCCAAACTCCATGTTGTACTGCTCAGATGATGATGTCAATATTTTTATTGGACTCCTCTTTCGGAGAGGTGAAAGATTGATCTAAATATCATATTGATCGAAATTGTAATATAGGCTTGGAGCCCCAACAGATGTGTCACACACCCTCACAGATGGATATATATTGGACAGACATGGAGTTCCTTTCATTATCCACTCATCTCACACTTCTCTCTTGTCTCTGATTGGTTCGATCATCTATTAGAGGCATTTCATCTCACACATGTGGAACAACAGCTAGGGTTTTCTGTTCAAATCTATCTAGGGTTTCAATGCAAGTTTGACCAATGTTGACTTTGGTCAACGCTTGGTCCATTTGACCTCAAACTCCACCAAAATTCCAATTTTTGCAGTCCGCATTCATTGGCACAAAAACCGAGGCTAGATGTTGACCTTTGACCTACTGTGTTAACTTTTTGTTGTTGTTGTTCTGCGTTGACCATTGACTAGACAGTGTTGACTTTAATTGACTTTGGGTTGACTTTTGTGGAGTTGTCTTGAGGATTGTGTGATACTTCTGGTTGGCTGACCGTGAGGAGACTTTGCTGGTTGAAGCATCCTGTTGACCGTCGTAACGCACCACAACACATATTTTGTTGATCAATTTAAGTGTATTTTTGGCTTGTCTACCGTCGATCTATTGGTGTGTTCTATCAGCATTTTACTTTCATGTTTATGTGATTACTATTTGGTATCAGATTTGAAGTAAAGTTGCATCAAGCATAGAACATCTTCGAAAATTTACAGCATCTCATCACACATTCATGTCTTCTTCACTGGTTCAATTTGGTCTAAAATGGCAAGCTCTGAGTTCACACGTGCGACGGAGAGAGAGGGTAATTCTATTGACCAACGTTGACTTCTGTTGACTAGCATTGACTTGGGGAAGTTTGACTTCATTTGACTTGGATTTGGATCTATTTTGGAGGGCTAAGTTGACTAGGACTTTGATCAAAATTTTCTAGGCATCTTGACAAGCATTGGTTGTAGCTTCTGTGTTGGGTTTCCACATGTAAAACTTTTACTCTGAACAAATTTTGTGCCCAACCCTATGTTGAGGGTCCTGTTGGACAATGAGATCTGGGATCAAGTCAAGTGAGGTTTCGAACCTCCAACTGACTCAGGGTCAGTTAAACTAACTTCGGGTTAGTATGACTCTTTTTGAGTCCGAGTGAGGTTTTGGACCTCCAATTGACTTCGGGTCAGTTAAACTAACTTCGATTTAGTATGAGACTCCTTTGGGTCCTATAACGGTTTCGGACCTTTGAGCTAACTTCGGGTCAGCCGAGAGTGATGTCTTTGTGACTCACCTTTTGAAATAAAGAAGCCAGCGAAGCAAGTTACGGCGAGATGACGCACGATGTTTGGATGGCACAGGTGGATGGAGTTCTCCCTAGTTGAGAGGGAGTGTTAATTTTGGGCAACAAGGTCCAAACTCCATGTTGTACTGCTCAGATGATGATGTCAATATTTTTATTGGACTCCTCTTTCGAAGAGGTGCAAGATTGATCTAAATATCATCTTGATCAGAATTGTAATATAGGCTTGGAGCCCCAACAGATGTGTTACACACCCTCACAAATGGATATATATTGGACAGACTTGGAGTTCATTTCATCATCCACTCATCTCACACTTCTCTCTTGTCTCTGATTGGTTCGATCATCTTTTGGAGGCATTTCATCTCACACATCTGGAACAAAAGCTAGGGTTTTTTGTTCAGATCTGTCTAGGGTTTCAACGCAGGTTTGACCAACGTTGACTTTGGTCAACGCTTGGTCCATTTGACCTCAAACTCCACCAAAATTCCGATTTCTGCAGTCCACATTCATTGGCACAAAAAACGAGGCTATACATTGACCTTTGACCTACTGTGTTGACTTTTTGTTGCTGTTGTTCTGCGTTGATCGTTCACTGGACCGCGTTGACTTTAATTGACTATGGGTTGACTTTTGTGGGTTGTCTTGAGGGTTGTGTGATACTTCTGGTTGGTTGACCATGAGGAGACTTTGCTAGTTGAAGCATCCTGTTGACCGTTGTAATGCACCACAACACATATTTTGTTGATCAAGTTAAGTGTATTTTTGGCTTGTCTTCCATCGATCTATTGGTATGTTCTATCAGCGTTTTACGTTCATGTTTATGTGATTGCTATTTGGTATCAGGTTTGAAGTAAAGTTGCATCAAGCATAGAACATCTTCGAAAATTTACAGCATCTCATCACACAATCATCTCTTCTTCATTGGTTCAATTTGGTCTAAAATGCCAAGGTCTGAGTTCACACGTGCGAAGGAGAGAGAGGGTAATTCTATTGACCAACGTTGACTTCTGTTTTGGGACTGTTTGACTAGCATTGACTTGGGGAAGTTTGACTTCATTTGACTTGGATTTGGATTTATTTTGGAGGGCTAAGTTGACTAGGACTTTGATCAAAATTTTCTAGGCATCTTGACAAGCATTGGTTGTAGCTTCTGAGCTAGGGTTTCCACATGTAAAACTTTTACTCTAAACAAATTTTGTGGTTAGACTTTTGGGAATATGTTGACCAATTTTGACCAAGCAAGGAAGGTTTCATTCTTTGATAGGTTGACCAAACTTTTTGGAGCAGATTTGACTGTTGACTTTACTTTGACCAGATTTTACTTTTATGCTCAAAATTGATTAGATATTGGTTGGTTGACTTGGTTGGTCAAGGATTTGACCTTTGACTAGTTGTTGATGTACTTGGACTATATATCCCTCTGTTGAACATTTAATGACAATCTAATAGAAGAGGAATTTGGAAAGGGCTTTCCCCCTTGTGGAGTTTTTCCGTGGTCTTTCACCAAATCTCTGTGACTCTATTGTTCTTGGTTGTCTTCTATTATGCATATGGTTTTATGTTCTATCTACAATTGCTTACTGTTATTGGGTGATTGAAAATATATCGGATAATTGATTGTTATTGGAAGAAGAATTGTTATAAGTGATTGTGTTAGCATGGAACATTGGAAAATTAACATACATGCAATTGCATTGAATGATAAAGCTAAATAGAAGCACTAGTGAATGAAGATAGAGACCAATTCTAGAGAATTGATGCCAAGAAATAGAACTAATAACATTGAGCCCAAGCAAAAGAATCCACAGACTCTTTGTAATCTACCAACCAACCCTTGCTTCATCCATTATTATCTTGAATATTACAATAAATTTATTCATTTTAGTCAACCAATCCTACTAGGAATCTTATGTCCTCCACTAATTGTTGAAAATGTAGCGATGGAAGGTCCTCTGGCTTGTGCCTTAGCCAGTGAAGACCTTGACTTAGTCTTCTCTGTCATGAATGTGAGTTCATGAGATAGACTTCAGTTTCAATGAGTTGATTTCCAGTTTATTGGAATGGCTATAATGTTTGCATGTGTAGTGTTGGAGCTTTAGTTCGTTGGAGTCCTCTTCAGTTAGACTACGGGATGAGGTGGCAGTGACAAGTTCAATTAGAGCGAGTTAAGACTTCAGTGTTGATTGGAGAGAGAACAAGTTGAGTTTTCGGTTAACTCGCAGTCACAACTAGAGGAAATCAAGGAGGAACTCAAGTTGGTTAACTGAGAGCTAGTCCAAGTGTAACTGGGAATTCCAGTTACCTAGCAAAAAAAACTCGTGACACTAGTGTGAACTGATATTCGACTAAGGCTTCCTTCCATGCATCAATTTCTATCTTTAAAGAGAAGGCCAAAGGCACAAGATCATAGATCATTCTTTATTGTGGAATGAGCATTAGTTGAGGATCAATAGTACACATAGATTTAGGAGCCACAAGTGCCCAAGGATTTAGGGGCCAGAAATGCACAAGGATTTAGTTGCCAGAGTACGCAAGGATTGTGGAGCAGGGGATCAGGATTCATAGAGCAGGTCGAGACTATCTTCAGCAGAGATCAATTGTGCAGGGCAGAGATCAAGAGCAGGTCGAGAACAGTTGTAGAGCTGAGAATAGGTCAGAGACAGATTGCTGGCTTCAATAGCAGCGTGAATTTTAATAGATCCATTTGCTCAAAGAACAATCAATAAAACACCACAACAAAGAAAGCAGGTTTTCCCTTTTGGGTTTACTAGGTAAAACAAGCGTAACAATTTTGTGTGCATGTGTTTTTTTATCTCGATTATTTTCCGCTACATGTTGAAAGTAAAGAAACTCTGTATCTTGGTGAAAGTAAATTTGGTTTCAGTTTTCAGTTGCCCTGTTTTCAGTTGATTCATTTAAGTAGTTGCAGAGTTTCAAGAAAATTAACGCTAATAAACTGGCAGTTGTACAAATACTATAAAGTGGCATCCAACATGCACTCTCAACATACTTCTAGCAAGTATTATGATTTGGAGTCCTGACGGTAAAGAAGACCTTATCAAATGTCTTAAGAAATAATACACAGTAGTTGTGCTTATAATAAAATCCAAATTTAAATTAAGGTATATGAAGATGACATATATTGCTTGTAATATGATTGCTAAGATAAAGCACATAATGATAGAAAAGATCTTGATTTCAAGAGAGTGCACAAAAGAAGAAGAAATTAAGAACATGGGTGTGTGCACCTGTTGCAGCTGGCATATAAATGTCAATCATACAGACTTATGTTAGTAATTCATAAACAATCAACAGATTTCCAACTGAATAACCGAAACAATTTATGGAAGAGAAATGTGATCAGTAAGAACATAGAATTATATTCTTACATTGATTTGAAGAGTCTCTCCTCTTGATGTGTCGACTATAAGCTCACTCTCAGTGACTGGATTAAGGAATAATGCTGCAGGATCATTAAAAACAGAAAACCAGATCAATGTTCAACTCTCTCTCTATTCTAGCATCAAAACAAAAGCTTAACAACTGATACAAAAGCGATGACATCCCCTCATATAAGGCAATTTGGACAAAAGCAGAATACTCAAGAAATTTTTTTAATCATATAAGTAAAAACCTAAGGGATAAATACACTTGGAAGCAACTACATCCAGAAGACAAAACATATTGTGATGAGAGGTGAAGTCATAAAATTATTCGAGTGGATCTGTTTTTTGAACGCGTAAATATACTCTATTACCAGTGTTAAAAACCATATTACTAGTAATTAATGATAGTCAAAATAAAGGATCATGACAAATAGTCGCCTCGCTTTCAAAAACAATATCACTATGTGTTGACACTTGAACTTGAAATAATTCAACATCACCATTTATTCCTATCAAAAAATATTAAATATAGGCAACTCCTGATCTGTTCCCAATTGGTATCAGAGTGTACTCTTGTGCCTGCAATATCCCTCCATCCTTCTGCTGCTGTCACCATTCCTTTTCTTTATTTGCATCTCTGCCCTCTGAAATGCCTCTACATTTTCATCCATTCTTCCATAGTTTCTGATTCTGTCACCCCTTACTGATCTCTGTTTCCAGTATCTATTAACTATTGTAGGTTACTGTTCAAGCCTCTGCAAAAGCCTCTGTGGTCCCATACAACTCCTCACAAGCAAAACATAGGAACCAATTCCGGCATAAACAATCCCATTAATCCCTCATTCGTCCTTCTGCTGCTGTCACCATTCCTTTTCTTTATTTGCATCTCTGACCTCTGAAATGCCTCTACATTTTCATCCATTCTTCCATAGTTTCTGATTCTGTCACCCCTTACTGATCTCTGTTTCAAGTATCTATTAACTATTGTAGGTTACTGTTCAAGCCTCTGAAAAAGCCTCTGTGGTCCCATACAACTCCTCACACGCATAAACAATCCCATTAATCCCTCATTCTTTCTACATCCATCATATTGATCCTTGATCTGCTCACTACTCCACTTGCTATTTATCTGATCATACACCCCAAACAATCAATGCAGAGTGCACCATAAGCAGGCCATATAACAATGGCAACAGCTCAATGTGGAAGATGTCATATGCGGACTGACAATGAGGAGAATTTTAATAAGGTATCAATAATGAATAAACCAAATCCATTGGATGGCTGCATCCCAAAATGGAATAGTGGAACACACTCAACACTATCATAGGACAGATCAATAACTTGAACAAAGCATGAAAGGTAATAGGAAAAGTTATAACCAATATAGTGCAACAGAGGCACCTTAGAAACCAATTTGTTCCTGCCCTGTTAATGCTTGTGATTAATAAAAGTAGTTACACTGGTGCATATCCCCAGGGAATTGGTACACTCGAGCAGGTACGTCGTGCCCATATGGTGACTGATTGCTAAGTATATGCATGCCCATACACGAAGGTTGTCCCAGTTTGAAGGTTTTGCATTCATTGTTTACATAGGTGAAATTGTAATGATCACATTTAGCCATAGTGGATTAGTGAAGGAAAAGATATAATATGTCCTTTGCTATTACATGAAAGTAGATCCAAAAATTATTGCAGTACTAACAATTACATGTATTCTTATAACTATAAGCATATCAGGGAAAAAATCAAGAAATAAAATGTAATGTACCTCAATTCACACACCAAAAAAAAATTCTTACTGTCTTAACTTCAGTCTATAAATGGTTTTCATAACCAGTGATACATATTTCTATGTTTGAATTGGAACACCCAGGTGGAGTATGTACCTTGGAGAGACAATGACGAAGGTGTCTATAAGTCATGTGTCTCGCCAGCATTGAAGCCCATTGTCTCATTGAAGAGATGGGGCTGTTAGTCAAGGCCTTGCACTAGGACAATGCTGGTTGATATGATGCTATACAGATGCAATTACCAATCCGATTTTTCTTATGAGATCTCTTCAGATTGAGAATGAACAAGTACCATTATGAATACCTCCCTAGTTAAGAGGGAGTGTTGAAAAAGGTAACTAGGTTAGGTTTTCATAATAAATTATATATATGTTTTTATGTAAATTATAAAAGATTAACTAAGATGTTATGTTGCACTTGTCAAAACCATGTCGGCCCTCATCGAGTAAATGAAATTCGACTGTTGGAATATACCTGTCGGCTTAAATAAAAAGGGATCAACCTTTATATGTGGGTTCACGTGGGCAGATTCAAGCATTATTCATCGAATACATATTACGGAGTAAACCACCATTGCAGGAAGTACCTTACGGAATTAAGTGAGATTGCTGTTACGAATCTAAGTGCGGATACCGGAATCTACATATACGAAGACTGATCGAATAGTAAAGTAAAATAGATTATCTATATACCGAGACAGTGTGGACCGAGACAGTGCGGATATATATATATATCAAGACAGTTAAAAGGGAGGTGCTAAATATATATAAGACAGCATAAATATATTTGTAAAGACAGCATAAATATATTTATACGAGACAGTGAGGAACCTACAGCAAAGTGCGGAAGACAATTTTAATCAAGCCAGCAGATTTTTAGAAAAGAATTTTAATCAAACGTCGCCCTGCTGATTTTACAACATGGTATCGGAGCTACGGTAAGAAATGGGGAAGCAAGTGAAAGAGAAATATTACCCACACACAAGCAGACAGACAATTTTGATTTCTCTGAAGAGTGAGACACAAACAATCAAGACAAGTTGAATCCAAGTCAAAGATGAGTTGCAGGCTGACTTGAAGATAGCCAAATCCGAAGTGATTTATTATACCAGATTGCAGAGCCTGTCATTCATATTAAAATGAATTTTCTTAAGAAGCCACCGAATAGAAAGAATAGAAAGTTTGGACAATCAGCAAAATGGCAGCCCACAATATAGGTATGGCGCAAGGGCGAGAAATGGAGTTGTCACCAGCAGCACTCAGAGACAGAAAGCCACACCCGTAAATGTCATATTGAACAGAAGGAGCATCCAATCATAAGATGTTTTCCGTCAAAGGACTGGGCCATCAAGTAAGCTGCCTCGAGAACCCGGATGATTTTAAAACAAATGTAAAGCGTTGTTGTGAAGACAAGCTATCATGGGAGTTGAAGAGAAATTCAAAGAGACGCCTGCAAAACAGACAAAAGACACAGACCACAGTTTGGATCACCATATGTAGTCTCGGGCTAATCACTTCGGCCAGCAAGAAGAGAACATGAACATCTGTTCACAACTCGTGAAACTAAGCAGTTCGGATTCTTTGGACTCTGAGCTCGGTGCCTCTTGTAGACTGGGCAGTATTTCAGACTATGGACTGTGGTAGCACAGTGCCTAAAACAGGAAGCTCGGTTATGATGTAAAGCAGTGGTATACGCTCCTGTTAGCTCGGATCCATTGCTGATGTGCTGAAACTCAAATTCCTGTGTAGTAGATCCTTTAACTTCGGATTGTGGCTCGGGATAATTGAAACAGTGGTACAGAACTTTCTCGGACTGCCTCTGCAAACTCGCCATTCATTACAGTGACCAGTCTTATCACCACAGTATTTATTACAGGGCTGTCTCATCACTCAGATTGTAGCATCATCTATTTCTTGGAACTGTGAAGATTGGACTGTAGTGTCAATTGGAGAGTAGGTCAGATGCATCACTTACTGTGATCCTAAACAGTAACTAGGATTCACCTTTTTGATCTCGGACAATGGTGGAGTATAGTGCAACAAACATAATAACAGTGGCTTGAAGATTGTGATCTTCCTGTGACTGTGATACAGTATTACCTCCTTGATTGCAGCAAATTCTAAGTGAAAGGCCAAGTGAAGATACCTTGTTGGGCAAGCATTGTGAAGCCCAATATTGGACACTGAAGTTTTTGAAGCATCCTCGGGGAGAGATATTTTAGGCAAGGGTTATTGAAGACACTTTTGAAGAACTTGTGAAGACCTTGTTTGGAGTCTTTGAGAAGTGATATTGAAGAAGATCCCGGATTGGAGCCTTCTTGTTAAGTAGCCTTGACTGACCTTGGAGATTCTATTGAAGACATTTTGCAGAGACACCTTCATGTGAAAAGATCAAGGTTGTCATTGATGACGTAACGTGGAGAATACAATGAAAATTAAGTGAAGACTGACAGGGTTGGTTATATGATAGGAAGCAGTGTAGCATCCTGATGAAAGCATGATAGGAGCTCTTGGTGAATCAACTCCGGGAAAACCTCTCTGATAACATTACAAATATAAAGCAGTCATCAAAAGCAAGGGTCATCATGGAAACAGATTTCTGGGATATTGATGGAGCATGCCAAGAGAATGAAGCTCTTCATTCTTGAAGATGACTCAAGGGTAAAAGGGTATGAGGTATGTATATATTTATAAGCTAAACATTCGATGCTGTGAAGTCGTGTCATATGGTTGCAGGTAATGAACTTCTGTATTTGGAAGTATGATCTATGGAGGAGTATCTCTCAGTGCACAGATAGATGAAATCAACATAATATGTCCTCATGGAATATGAGGTGGTTGTATATAAACAAGAAACTAGAAAGATTGTAAGTTCCTGGGAATAAAGAATGTGCAGAGAGGAAGAGATCTTGAAATGCAACCATGTCAAGAGGCAGTTACCATCCGGAAGCCAAAAAGATGTGACTAAGAAATCTCCTGGAAAGATATGTAGACTCTAACAGAAGTCTGGTAAAGAAGAAGACCTTTGGCAAAAAGTAAATCATTAAGAGATGTGTCAATCTGTATGAAGGATGTCGATGCCTACAAGAAGATGACATGGTGAAAGATCGTCACTAAGGTAACTTTTGTTCTAAAAGATTCATATGAATATGTTTATCTGGAAGAATTTGTGCAGGGCTGCTAATCATGAGAAAGGATGTATGATCCTTGGAGATGATTCGAAGGAAAGCAGCATGGCATAACAGTAGACCAGATAAGGAAATCTGATGAATCACTTTCTGATAGTTGACATGACTTAGGATGAAAGTGATGGATGATCTGTGCTGTATGAAGCTAAAAGTTGGAGATTCCTCAATATCGAAATCCATGACATCAAGGGCAGGAATTCTTCATGAGCAGCTGGGTGTCTCACCATTGCTGCTGGAGGTCCCTGGTTAAGAGGGAGCCTGATGATAAGTTTCTTACTTGGAAGAAACTTGGTAATTCCTAAGAATGAGCTTAGGTACATTCCTTTGAGTACATTCCCTTATGGAATAAGGTTCTCCCTGGTTGAGAGGGAAAGATAGACACATCATTCTGGTCTTGGGAAGACAGAATGGAGGATTGGGTAATCATCTGGCATTCAATACTCGTTGAGAATGTGTTAGGGCATTCAAAATAAGAGTAGTTGGGGACCGATATTCTTTGAGGGCTAGCTACCCAAGAGAAGAATAGTCCAAGAAGGTCAAACTTTGGGAACACCCAGGTGGAGTATGTACCTTGGAGAGACGATGACAAAGGTGTCTATAATTCATGTGTCTCGCCAGCATTGAAGCCCATTGTCTCATTGAAGAGATGGGGCTGTTAGTCAAGGCCTTGCACTAGGACAATGCTAGTTGATATGATGCTTATACAGATGCAATTACCAATCCGATTTTTCTTATGAGATCTCTTCAGATTGAGAATGAACAAGTACCATTATGAATACCTCCCTAGTTAAGAGGGAGTGTTGAAAAAGGTAACTAGGTTAGGTTTTCAAAATAAATTATATTTATGTTTTTATGTAAATTGTAAAAGATTAACTAAGACGTTATGTTGCACTTGTCAAAACCATGTCGGCCCTCGTCGAGTAAATGAAATTCGATTGTTGGAATATACCTGTCAGCTTAAATGAAAGGGATCAACCTTTATATATGGGTTCACGTGGGCAGCTTCAAGCATTATTCATCGAATACAGATTACAGAGTAAACCAACATCGCAAGAAGTACCTTACAGAATTAATTGAGATCGCTGTTACAAATCTAAGTGCGGATACCAGAATCTACATATACGAAGACTGATTGAATAGTAAAGTAAAATAGATTATCTATATACCGAAACAGTGCGGACCGAGACAGTGCGGATAGATATATATATCAAGACAGTTAAAAGGGAGGTGCTAAAGACAGCGTATATATATATATATATATATATATATACACACACACATATATATATATATATATATACATATATATATATATATATATATACACGAGACAGTGTGGAACCTACAGCAAAGTGCGGAAGACAATAACGCCAGCAGATCTTTAGAAAAGAATTTTAATCAAACATTGCCCTGCTGATTTTACAACGGTAACAGTGGAGCTAACCTCTTGGGCTTGATGAGAACTGATTTCAAGAAACAAGAGGATCATTTTGTTAGGAAGCAGTGTTTTTTTTTCTATTTTCATGGCATATATTTTCTATCTGGATGCTGGTTTCCAACTGTCACAGCTCCCAAAGAGTATCCCAGTACACCAGTATGAAAACTTTGGACAACCATTACCTTATATAAGGGAAAATGCACATAGACAGTTGACAAACCATGATAACATTCTATTCTAGTCGTGCTGTTAGTATTTTGTGTTATTCATTTGTATTACATGATATCTTTTTATAGTAAGACTAAGCCAATATATGTGTATAGTCATATCAAGCTTTTATGCAAGTCTGCTCATAACTGAGTCTCCAATTATATAAGAGGCCGACTCTTAGATAAAGGCCTAAAATTAATGTTTGTCTATTTTCTCTGCATTTCCAGTATAAACCCTTGAGACCATTATTAGTTGTTTCCAGCTTCTCATCACGCACGCTTGGCCCATATCTATTTTGATATCAGAGCCAAATACCCTGTACCTGCACCCGGGTTATGATAGTCAATACATATAAATTATGTTAGTCCTCCAGCTATTCTTACAGTTCCTTCCCTACCTGGAAACAGAATTCTAGGGAATGCAAAGCATACTGAAGTGTGGAGAAGCATCCAAGTTTTAAAGACAGACAGCTCTGATTTCAGTATATATAAGTTTTAATATTGTTTCAGTATTAATTACGAGTGTCATAGAAAAGAGATAGTATATTATTGAACGCAATATTATTTAAGGATTTATAAAAAATCCAGTAGATAAGTAATCTGCCTGAACAGTCTTTTTGAAGAAAAATTTTCGGTAATATAATAGAATCCATGAAAGAGTGCTGTTTAAGCCTCATTTCGATGTGAGATCAATACGATTCAATTCTACAAGCATCTCTGAATGTAATTCATTTTCAACTCACATAGAAATCAAATTTTTTGAGGAAAAATAAATATAGATACGATGTTTAAAATGTTCACATCCAAGTTTCTTTTTATCTTTGTGGATCTTTAATAGATATGAAGTTAAGATTCATCTATGTAGTCTCATGTTCATGTATTTTACCTCATTGCTTTCAAGTTTGAAAATGTAAAATATTTGTGAACAATTTTCTATTTGGTCTTATTTTATTGAAGAGAAGTTAACATGGCAAGTATTGGCATACTTCTCGACCTGATGTCTTCTCAAATGAGAAGTATTGAAATGCCTTTCTCATATTAGAGTACTGAAATACCTCTCCGAATCATGCTAATCTTCACATTATTATTATTTTGCCCCTTTTTGTATCATTAAACTTAGTTTACACAATTTGAAAATTTCAAATGTCCTAAGGGCCCAGGATGCCTTGCATTTGAAATAGTTATTTTATTATTATTATGATTATGCAATTTTAAGGTCACGGCCAAGTCAGACGCCAAATTGGTGTACGAGACCCCCTTGTTTGTGGGACAAGGGACCCACCTTCGCATAGCGATTTGACTGCTAACTCTACAAAGGCATACATACTCTACCCACTCTGGTTTTGAACCTGTGACCTCTTAGGAGGAAACACATGCTCTTAACCATTAGACCCACTCAAGCTATATATTAATAAGTTTGAATCTACAAGCAACCAAAAAAATAAAGCATATAAGAATTTAATAATAAACCATTATGATGAAATTAAAAACTAATCAAAACAATTGTTGTAACACATAAAGTAGAAATACCAAAAGTAAAGTGAGCTATCTAGTAAGTTACAAATTCTTTCGCAACGCCTGTTTACCATGGTTTAAGAAATCTAACACTGCCTTGAGTTGAAAAATAAGTTCAAACTTGCCAATTATAATAGACTAATGCTGAAGCAAAATTGGAGACTTCAATCCAAGAAGACAACTTGTCTATTCCAGAATCATATGGTTTGGAAACCCTTAGTCAAACCCAAAATAGCCTTTTTGTTTTTTGGTCCCTCGTCCTATGGAGCTTGGCTCTTAGCCATTGGTTGGTCCACCTCAGCATCCCCCAACCTAAATGTTCCCTTCGTGGACACCGTGAGAAATTGAGCCTTATAAATTTGATTTGGTTTTTAGAAGGGATATAAACACTAACAGAGACTTATTTGATGCTTAGACTCCGGTCTAGGTACCCTGACTTGAGTTGATAAACAGGTACAAACTTGCCATACCTAATAGACTTGTCCTCTAACAAATTTTGAGACTTCAATCCAAGAATCCCTTCCTATGGTTTGGAACCCCTTTTTGAACCTAATATGAAAATTTTGCTTGGTCCCTCATCCTCGGGAGCTTGGCTCTTGGCCATTGGTTGGAGCACTCTAACAACCCCTGACACAGATCTCTGTGGACACCATCAAAACCTGAAAATTTTGCTTTGGATTAATATCTATAATAAATCCCCCCGGAATTGGGTCACTAATTATATGGCCAGCCCCTCTACGCCCACCATTTCATGCAAGTCCACGCTCTTATGGGCCAAACTGCCATGGATCATCAAATTTCAAGCAATATGGTATCTCATCAAAATCGACATCCACCACCTATCAAGGGATGGGATGCCATGTCACAATGTATGGCAATTTCCATGCTCAACCAGCTTAACGACCATAATGGCCCTGCTATTTGACAAGACAAAAGACAACATTCTTAGGGGGAATCGAACCTAGAGGGGAGAAATATCACCCCACCTCCTGACCAACCAATCAGACCCCTAATGATTACATCTTATTTAGTGTTGCACATATCGCGATAATATCGAAATTATTGCGATATTATCGCCGAAAGACCCTCTGCCAATATTATTGAGCTCGACGGTTGTGTAAGTCTTGTAACCATTTTTCATCAAACAAACAAGGGGAAATCCATAGTTTTCTTTGCCATCAGCTGAGCATATTTGGAGTGGAGATTTACTCCAATATCCATATATATTATTTCCAGGCATGTAAAAAAATAATTGTCTTCCTTTTGAATTTCCACATTTGTTGTGTGGAAGGTCCAAACCTAAACATTTAATCAGAGCTCTGCAAAATGGCAAAGTCATTGGACCAAATGTGTGAGTATTGTGAGCCATGTGAGGATGATAATAGAGCAAAGCTAAGGTGCAAGCTTATGTGGGAGTATGGTAAGCCATGTGAGGATGATAATAGAGCAAAGCTAAGATGCAAGCTTATGTGGGACTCCGGGGAGTATGGTGAGCCATGTGAGGATGATAATAGGAGCAAAGCTAAGGTGCAAGCTTTGTGTAATGGAAATGTTTGGCAGAATCACCTGCTTGAAATACCACCTTGCCAAAATCCCAGGGCATGATGTTTTCCCTACAGCTACCCCAGACATTGTCCTTATTGCAAAGAACTCAATTCGTGATACAAATAGAAAGAGAGAACCACAAGTTTAGCGGATTATCATAACAGACTTATAGTATCTAGAATCTAGATACCTCGTGATAATCATCTCATGAGATACATTTATTTTTGTTTTAAAGTGATTTTGTATTAAGTTTTAAGATTTAACTATTATCTTGTCAGGACTCAAAACTCTTGACTGAGGAGTCAAGACAAAATGACAAATATCATATTTTAGACTTCAATATCTAGTAGTAGCATCTAGATCTTATGCATTTTATATTGTAGTTTTGAAATTTTATTTTCATATTTGTGTGACAATGTGTTTGTAAATTGTTTGATGTTGACGTTTGCTAAGTGCATTAAAAGAATAAAAATTTTGAAAAAATGTCATATTTCAGTATCTACTATGACATTCTCTGGTTTGATAGTATCTACTATGATATTTTTTAAGGTTGCTAGGGAAATATGACATTTTTTCATTAATTTTATCATTATGACATTCCCTAGCAACCTTAAAAAATATGCAACAACCAGAGAATGGTTATCCGACCAATGATTACTGAGGTCCAGCTATCTCAAATGTTGATCCTAGTAATAATTGTTGGGTGTTGGCACCTAATACCAAAGATGATCCTTCTCTAGATTTTGCTTTTTTTTTATTTTATGGGCAATTGGCAATTTTAATAGGATTTATACTATTAAGCAATTTTGATAGCTTTTAGGGACTTTGAAGCCAAATTTTACCAACTTGTAGTAGCTACCATTCAACCTGTTTTTGGGCCCAATATGTACATAAGTGATATTATTAACAGTTAAAGGAAATAGTTTATTTCACACTTAGTTTTTTGTCCATTCTTTCTTTTTAACATCTGACAACAAATGTCATTTTTTTTTCCATTTTGTTTTATTACTGTAACGAGCATTCACATGTTACACATATACATTGACTAGATTGTCAAATGAAATGGACCAACCATATAACTAAATACTAGAAAAGAAACAAAATCAAAGTTACAAATTCAGCCAACAACTTGCCCATGTTCGTATCAACATTCTAGGTGCTTGATGTCACAATGATGATGAGTGGAAAATATGTTATCCATCTAACCCACACTCTGGGAAGTGATTGTCATCTTTGCTGCAACCTAGACATGTCGATCAAAAACCTTTCCTGAACTACTATCTCCAAGATGGATTGTTGTATAGCGTGACACGTGTTCCAGTCAACATGGGTTTTGAACAAGTGCTTAAAGAGACACATTGTTTCTCCAATTGGAAACAATGTGCACCTTGAAAACAATCCAAACCATCCAATCAAAATTTGAGTTATTTTATCCCCATGTCCATGCCTTCGCAATAATGATTATTTGTTGCTATGAATTTCATCCACAAACTCTTCATTACATAGTGACAACATGGCTAAACATTTATCAGTGTTTGCACATTTCTTAAGGACGAATATGCAGGGGGAAGGGGAGGAGGCGCACTGCTGTGAAGACTGACCCTGTAAAAACGGTCCTGACAGCCCCAACACAATCAATTTTTTCCAATGGTAGTGATTTTTCTTTTTGTGCTTGAACAAAGGTTTCCAGCTGTGGGATAGTAAAACAGGCAACTTTTTCAGATTAATGCAGAATCGACTTAGTTTACATGTTAGAAAAAAGGGTACTGAACCCTTGCTATTTGACTTGATAGGATAATGGAAATGAAAGGCCGTTCTATGTTGGGAGTGTCAATCCAAAACTGAACATACTGTATCCCATCATCAAAAGGGCATGTAGCTCGATCGTAAAGCAGCCCACGGGCTGGGGACTGGTGCTGGGTTCGATCCCCATCATGTCCTAACGGCTTCACATGGTATCAGTGCCGCAGTTGTGGCTAGGAATTTCATATCCCTATGACTGATTTGGCTTGAGAAGCATGTTGGAGTATCAACCCACACCTGAACCCGTTATTGCCCATCGTTGAAAGGGCATGTAGCTCGGTGGTAGAGTTGCCAAAAAGCTAGTGTCGGGTCGGGATCAATTCCTAGTTTGTGCAACGTGTTTACATGCTAAGATCAGGGAATTTATTAACTAACCACAAAGGCAAAAATCCCGCTTGAGGATTTTGATCCGATATTGAACCTGGAATATGTAAAAGTTCCGAATCTCGAAATGAGAATATGCATTTTTATATTACAGCAGTCTTGCAGATCTTTTGTGGGTTTCAATTATTGCCACTGGTTGATAGATTCCACGCTGACATTTAGGCTAAAAGCATCATCGATTAGCGTTCTGTGGCCAAAAGCATGATTTGTAATTACTAAACATTCAGTACATGAAAAGAACCATATATTATGTTGTATTAACACCATACAAAATCCTTCACTACAGATCGCAATTGAAGATCGAAATTGGTGCGCATCCTCGGAGCATATGAATTGTATGGGAGCCGCAAATTATAGCTAAAATAAGGAAGAACAAAAAGGAAAAACTTACAAAACTCCGAGAAGAAAAGCAGGACCATCACAATGGAGGAGACGAGTGTAATGACACCACCAGATAGAGTCCTGCTGTAGAAATCCTCATTGATCTTTGGAAACGCGTCCAGCTGCCGGAGCCTGTTGATTACTTGCATTTTTACCCCCTAAATTCCTTCCGTTTATAATAGAAATCTACCCAAATAATCCTAGAATGAGTATCCAATGTGCCCTATCAACCAGGGCACCTCAAACAGTTAAACGTCAAATGATTTGTCGAAGGAACAGGGAATAAGCTTTCGTCACAGCTCTGCAGCTCCCTCGCCTTGGAATCTTCTCGCTTACCTGCTCACTCTCGTCAGTGTTTATATTGATTCAGTATTTATATCCTAAATCAATAGGGAAATTGTGTGTTCCGATCCTAAGGGGAAGTGATTGGTACACTCCCGAACTCTCAAAATAGCCCGTTCCACACCAATAAAAAAACCCAAAAGAAGCACCTACTCCAACCATCGCGAAGAATTTGGCTTAACAGCCTTGTAAACATGAATCCGGAACCAAAAAAACTTTCTACACATGACTCTTTGACCAAGATAGCAAGTTTCGAAGTTACAAGGCGTTTATGGATGATTTTTATTTTCATTTTTTTAATATGTATATATTTTTAATCTTTGAGTATAGAAGTGGCAAGGTGGATGATTTTTATTTCCATTTTTTTTAACAGGGATATATCTTAAATATTTTATCAAGATAGCAAGTTCAGAAGTTACATATATATATATACCTTTTACATATATGTACTTCACATGTCATTGAATTTGGGTAATTGAGATGAGTGAAGGGTATTGGGATGTGAATTTGTTTTACTATTGGCATTTTGATCTTGAGATAAAGTCTTTTAATATCATTTATGGTTACATTTTTATTTAAAATTATATTTGTTGATCCATTTATTGTCAAGTGAGTGAAATCTCAGTATATGGTATGGTTATAATGTTTAAAATTCTCAAAGAGTTTCCGTTATTTAGGTATTTTGTTGGTTGGATATTGTTGGAGGTCATTATTAGGTTATGGGTAAAAAGTTTATTCCATCTTCTTAGTTGGCACTTTAACCCTACGATAAAGTCTTTAGGTATCATTTTATGGCTACCTTTAGGCTTGAGGTTATATGTCGATCCATTAGTTACTAGAGGTGAGTGAGACCTCAATGTGTGGTCATAATGTTTGTAATTCTTTAGATAATTTGTATTCCTTGAGTACCATGTTGGTTGGGTGTTGTCGGAGTTCCTTATTAGGTTGCATGTAGAACCTCGTGGTTGAGACTATATTTACACTTGTAACATGACAAAATCCCTTTACCATTCATTAAGAAGGAGTGTGTCACTACAATTATTGGTTGGAGACCTTACCTATGCAAAATGGAGTAGTTTATTGATTCTATAGATTAAGCCTTTACCTACAATTATCTTCCTTCAATCTCGATAATTCTCCATCTAATAAATACCTATGGCACAACATTGTCTAAGTCATTCTTTGTTAATCCATTTAAAATGGTCTAAAAAAATCCCAAATTGTCCCTTTGTGGACAACAAGGAATCAATGCAAGATGACGCAACTATCAGTGATTTGCTTCCATCCTCACCTATACTACTATGTTCATGTCCTCGTCCATGTAACACAATTAATCTCGAGCTCAAAGGCAACAAAGCTCCTCTATCATGCAGTGAAGGTCTAGGTGAAGAACATCTTCCTCTTATAATCTCAATAGGTTTCATGGCTTTGATATTAAAAAACCAATGTCTAGTTTTGAATTGTGGCTAAAAGGATGTTTTCCTTGTCTCCCTTATCCACCCCATGCAGTGGAAATATTAGTCAAGGGGCATATACTACATCAACCATCTATCTAACCAAAGTATTCAACATAAAGTATATTTTGTTATTTTTGTGGGCATACTTAGTCTCTAACTATGGATGCATATACCATGATCTTGATCTCAATCCAATTACATCTTATATTCTTTTTCAACCCCGTCTCTTTTAACATCACTCTTGTCTTTCTTACATCCTTTAACCTTTTAGTTACAACATAAAGGTTTGCAAGCAACACATAAATTCTAACATTTTTAGGTTCTAACTCTTGTTGATACATGTTCAGCTAACTCTATATTACAATGAGCTCTACAAGCAATGACTGAGTCCCTCATACCTTACTATCAAATCATTATCATGTTTTTTATAATGTTTATTGCCTCGTCCAACTAACTAGCATGACTAAGAAGTCAACCATGCAAGCATAGTGCTTCACCTTAAGTGTGAGAAGAAAATCTCCACTCACACAATTAAAGTAACAATACCTCTAATCCACAAGTCTTGCATGAGTGCATGCAAATAAAACACAATGAAACCAATGCAATCTAACTTTGTGCCTACTTGTTTTGTTTGAGAAAAAAAAAAGGTCCAAGGGCATCCTAATATAAGCCATGCATTCCCTCAGATAACCCAGAGCAGGAGACAAACGAAGAAGAGGAAGCCCCCATCCCAAACGAGAGCAAACAGACAACTACCCCCCCCCCTCCCCCGAGTGCACAAGAACAAGAAATGCAAGATCCTTTTGACATCACCACCACGATTCAACTGGCAACGAATCCAGGAGCACCGGACAACGGGGGAAATAAAAGACAACATACTTCAAATACTTTGGACTCAAATAAGGACAATGTAGCATTGACAGAAGAAAACCAACTCGCCCTTATATCAGCCACGCCAACACAAGGTGCTTGGCGAAAGGTTGAAAAGAAAAAAGGGAGAAAATCTTAAATTTTCTAAGATTTTCTCCCCATGTACTATAGTTTTTATTTGCGGTTACTTGCCTGTCTTGATTGACAATTACCAGCACATGTAACATGTAATTTTGTTTTAAATAATAAAATTATGAATTTTTCCTTGGAACAAAAAAAAATAAGCCATGTATTCCATATCTTGCAATTGTTGTACACCATGAGATGACATCTTGTTTAGCAATTTTGTCAAACAGTTGATGTGCAACATCTATGTTGTCATATTGTGGTGGTATTTGGCGTACATAAATTATGGATCCAATAATATTGTTGTAGAGTTACGACATTAGTGCAGACTGAAAACATACTCGGCATGGTCATTGAACTTAGTGTCATATCTACTAATTGTATTTGATGAAAAAGGATTAAAGCTTCTTTGGCATGCCTTGCAATAATTGTATTATAAGATAGGGTTTTCCTAGGTGCATGCACCATGCAACTTGAAAGAACTATTTTTATGTAATGTGTAGCCCCAGAGGCAATAACTTTTGATGCTACAAAGATCCAAATTAACGTACATATATATGAAGTCCCATTTATATACTAATCTAAAAGGATGGATTTTTGCTATAATATTTTGTATGGCTTTCCATGAATCCCTAAAGTGACAAGATTCAATTCTTTGTGTATTTTGTGTACTAGGTTTGATTATCAATATATTATATGTGGCTCTACAACTCGACATGGAAATCAAATTAGAGAATGTAACCTAGAAATATTCATTAAAATATAAATAGTTTCTTGTTAAATTCAATTTGTATATATTATATGTCAATCAAGTTGGATCAATCTTCAAAGAATTGTCAAACCCATGTGCTTGATCATATAAAATTGAGATCCAAATTATATTAAGACACCAATCAAGCATTGGTATTGTCAATATTAATCTAAAAACTAAGTAGTTTACATACAAACCATCTTTCGGTAAGTGTCATGATTAATAGCATTTTGATCATGAGACTAAGTTATGGTTTGTGTAATGTCCCAAATTACTAGAAAGAAATTGATTGGCATGCATTACTTAGTTGGCAAAGTCTTCCAACTACAATCCATTCGATATAAAATACTAGTTCTTCAACTCTCTAATTCTATGCAATGAGAAGGTAATCTCTTACAAATGTGTTTTCTTCACAATGCATGTTGACATGTTTCTTGAATTGTGAGAATAAAGTAAAGGGATATGTGCATGTATTTGAAACTAGGCATCCTAATAATACAATTGAAATTAATAATATTCCAAGGCATAGTTGTCAAAAATCCATGATTAAAATAATGCCACATTTGTTCTCTTGCCTAGAGAAAATGAAATTCAAGTTAATGAAATGTTTTTAGAAGGTAGAAGGAAGTCCCAAAAATCAGAGGTTCACTTAAACATATTTTGGGCATCACCCACATAAGTGTGATGCACTATATTTGTAGGCATATGACCTTGTGTTTTAAGGATGGTGACTAACATTATAGGCTTCTAGAGAATTCAATGTCTCACATATGACCTTGCGCACAATATTTGTAGGCGATTGTTGTACACCATGAGATGACATTTTGTTTACTCATTTTGTCAAACGGTTGATGTGCAACATCTATGTTGTCATATTGTGGTGATATTAGGCATACATAAATTATGGATCCAAGAATATTGTTATATACCTACGACATTAGTGTGGGTTGAGAACATACTTGGCATGTTCATTGAACTAGGTTTCATATCTACTAATTATATGTGATGAAAAAGGATTAAAGCTTATTTGGCATGCCTTGCAATTGTATTCTAAGATAAGGTTTTTCTAGGTGCATGCACCATGCAACTTGAAAGAACTATTTTTATGTAATGTACAACCCCCAAAGGAAATAACTTTTGACGCTACAAAGATCCAAATTAACATACATTTATATGAAGTCCCGTTTATATACTAATCTAGAAGGATGAATTTCTGCTATAATATTTTGTATGGCTTTCCATATGAATCCCTAAAGTGACAAGACTCAATTATTTGTGTATTATGTGTACTAGGTTTGATTATCAATATATTATATGTGGCTCGACAACTCGACATGGAAATCAAATTAGAGAATGTGACCTAGAAATATTTTTTAAAATATAAATAATTGCTTGTGAAATTCAATTTGTATATATTATATGTCAATCAAGTTGGATCAATCTTCAAAGAATTGTCAAACCCATGTGCTTGCTCATAAAAAATTGAGATCCAAACTAGATTAAAACACCAACCAATCATTAGTATTGCTAATATTAATCTAAAAACTAAGAAGTTTACATACAAGCCATCTTTTGGTAAAGTGATATGATTAATAGCATTTTGATCATGAGACTAAATTATGGTTTGCATAATGTCCCAAAATACAAGAAAGAAAATGATTGGCATGCATTACCTTAGTTGGGAAAGGCTTCCAACTACAATCCATTCGATATAAAATACTAGTTCTTCAACTCACTAATTCTATACAATGAGAAGGTAACCTCTTACAAATGTGTTTTCTTCAAAATGCATGTTGACATGTTTCTTGAGTTGTGAGAATAAAGTAAAGGGATATGTGGATGTATCTGAAACTGGGCATCCTAATAATATAATTGAAATTAATAGTATTCCAAGACATAGTTGTCAAAAAACCATGATCAAAATAATACCACATTTGTTCTCTTGCCTAAAGAAAATGAAAACCAACTTAATGAAATGTTTTTAGAAGGTAGAAGGAAGTCCCAAAAGTGGAGGTTCACTTAAACAACTTTTGGGCATTATCCATAAAAGTGTGATGCACAATATTTCTAGGCATATGACCTTGTGTTTTAAGGATATTGACTAATATTATAGGCCTGTAGAGAATTCGATGTCTCGCATATGATCTTGTGCACAATATTTGTAGGCAATCGTTGTACACCATGAGATGACATCGTGTTTAGTCATTTCGTTAAATAGTTGATGCGCAACATCTATGTTGTCATATTGTGGTGATATTTGGCATACATAAATTATGGATCCAATAATCTTGTTATAGAGCTACGACATTAGTGCGGGCTGAGAACATACTTGGCATGGTCATCGAACTAGGTTTCATATCTACTAATTTTATTTGATGAAAAATGATTAAAGCTTCTTTGGCATACCTTGCAATTGTATTCGAATATAGGGTTTTCCTAGGTGCATGCACCATGTAACTTGAAAGAACTATTTTTGTGTAATGTGCAGCCCCCAAAGCCAATAACTTTTGACACTACAAAGATCCAAACACATACATTTATATGAAGTCCCATTTATATACTAATCTAAAAGGATGGATTTCCGCTATAATATTTTGTATGGATTTCCATATGAATCCCTAAAGTGACAATATTCAATTATTTGTGTATTATGTGTACTAGGTTTGATTATGAATATATATAATGTGGCTCTACGACTCGACATGGAAATCAAATTAGAGAATGTGACCTAGAAATATTCTTTAAAATATAAACAATTGCTTGTGAAATTCAATCTGTATATATTATATGTCAATCAAGTTGGACCAATCTTCAAAGAATTGTCAAACCCATGTGCTTTCTCATAAAAAAATTGAGACCCAAACAAGATTAAGACACCAACCAAGCATTGGTATTGTCAATCTTAATCTAAAAACTAAGAATTTTAAATACAAACCATATTTTGGTACAGTGTTATGATTGATAGTAGTTTGATTATGAGACTAAATTATGGTTTGTGTATTGTCCCAAAATACTAGAAAGAAATTGATTGGCATGCATTACCTTAGTTGGGAAAGGCTTCCAATTACAATCCATTTGATATAAAATACTAGTTCCTCAACTCTCTAATTCTATAAAATGAGAAGGTAATCTCTTGCAAATGTGTTTTCTTCACAATACACGTTGACATGTTTCTTGAATTGCGAGAATAAAGTAAAGGGATATGTGCATGTATTTTAAACTAGGCATCCTCATAATATAATTGAAATTAATAGTATTCCAAGACATAGTTGTCAAAAAGCCATGATCAAAATAATACCACATTTGTTCTCTTGCCTAGAGAAAATGAAAACCAACTTAATGAAATGTTTTTAGAAGGTGGAAGGAAGTCCCAAAAGTGGAGGTTCACTTAAACAACTTTTGGGCATCACCCATAGAAGTGTGATGCACAATATTTGTAGGCATATGACCTTGTGTTTTAAGGATGGTGACTAACATTATAGGCTTGTAGAGAATTCAATGTCCCGCACAAGGTTTGGCATGTTGGTTCCAATATAAAGGTGTCAATGTAGGTGGATTCACACACTATTTATAGTAGTTTTGCTTTGACTATACACTTTTAATTTCCTCATAATATAGAATTCAATTTCCCCAACCTAATTTGGTGAAGATCTTACACATCTTCTCTTAGAATAAGAGGTTTGTGAGTAGATAGCAAGTATATCACCATTTCATTATATACCTAAAGATAAGAAAGATGAATTTTGTCATTAAGTTATAATGCAATATTCTCCATGCTTTTTGTTTAGTAATTTGCACATTGATAGTTTTTAAGCTCCTGTGGTTATCAATTGAAAAAGAATTATCCGGATTATCCACAGTGTTACAAGAAATTCGTCGACGTTTTGAATCCCAACGAGGATCCATCTTTAGGACAATTTTTTGAATAAATGTTTGAAAGAGAAACCAAATCAATGATAAATAATAATAGTTAAAAATATATATATATAAAAAGGGCCGACCAAAGAAAATATATCTAATTAATTTTATTTTAATTTATAAATTATTTAAGAAATAAATTATTATTAATAATTATTAAGTAAAACTTTTTTATTTATTAATAATAATTAACAATATTTTTTATTATTAATTGATATTAATAATTATAATTATTAATTATATATTTTTTATAATAATTTAAAAATATCTCTTAAATTAATTAAAAATCAACTTACTTAGTCAATTTTCTTCAATTATATATATATATATATATATATATATATATATATATATATATATTATTTAATTGATATTATGTTGATTAATATTATTATTAATGTTTCTTATTATTATCAATAATTATTAATAATAAAGTATAAATACTAGATAATCTGTAAAATCAATTATTATTTTTATTTTATTTTAATTAATTAATTATTATAAATTTGTATGTTAAGAGTCAAATATAATAATCATTTATTAATTAATATTTACCTTTCCAGAAATATAAATATATATTAATAAAATAAATAATTATTTATTTTATTATATTAATATTTATTTTCTAATTAAGGTTAATAATTCAAATGTCAAGTTTTGCTAGCACAACCAGTTGAGAAAGGGTCTCGTCAGCAAGGCGACTCAGGATCAAACCTCACCAGGGGTGGTTGTGCCCTGTGCTAGGCGGAGGAGACATGCTATAAACTCCAGTCAGGTGCAGCCTAGGCTGGGTGCGATCCCCAGTTGACTTTGACAGAGGAGATGCCCCAGGGTCGCGGCTACTCAAGCCATAGGTTAAGCATGTTGGAGGATCACAGCCAAAAAAAAAAATGTTAATAATTCAAATAATTTGCTATTCATTTAATTATTGGTTATTATGAATATTCCAATTTTAATTTATAAATAATAGTACTAATTAAATTTATAATTAATTTTTTTCTTGCTAAGAGTTAGATACTTAATAATAATTATTAATTAATTAATCTTTTGAGAGTGTAAACTTTTGTGATCCATAATTGTTTAGAAAATTATTTCGGAAATCACATTCTCATTTAAAGGGCCCTTTAAATGAGAATGTGATTTTCTGGAAGAGTTTTTTAAATAATTAATCTTTCTTTATTGTCAAATAAATAATAATTAATTATTATTATTATTAAAAGTAAATAATATATTCATATTAATTATTATTAAAAATTGTTTTTTTATGTGTTTTTTTTATTATTGATATATGTATTAATGTTATTTTAATATATAAGTCCTAAACCCAAAATTAAAAGGTTTAAAAAATGAAAGAGAAATATACTTTAGATACTATATCTGGGAGGATGATGAACCGAAGGAACAAATTTGTCTAATCAAAGGAGGCCAACTATCACTGATCTCACACCCTCCATCCCTGTTGAGATTATGAGGATGCTTAATAGTCTCAAGAGCTTCTCTAATTTTCTTATTCGATAGTGTTCCTCTCTGGCGATAATTTTGGCATATTCTAAACACACGTAATGCTTAGTTTTTTAGGAGTGTTTTACAAGGGTTGAGGTGTGAGATCTATCATTCTTAATATCGGCTCCGTGATATTTCAATATTATTTGCAACGAACGCCCGGTTTCACCAATATAACTTTTTCCACACGAACAATCAATCTTATAAACTCCTTTAAGCTGCTTGTAACTGATATTATCCTTAACTGGATGTATTCTTTATCTTATTGTTCCTGCCGCAAAAAATTGCGAGACTATGTCCTTCTTCCCCAGAACCTTAGCGATTTTATAAATAACAACTTGGATTTATGGTAAAAAAACCTTACCACATTTGTCTTGAGGTCCTTGGTGCTCCTGTGAAATGATTGCACCCTCAAATCTTTTTATGGTTTTTTTAATATCTCTCTCTTTATATCATATACCCCTAAATACAAAGGTCAAGTGATTGATCTCCTCCTTAAGGTGCTCCCTATCAGATATCTTGAGGGCTTTAATAGCAAGAGTATTCCAAACACCAAATTTTTGAGCCAAATGATGGTAAGAATCAGCATGAAGATAACTGTTAGTGTGAGTTTTATTTCTAAAAACCTGATGTCCTAATGTTCCATCCTCCTTCCCGGTAACAAGGACATCTAAAAATGGAATGCTCTTATTTTCTTCAACCTCCATCGTAAACTTAATTTCTAAAGAAATGGAGTTAAGGTGATTAAAAAATCTTTATGGTTTTTTTAATATCTCTCTCTTTATATCATATACCCCTAAATACAAAGGTCAAGTGATTGATATCCTCCTTAAGGTGCTCCCTATCAGATATCTTGAGGGCTCTAATAGCAAGAGTATTCCGAACACCAAATTTTTGAGCCAGATGATGGTAAGAATCAGCATGTAACTGTCAGTGTGAGTTTTATTTCTAAAAACCTGATGTCCCAATGTTCCATCCTCCTTGGTAACAAAGACATCTAAAAATGGAATGCTCTTATTTTCTTCAACCTCCATAGTAAACTTAATTTCTGAAGAAATGGAGTTAAGGTGATTAAAAAATCTTTCAAGATTATCCTTCCCATGAGTCCACTTTTTGTTAGTGTCGTCCACAAATCTCTTCCACCAAGCTGGTTTTAAGGGAAAGGAATCAAGGGCATTCTTTTCAAAGTGTTCCATATATAAGTTAGCAATAATGGGTGAGAGTGGTGATCCCATTGCGATACCAGATACTTGCTCATAGTATCCCCCTAGAAGCTGAAAAATGTGGATCGTAAACAAATCTCAACAAGCTTAGCTGTCTCTGGATCAATGGCTTCTTTTATAACGTGGATAACCTCATCTAATGAAATTTTGGTAAATAATGACACTACATCAAAACTTACCAAAATGTCATTATCTTCTACCCTCTCATTTTTAATAAGCTTTACGAATTCATTTGAGCCTCTTATGAATGAGTCAGTGTTTCCAGCTAGGGGTTTAAGCTTCTTGGCAACATATTTTGCCAATTCATAGGTGGGAGATCTTATGGCATTAATTATCAGTCTAAGAGGAACACCCTCCTTATGAATTTTGGGTAATCCACAAATTCTAGGGATGACCTCACGAGAAGGGATCAACTTCTTTTTTAGCTTATCATCAAGACCAGATTCCATGATTTATTTCTTGACTTCTTTTATAACCTTGGGCATGGGGTTGGAGTTAAGTATTTTATAGCCACTACAATTAAGATGTTCATTCATTTTTCTTACATAATCATCCTTATCCAAAACCACAGTAGCTCCTCCTTTGTCCGCTTTTAGGACCACAATCCTTTCATTAGTGCGAAAAGGTTTTAAGAGCAGTAAGCTCATTTTTTCTTAGATTACTCCTAGGGGCTCTTGATTTTCTCATTATAAGGGAACATTCTTGTCTTAATGCCTCTTTGTCATCCAAGGATAAACCCTGAATCACTTCCTCAATGCTAAAAATGATGCTTTCTTTTGGAATTTTCCTAGGGGCAACAACAAATCTGAGACCCTTGCTGAGGATCTTAATTTAAGAGAAACCAATTTTAGAGATATTTTAAAATTATTATAAATAATTGTATTTATTAATATCAATTAATAATAAAAATCATTATTAATTATTATTAATAAATAAATAAAATTATTACTTAATAATTAGTATTAATAATTTATTTCTTAAATAATTTTTAAATTAAATTAAAATTAATTAGATATATTTTATTTGGTCGGCTCTTTTTATAATTTTTCTTTTACTATTACTATTTATCTCTAATTTGGTCCCTCTTTCAAACATTCATTCAAAAATTTGTTCTGAAGATGGATCCCCTTTAAGATTCGAAACATTGGCGAATTTCTTGTAGCACTGTAGATAATCCGAATAATTCTTCTTCAATTTGCATGTTAATATGGTAACATTCTACTCGAGATTAAACATTTTAACTCTTGAACCCTAATTCTTTATACCTTGTAAGATGATGCTCACAAATTTGCAATGGATGCATTTTGGAGATAATATTAATGGATGAACATTTTCTCAATGTGATTGCACATTGTTTATAGGCATCGATGGAAAAAGGGCATGTGAGGCGAAAAGCAAAGTATCATGGACCTTCAGGTGCAATAACTCAAAGACATGATTACCTTTTTTGTTAATGATCTAATGTAGTATGAAATAAATCAAATCAACAAGAACATTTATAGTGTCACATTAATCCCTTCATATGAAATTCTTGAATTTATTAGGGGGGTTGGGGTTGGGGGGGGGGGGATGAATCTTGATGTTCCATATACATCCATGCACCAACAAAAGAAACCTCCAAGCCAAAACGCTAGCACTACCTTATGATATGAGCTATAAGTATTTCAAAAATGCAATGTTTGAATGTTAGTAATGAGAGTGCATATATCGTCTATCATACCTAATGTTTCAAACTTTCTTATGCTATTATGATTATTCATATGGCCCATGTGACGAAAGAGGAAAACATTAAACTAAATGAAGACCTCATTGTGAAACAAAGTAGCTACTAGTGCCATTTTATTGCGAAGGTTGTGGTTCATAGTCGTGATATAGCAATATTAATGCTTAACATGGTTGAGTCTGAAGATGGGCAAGGATGGCCCTATTATGGTCAGTGTAACGCTTCGAGTGAGGCTAGGTCCTTGGATAAGCTATAGGTTTATGTAGTGTACCCAATAGAAATATTCAGAGCATAAACATAAATAACATAAAAGTATTTAGCATAAATAAATTGACATAGCGAGTGGAGTGATAATATTAGCCAATATAATATACCTTTATTATTAGGAACAAAATATCCACTTGCCTCTTCAAGGGGGGAACCTTCAATAGCACAGAGCTCAATTACAATAATTATCCAAGACATATTTTAAAATGATTTACCTCTATATATATTACTTTTTACCCTCCTTGAACATTATAGAGGAGGAAATTTCTAGTAGGAAGAACCTTGTAGAAAGAGATCGTATAATAGTTGCGTTCACACTACTACTGAAATTATTTACTAATGACGATGTTTCTTACATAATAACATATTAATCTATCTATTGAGGGTTAAGGAGTCCATGACCCTAACATGTCCTCCCCCTTAGGGAACAACCATGTTCTTAAGGCTTGAGACGGGGAAATTGTCGCAGAATGTTAACATATGTGACATCATTAGGTGGTGCATCCTTCAAATGTATTGGAATTGCTTGGATTATGAATTGGAAAAGATGTCACTCATGGTGGTCAAGTACAACTTCTAGATGAAACTTAGTGAAACCTTCTTCATCCAATCATGGTCAACTAGTTTAAACATTACAATAATATCTAATCACTTTCTTTAAGAAGGAAACATGGAAAACTAGATTAATCTCAAAGTGGCTAGGAAATTATAATTTGTAAGCCATAGGCCCAATGTGCTAGAGTATTGTGTAGGGGTTGTTAAATTTTGGGGCAAGCTTCTCGTTGTCGTCGACTTTAAGGAAAGTTTTCTTATAAGGTTGTAGAAAAGGAAACACCTGATCCCCCTCAGTAAAATTTCATTCAAAGCAATGGTGATCACCCTGTTGTTTCACCCCATTATGAGCCATGACCAAATTCTCTTTGACAATCTAAATAACGTCAACACAAATTGTAAGAATTGTGTCCACCTCATGTACCTTGAGACACCAGGTAGGTAAGATGTGATTGATGGTTCCTTTGACCACAAACTTCATTAAAGAGTTTCATGCATGTGGCATAATGATACGTTGTATTTGTAACATGCCTCCTAGCACATCTACCCACTTTCATCGACTTACCCAGGGTAAACATGATATGAGGGTTACTAAGGCTTAACTCAGCCTCCTATATGACCTTACGGAAATGGAGTCGACACGACGAGACCTTACTAACCTCTTTCTGATGCCACAGGGCCCCCAAGGGCTGACCCACCCTTCATGTACCTCTATCCTTGAGACAACTCACCTTTTTGTTGAATGGGAGCCCCTTTCGCTCCCTTGCCAAGCCCTCCAAGCAACTGAGACCCCCTGTCACTCCCATGAGCCTTCCTAGTTGTGACTATAGCCTTTTTTTGCCAGTGTTATGCCAACGATTGTGAAATTTAAGCTTATTTTCTAGGTTCGGGGCTTAGCCTCTACCCAAAACTCTGAAACTTTTAGGACTCATAACAAACATGAAGACAACGCTTTTGATAACAATTGAAACCAGGACTTGACCTGACCTTCCCTAACCGAGATTGAGATTTTGTCAAACACTTGGTAAATATGTAACCTACGGGTCATGAATGTAATTTTGAACATAAGGGAGTGAAAAATTATCTAAGGTTTAACAAGAAGAGTAATTTCCTTCTCACATTAGCTGTTATAAAACCAATTAGGTCTTGCATTCATTACATTCATAAACAAGTAAAAACATGAATAGAGCCATGACTAAGAACTGTCATATAACCATGCTTATAACCAACACCAGATAAATAATAATGAGAGAGAAACCATCAAAACCACATAATAACGACATTTATGTATCAAAGTAAGAGAAACTTAACTCTTATTAAACATAGGCAAAAGCCAACTAGGTTCGAGACTTCCACATACCACCCAACCATAGATTAGTTGAATCAAAAAAAAAAAATTCAGCCAATCACCCCCGTTGTTACACCAATTTTTGGTCATCTAACCATTTACAATTAAATGGATCAAAATACACCATGTAAGACCAATTTTACCATAGTAAAATTGCTTTTACTATAAGAAATAATTTAATAAACCATATTTTATTAAGTTATTCATTGTCCAAATAGAAAATCCCATGAGGAATAATTAAATAAATCCTTATTTATTTGATTTTCCTCTAGGAATAATTAATTAAACCTCTGTTTAATAATATTCCTGGTCATATTTAACCCAATTAATGAAAAATAATTAGATAAATCATTATTTATCCTATTATTCTCTAGGAATAATGAATTAAAATATTATTTAATTAATATTTCTTGTTAAATTTGACTAAATCATTCAGGAATAATAAAATAAATCATTATTTGTTAAATTATTCCTTGATCCCATCCTTGAAATGATAAATAAATATTTTATTTGTTTATTATTCTAAAGAAAGGGATTTAACTAATTTAAATTATTTTTCCCTCCAACAAAATATAATAAAATATTCCAAGCAGTTAAATCTAGATCTTGGTTAATAATATTTTATTATGCACCATTATTAAGGATAACTCAATATTTTGTTATAAATAGGAGGGTTTTCCATTCACTTCTTACCTTTGATCCTTTTATCATGGTTTGACTTTGATACTCTTATCATTGTCATACTTTGATTTACTTTTATTTTCTTTTTGCTTATTGAGCTCCCTTTGAGTTCTACATGTCTTGGGTATTCTACACCATTGAGAGAGAAACTCTGAAGTTGAAGTGTTTGAGGACAACCAAGAGCCCATCCCATTGAGGGGGATTGGTATCATCATTCTTATTTCCCTTCCCAGGTGTTAATATAATACAAAAAATTCTTTATAATTCTCGTCTTGTCCATTGGATATTTTGGAGAAACTCTTATTTCATTTTGTTGTTTAGCTGCTTTATTTGCATAGATCTGGGTTTATTTTGCATTTGTTTCGATCGTCTATTGCAAATCTAAGAAGTTAGATAGCCATCTTTGTTGTTAGAGTTGTTTTTCATGTGCAACTAAAGTGACCTCTTTTCATACACTTGCGTTAAGGATTCATTCTAACAATTGGCGACTCCACAGGGTTTTATTCAGATTTCCTGCATGACCATCTAATTCAGTACCTAGGGTTTTTTCTTCAGCTATTTTTTAGCCTCTTAATGTTTCTTTTTACCTTCTATGCCCTAAAAAGGTAAAAAATCTAACTTCTGCATATTTCTGGGTGTTTTCCGCAGGTAATAGGTATAAGTCGTGCCACAGACGACAAAATCTTTCAGCAACCTGCCGCCGAGACTTCCGAAAGTGCAGCTCGCACTTCTTAGCACAAAAATTGCAATTTCAGGGCCCAAATAGCAATTGTTAGGCCAAAAACTACGAGTTCACCAGCAAATATGTCAGTACCTGCGAGCTGCAGTTTTTTTTTTTTCGCAAGCACTGTTCAAGGTCGTTTGACCTTTTTATCCGCCTATCTTAGGCCTAGATATGCTTAGTTTTTCTTTTTGAAGTGGGAACAAGTCTCTTAGGTCTTCAATACGCTTCCACATTTTTAGGAAGGGTTTAGCTGAGTAGGTAGTCTGAGATTTTGTAGCGCTTTCAGCCATTTTTCAAGGTCTAATCCCTCTTTCTTTCAGATCCATTCAGATCGGTTATTATCTCATCCAAAAATCCCTCTCGAGTCTTGTTTGACCTCTCCCTTAGGGTCCCTTTTGTTTCCCTTAGGGTTTTAACCTGTCACCTCCCATTTTGCAGCGTTTTTCCCTCTGGTTTCTTGATGTTTTCTGCACCTCTTTTCAGCAGATTCGAGTCATTAGATCCCTTTCCCTTAGACCTTAGATCTTTTGGCCACCTTGTGTGTTTTGAGTCAGTTTCACTCGCTCTTAAAAAAATTGCTTGGGATCTCTTCTTTTTGGGTTGAATTTATGCATCTTTAGCTATTTATTTTACGGTTGTTTCAGTTTTATTTACAATTATACATCATTTTTTTCTTTTTCTTTATACACAACCATCTAGGTTTAATTAAAATTAACACACATATTGCACACACTCACACCTAAAGCGAAGAGCGCTTGGTTTACACCGCCAATCCAAAACATAAACATCGTAATTAATTTATCTGCCCCTCTGCACCTTTGTTTATCTCTCTTCATTATTTGGGTATCTGTGTCTTGCGATCATTACGCCCCCAACGCGTTTATCCCAGAGACTTCTAGGCCTTCATCCTCATTTTCCTTTAGGAATACTTAATCCACCTCATCGAGTCGAGTTAGTCCTCCGCCGAGTCCCTATACCAACTCTAATTATGGTCCATTGGGCCCTCACTTTGATTCTGAACCTGGTTCCCCTCTACCTCATTCTCCCACCATGTTAGGTGCCAATGTAGGAACTGTTCCTAATGCTAGTGGTAGCCCCGACCCTAACTCTGGAGCTTCTAGTAGTGGAACCAATATAAGAACCATCCCAGCTACTCCCTTGGTACCTTTTGTGGCAGGTTTGAGCCTCCCCGATTTTAGCCAGTTAATTAACGACCCTATACACCATGATCCGGGTTAGCCTATTATGCCAACTAAGCTTCCTTCTAACATCCCTAAGTTCGAAGGAAATGTTGGAGAGGACCCTACTAATCACATCCGCTCCTTCCACATGTGGTGCTCATCCAACTCTATCACTGACGACTTTATCCATCTTCGGTTATTCCAGCGTACGCTCACTAGAGATGCCGCAAAGTGGTATGTCGACCAGATCTTTGCCTCTCATTCCACTTCTGGGACTCTTGCTAAAGCGTTTCTGTCCTACTTCTAGTTACCTCTCCGATATGATACCAATACCGAGTTGTTGACCTCATTCTGTCAAACTTCTGCCACTCGCCTTTTTTACCGTGTCCAAGAATGGCATAGAAGGAGGAGCTTATGTCGAGCTCCCACATTCGACGACTGTGTCTATATGGATTGGTTTCTTAAAATTATCTTGACCTCTATTAGTAAATATGTCACATCTTACTTTCTTGAGAAAGAGGAAGAAACTCTCCAAACCGCGTTGAAATATTACTTGATCTACGCCCAGTCTGGTTATATTTATACCGTCTTACCAAATATTCCTAGACCTGGTGGTGCCAATGCACCAGGGGCATCTTACATCGCCGACAGTATCGTTGGATCTCTTTCAAATCTATTTACTCATCCTCCCATGGGTTATGGTTTCCCTCAAGGAGGGGCCATATCTTCTAGCACTTATCCCCCTCCCAACAACATGTATCCAGGACAAAGCACATTTTCCCCATTGCATCAACCGATTCCAGGGCCTGCGGTTGCTCAACCTGTTTACCCCAATGTTTCCCAACCTCCTTTTTATCCTTATCAACAACCTGGTGCTCCAGCACCTCCGATATTAGCACCCCAGCCTTCTATTCCTTCTCAACCTCCATCGCAGCAGCCGCCTCCCCCTCCGAGTCAGGTGTATGCGTAGTAGAGCGCGATCAATCCTCTAAATTCCAAGAAAAAAGAGGAAAGGAAACCAAAATCAACTAGCGCAAGGTAATCAAGGGCGCCAAGGGAACCTGCCAAACACCAACAACCAACAACATGGAAATCATCCCAAGCAGGACATGCCTCTTCAGACGAACAAGCCTTGTTCTTGTTGTGGTGTCCATGGCCATTATACTCACGATTTCCCCCTTTTACCCCAAATGTGTCAGTTGTGGGAAGCATAAGAAGCATCTAGAGGAAAACAAGCCATGATTTTGACTCCTCCAAATATTGCGCCTGTTCAATTGACTGTTTTTACTGATCCTTTCCCTCAGCAAGGATATGTGGCCGCCCAAACCCCTCAAGGTCAGGTCTCCCCTCAACCCTCACATTATGGTACCTCTGGTTACCAAATTCTCATGTTGAATTATGAAGTGGTTACCACTGATGTCAACCTTCAAACTTGGTCGCACCAATATAGCAAGCCTCCTGCTTCGTCTGCAACCGAGTCTCAAATCAAAGTTTCCACACAGTCCAGTTCGACACCTGATGCCAATTTACATATTCCTCGTCCATGAACAAAGGTCCTTCCCAAGATCCCCAAAGGTCCATTACATTGAACTGTTGCTTCTGTCAAAGCCACCCATAATTACAACATAATAGATGACTTAGCACAATCTCCTGTTGCTATGTCAACATTGGAAGTCCTCTAGTCGTGCCCTTCACAACGTAAAGCTCTATTATCTGATATGGGCATTGTGGATCCGTCAAATGATCGTTTGATCATATTTTATGTTGATAATTCAGAACATCCCCCCTTACCTTCATCCGTCGCATTCCAAATACCAGTTAATATTCAAAATTCCCATGTTTCGCATTGTATCATTGATGAGGGCGCATCCACCTGCATGATGTCTGTCTCTGTTTGGAATAAACTTGGATCACCTGAGTTAGCCCTATCCACCATCACTTTTCATGCTTGGTACAATCACTCTCCTCAGCCCCTTGGCATGTATTGCAATTGTCCTGTCACTCTTGTGGGAAAGACTCTTTGTATTAACATTGAAGTTATTGATGCCCCCTTAGATTACAATATCTTGTTGGGTCATAGCTACTCCTATGCGATGTCTGTTGTCGCATCTGTTGTTCATCGTAAAATGTGATTTCCTCATAATGGAAAGATAGTTACCATTGATTAGTTGAGATATCACGAACCGAAGTCTCAGATCTCCCCCGAGTCTATCATATCTTCGGTGGTCGATAAGCAATCAATCACACCTCTTACCAGTGTTTCACCTGGAGTATATAAATATTCCACCTTGCTAGGTGCTTTCCCTAGTCCCCCCCCCTCTCGTCGCAGATCCCAGCTCGTCAAATGTTTGCATGATGCAATCGTCTCGAACTAGCCACAAGCGGTCTAGTTCAACCACCAAGTAGCCTACTCCTACCCAACCTGTTGGTGGTCACTCGAAGGAACCTGCAGGGCCTTCCGTTCAAGGAACTTCCTCTATTGTTGGTGTCTCTTCCACTCCTTTTCAACCAGGAACGGTTCTCCCTAGCCTTAACTATTTGGGAGCCATTCCGCCAGGCCATTACCCCTCTGATCATATACCGTTTCTAGCTCCCCACTATGGAGTCTTTTTGGTGCCTGTTATGGCTACGTTGAGCCTTCCCAATTTGACCCTGGGGATCCCATTCTGGTAAATTGATCCCCCAACTGAAACCCTACCTGATCAACTCAAACCTTATACTGCTTTGACCCCAGTCCAACCGGTCGCCACGACTCCTACCGTTGCTTCAGTGCCTCAGCCACCTCAACAAGAATCTACTCCTATTTCAAAAGCATCTGGTCAGGGGGACAAATCCAGAAAGAAGGAACCTAAGGATAAGGCTTCCCAAACAACTCATGCTCCTCCTAAGCCTCCAAAGAAGTCACCTCTATGTTCTTTGTGTGATGTTGTTGGGCATGCCACCCAAAATTGTCCTAAAATTCCTCTTCTCAAACCTGTGGTCAACAAAACATTTTCGGAATCCGATATCCCGGAGGTCCATGTTACCTTACTCGATTCATCTAAGAAACTAAACATCTCGCACACAAATCACCTTTGTGCTTTGTGTGATCTCTATGGCCACTATTCTCACCTTTGTCCTTGTCTCGAAGATTTTCATGACACCCTTGAAGTCGTCCGCCGAATTGAAGTCGAACGTAGCGAACCCGCTACTCCTCTACTTGTGCATTTGGCTCAGCCTGAACCATAGGAAATTTTCATACCTCCATCCGATGTCGAGATGACAGAACCTTTGGCCACCATCCTTTATCTGTCATCATCCATGAGATCCTTGGTAGAAAACCCCTCCGGGGCATTCCCTTCTTTTTCAACTAAACCTCCTTCGACGATCACCTCGGGCTCAACATCAATAGATGTTTCATCTAATAGCTCTTTGTCTACCCTTCATAGTGATGCATATGTGAACCATATCTCTCATGATGATGCGTCAGGTAGCCCCACCGCGTCATGTGGTATTTCTTCTGCCAATCCCCCCATCTTTCACTCTGATGAAGACATTTTGGAAGCAATGACCACCCCTGACTTTCCTTGGGATGATATGCACCACTGTGTGTACTTCCTTCCACAATTACCCCATGACCAATATGTTGTGGAGTCTAAAGACTTCACCTCTGACGAGGTCAATCGGTTTAGAAATCCCATTCCTGCACTTGACGCTTTCGAATAAAAAAAAAATTGCCTTGGGGGCACATAGCGCCCCGGAAGAAATTGAGGCTTACACCAAGCTACTGAAAGAATTCTATAATGTTTTCGCCAGGTCCTATTCATAGATGCTCAGACTTGATCCAGCCATTTTAGAACACCATATCGACACATGGCCCGATGCCTACCCTGTCCATCAAAAGTTGAGACACATTTCTCAGCAAGAGGCTCTCAAAATTGCTATCGATAAGCTCAAGAAGGATGGTTGTTCCTATCCCATTCTCAAGAAAATAGGCACCATTCGTGTATTTATGGACTTTCGTGACATGAATAAAGTTTTCCTCAAGGTAACTTCCCTACACCATGTATTGACCATATCTTTAACAAATGTAAGGGGCATAGAAATTTTACCCATCGCATCCCCCATGCCGCTGTTTTTTTTTTTTTTTTTAGCCATGCATTTAGCTTTCTTGCATTTTCCATCATCTTCTTTGTTGTCTTATGACGCCTTTCAGATGGATCCTTGATCCACACCATAAATCGGCTATGCCGACGATGCATGTCGCTACTCGTGGAATCTAGCCTCGGCAGCTTGGGCCATTTTTACCCCCATAAATTCGTTAGTCCTTTCCAATGGCGTATGTATTGGATTTGCCACCAATAATCAGGCCGAATATGATGCGATGATAGGTTTTTTAGTCGATTCCCTTGACCATCGCATCCTTCATCTTCATGTTCATTTAGATTCTCTGCTTCTTGTCAAACAATTGAATGGCATATATTGTGTGCATAACCATGCCCTCTTTAGAAAATATTTATGAGTGAAACTCTTAATGCATGAATTTGAAACCATTACATTCAGTCATGTACCAAGAGCCCAAAATGACTATGTAGATAGCATTGTAAACAATATTCTAGATTGGCACTTATCACATGCATTTAATAGAAGATAATAACAATAAACATATGGCGAGCTACATACTCGTCGTATATAAAAAGATGCATATCCATAATATGTGTCCACAAAATCATAAATGTTTTGGAGTCCTCTACTCTAATACATCTGACATGCCCATCACATGCTACAAAAATTAAAACTAGGGGCACCTCATGCCCCTACATCTAATCACTATCTAGAGTGTCCCAAGCCAATGGCTCAGCTACTGTAGCCCGCAGATCCCACATACCCTGCCCAACCATCGCCATGCGCCGCATGACCCCTCGCCACTCTGAGGGTGGCCCGACACATGCCTCAATGTAGCAGTCATCTAGATCATGCCAGTCACGCTCTGATACCCTGGTCATCAATAGCTTGCATCTTTGGCAGACATCCTCCAATAGTGCCTCTAAATTCGCTCTATCAGCTCCTCTAGTTGTGTTAGACTCTGCAGCCCCTGGTGCTGCGGGTCGTCCCATATACACGGCTAGTCTCACCCGTGCTATATCTACATACCAAAAGTAACGAATCAGTACCATATGCATCATTCTAAAAATGCACCCTAAAATATAACAACTTGTCACTTACCATCTGGTCCCCATGCTCGGTCAGGCGGAAGTGGAAAGTCTGGGTCCCTTTGTTTTTTGTGATTTGATACTTCATCAGGAAGCCTGTTTTCCAAGAAGGATCACTTCGCCGCCTTCTAAAATCAAATTTCTGCACTTGCACCACTTGAACTTGGGGCACCACTTAGCCTTCATACTTTTCGATGTCTATGTCGATTTTTGTCATGAGTAACCATATTTTTCTCATGCTTTTATGGTCCCCACGGGGCTTATTCTGTGTGGAAACATCATTGAGCCACCTTTGATTAGAGCATCTGAGTTGAGTCATCATTGCATTCATGGAGTTTGTCCCGAGTCCCTTTGCCTCTTGTTACAGTATTCCATCCATTCATGCCTTGTCCCTCTCTTGTATAGCCCATTTTGGCTTCCAATCCCACTATCTCCCATCCCATCCGGGGTCGAGTCACTCGCTGCTAGGTCATTCATGATTTTTATGCTCTGACAAGGGAAATCATCTGTTTGCTACTCAATATCCACCATTCCATCATCATCCCTAGTGTCAGTCCATCAGTCGCTCTACTATGTTCCCTCGTGCCTTAGTTGAGGACCCTCATTGCCTCACCTATGGCGGACCTCCTTTTGTCGACATCAAAACATTCATTCCAGAAGACAAGTCTAGAGGGCGGCGTATCTTGGTTCCAACTTTCATTCTTGTTTGGTGCCCTGGATCAGGTAAAGGGACTCCTTATATCCCTTTGACTTGATTGTTTCTCATCTGCTCCACTTCAGCATGATCGAGATTTGTATACTCGATAGTTCGGTGATCCAGCAGATCGATCCAGTGATTCCCGGGTGTGTGTGAGATGTTTCAGACCTCATGAGGGTGTGGCCCTTCAGGTAGCCCCCCACATGCCCGGATGACCTCATTTTATTCTACTGCCTCAGATGTAGCTCAAAAGTTTTGATGGGTTCGACCCCAGCCATTTGCAGCATCTACAACATGCATGTATCACTTAGATGATCCATTTATATTTTCAGAGCCCTTTCTTGTTTATCAGGGCTTCTCTAGTTGTTATTATATCTCATGTACTCAGATATTATTGTATTGAGTCTTGGTTGTTGTCCCAGGCACAATATGTATGTGGGATCCATTATATTTTTGTCTGGCCCATGTTTACGCCAGCATATCATGTACTTTATAGCTCAGTCTCATTTTACTAGGCGAACCATTATTCTTTGTACTTTGTCATCTTGGTGGGCATAGGTATGCCTCACCCACCTCATTGAGAACAGGTACCCAAACATTAAAGGAGACTTACCTTTGTCGGTATCGCCCCCTTAGGGTTATCGTCCTCTCACGCTTCACTTGGCCTACGTATCTCTCTCTCTCTATGACTCCCCTTCGGTGTCTACTGATTGTGTTCTTACAATGTACTTTGGTCATATGATTAGCTCCTAACGCTCGCATGTTGGGGGGCAATCTGTTACACCAATTTTTGGTCATCTAACCATTTACAATTAGATGGATCGAAATACACCATGTAAGACCAATTTTACCATAGTAAAATTGCTTTCACTATAACAAATAATTTAATAAACCATAGTTTATTAAGTTATTTCTTGTCCAAATAGAAAACCCCATGAGAATAATTAAATAAATCCTTGTTTATTTGATTTTCCTCTAGAAATAATTAATTAAACCTCTGTTTAATAATATTCCTAGTCATATTTAACCCAATTAATGAGAAATAATTAGATAAATCATTATCTGTCTTATTATTTTCCAGGAATAACTAATTAAATCATTATTTAATTAATATTCATTGTTAAATTTGACTAAATCATTTAAGAATAATAAAATAAATCATTATTATTTAAATTATTCCTTGATCCCATCCTTGAAATGATAAACAAATTATTTTATTTGTTTATTATTTCTAAATAAAGGGATTTAACCAATTTTATTTTTCCCTCCAACAAAATATAATAAAATATTCCAAGCAGTTAGATCTAGATCTTGGTTAATAATATTTTATTATGCACCATTTTCAAGGATAACTCAATATTTTTTTTATAAATAGGAGGGTTTTCTATTCACTTCTTACCTTTGATCCTTTTATCATGGTCAGACTTTGATCCTCTTATCATTGTCATACTTTGATTTACTTTTTTCTTATTGAGCTCCCTTTGAGTTCTACACATATTGGGTATTCTACACCATTGAGAGAGAAACTCTGAAGCTGAAGCGTTTGAGGAAATATTATTAGTTCCCTTCCGAGGTATTAATATAATACGAAAATTCTTTACAATTCTTGTCTTGTCCGTTGGATATTTTAGAGAAACTCTTATTTCATTTTTCTCTTTAGCTGCTTTATTTGCGTAGATCTGGGTTTATTTTGCGTTTTTTTGTCATGTGTAGCTAAAGTGACCTCTTTTCTTACACTTACGTTAAGAATTCATACTAACACTCATGCCATATTCCAAGCATGAATGTGGGATATCATGGGATAAACTAATCCAAACACAACCAAGGGAATCCACAGGTTAAACCACCTCCACCCTCACCATACCGTGATCTCACCTAAACTGGTATCAAGATAAAAAACCAAATCGAGCTTGGATGCCTCAAAATTTCTTCACCAATACCATGAGGAATTTTCCCATCTTCAATCTCAAGTTTTACCGTGTATCTCGTCATTACCGGTCAAGGGATTCCTAGGACTTTGGGAATTTTCTTGAGACCACCTCACCCTGATCCAAAATCTTCCGACAATCCAAAGTTCAAACTGATAACAACCCCATCACACCACAGTTACCCAGAAATGGAAAAGCTAGTCTAAAATCCACTGTCAAACCTAGAAAAATCCATGCCAATGACAACAAGAGAACCAAATACCAACATGCACATACCATGCATGTCAAAACCAATTAGGAAATCATACATGCAACTTGTTACCTACAGGTAATCTCGCTGAAGTTGCTTGATCCAAATTTTCCTTGCTTGATCCTTTCTTTCCTTTGCTTTATTTTCCTTTCCTTTGATTTGTTTTCATTTCCTTTCCTTTGCTCCCTTGGTTTCCTTCTCTTCTTGGTGATCTTCTCCTATATGAGACCAATTCTAAAACTGAACTAACAAAAGCTACCAAATGATGCTCTGAGGTATTTTTTTTTATGATGACTCTAATTTCTTCAATTTTCCATTATTTTCCTTCATTGTCCTCCTCACATGCAGCCTGTGACCTTTCGCCTTCCTTTATTTTAATAAATAAATGCCAAAAATACTCTTTTGCCTTTCCAAAGCCTTAGCCATCGCTTTTACCAATTTCCCCTTCGTTATAAAATACAACAAATGATGCCCACTAGGATATTTTTCCCAACATTTAGCTTGGAATAAGTGTCCCTTAACGTGGTCCTATTTTTCCTTTATTAACTTTTATTACATGAAATTTTAACCCAGGGATGTTACAAACCCCTCCCCCTTAGGGGAACATCGTCCTCGGTGTTCTATGACACCTACAACTAAAAAATTGATGAAATCCAAAAACATACTGCCTTTGGAGCTTTATAACTTAGCTCATTGCAGTATTTACAATAACATCCTGCTCAAAAGTAAAACCATCATGGAAAACATGATAACATGATAGCCATATTGCTTATTGGATATTTATAACATAGCTCATTGTGGTATTTAGACTAGAAGGAATACATAAATATGTACAAATACAAAAACTCATTTTCCTCCACCGGCAAACAATAAAGGATACATAGGCCGCATCTAATAAACCTCTCCCATGTAGCTTCATCTGGCCCAAAGATCTTCCATTGTACTTTAGCTTGCTCGAAGATATGTTCCAGAGCATAAGTTGTTTCTGTTGAATATGAATTGAGGTTCCGACTGGAATTATCCTTCTTGCTCCACCTGCAACACATACCAATCAATAACATGATCAACATCCTTTACAAATATTTTAAGCAATGAAACATGAAAAACATCATGGAATTTCACTATCAGAGGCAGTGAAAGTCTGTAGGCCACTGGTCCAATCCTCTTAAGGATCTCAAAAGGCTCGCAATATTGTGGTTCCAACTTAGTACATGATCTGATCCTCAAGGAGCTCTTCTTGGGCTTGATGCGCAAATACACATGCTCCCCAACCTGAAACTCCTTAAATTCCCTATGCAGTCCTGCATAAATTTTATACTTGTCATGTGCTGCCTTTAGATTCTTCTTGATTACCTACATTTCTTGTTCGATACTTTCCAACACATCCGACCCCACAAAGTAACATGTTCACTTGATCACTCTAGTTGATGGGAGTGTTACAACTCTTCCCATAAAGTGCCTTAAACAGACTCATCCTTAGTGACTCATGATAACCTTTTTTGTAATAAAAATAAACCAATGGAAGGTACTCCTCCAATCTCCTCTGCTGATGTATGACATGCATCCTCGGCATATCCTCCAATATCTTGTTGACCCTATTTGTATATCCATTTTTCTGTGGATGATAAGTTGTGTTGAAGGCCAACTCTGTCCCCAATCCTGCAAACAACTCCTTCCAAAACTTGGAAGTGACCTTGGCATCCCAGTCTGACACAATCTTCCTTGGAACACCATGAAATCTCATGATATCCTTGATGAAGACATGTGCTACCTCACTAGTTTATTAAGTAGTCTTCACTGGAATGAAGTGAGCTACCTTGCTCAACCTATATACCACAATCATGATAGAAACATGTTGTCTCGATGTCCTCAGAAGATCTATAATGAAATCCATGGAAATGACCTCTCACTTCCATTTTGGAATCAAAATAGGCTGAAGCAATCCTGCTAGATGCTTAGACTCTGCTTTCACTTGTTGATAGTCCAAACATCTAGCCACAAACTCTGCCACTTCCTTTCTTAGATTCAACTAATGGTGGAACTTTTTCACTGTTGTCAATGTCTTCTGATATCCTGGGTGACCTAAATATGGTTTGACATGAAACTCCCTCAAGATAAACTTCTTGATTTCGATGTCATCCAACACATAAATCTTGTCTCTGAATCTCACCAAGCCATATGTCGTGAGACGATAGTCCAAATCCTGATCACCTATACCATGTTGTAATCTGTGCATAAGCTCCCTGTACCTATCATCCCGTTGTCCTATTTGTAAGATTTCATCCTGTAAATTTGTCCCATATGAGCTCATTGTTGCAAAATGGTTCAACTGCATTTTCCTTCTGAGAGCACCTACAAATCTATTCTCCTTTCCCTTAATGTATATGATCTCAAAGTTAAACTCACTAAGGGTAGGAAACCATCTATCTTGCATGGCATTCAAATTTCGCTAGTAAAACATATATCTCAACCCATTTTGATGGCTCATCAATAAAAACCTCCTACCAAGAAGATAATGTATCCACATCTTAAAGGCACGAATAATAACTTCCAACTCAAGATCATAAGTCACACAGTTCTACTCATGCTCATTCAATTTCCTAGACTCATAGCATATCACCTGTCCTTCATGCATAAGGAATCCACCAAGCCCTCTCTTGCAAGAATTTGTACACACTATGAACTCTTTATCTGAATTTTCAATCTTTAACACTGGATCATTGGTCAACAATTGCTTCAGTTGCTAAAAACTAGCTGCACACTCCTCTGTCCATTCAAACTTCTTACCTTTCCTTTGCAATGATGTAATAGGATAGGCAATGTGTGAGAATTTCCTGATGAACCTCCTGTAGTAACCCGCCAACCCCATGAATGATTTGACTTCATCCACGTTTCTAGGAGCTTCCCACTCCATGATGACCCTTACCTTTTCTGGATCTACTACTATGCCTTCCTTGGAAACAACATGTCCCAAGTAATGTACCTCTTTCAGAAATAAAATGCACTTGCTAAGCTTGGCATACAACTGATGCTCTCTTAGCAATCTCAACACTGCTGCTAAATTCTCGATATGTTCTTCCTCATTCTTAGAATATACCAATATTTCATCAATTTATACAATAACAAACTTGTCCAGATAAGGACGCAACACACTATTCATCAAGCATATAAAAGTAGCTAGAGAATTAGTTAAACCAAATGGGACTACAACAAATGCATAATGCCCATATTTAGTCCTAAAGGCAGTCTTGTAGATGTCCTCTTCTTTGATGTGTACCTAATGGTATCCTGATCTCAAATCAATCTTTGAGAACACTGCTTCTCCCTTCAGATGATCAAACAAGTCATCGATCATCGAAAATGGGTACATGTTCTTGATTGTCACCTTGTTCAACTGCCTATAATCAATGCACAACCTGAGAGTACCATCCTTCTTCTTCACAAAAAATACTGGTGCACCCCAAGGTGATGCACTTGGCCTAATGTATCCCTTATCAAGCATTTCCTTTAGCTGCAACTTCAAATCTAACAACTTCAGTGTGCTCATCCAATAATGTGCCTTTGATGTTGGTGCTGCCCCTAGTACCAACACTATAGAGAAGTCTACTTATCTGCAAGGAGGCAGCTCTGTAATCTCTTCTGGAAACACATTCTGAAATTTTTGCAATACGGGGTACCTCTTGAAGATTTTTGCATCCTCAACATCCTTACCCTTGTCACTGGAAATATGAACTGCAAACATCACACACCCTTTCTTGCAAATGCGCTTAGCCTGCATAGTTGTGAACATCCTCACTGATGTAGGATTCTTCTTTCCCTACAAGATTCTATTTTCCCCATTATCATCCAGGTACTCAATAGCCTTGTGATAGAAATCTACTTTGGTTATGTGAAGATACAGGCAATACATAACCAAAAGCATACTATATGATCCCAATGGCAATACATTCAGATGTGTTTTTGTAGGCATACCATTCAACTCGAATGCATAAGCTCTTACCAAATGGTGAACTCTCTTCTTAGTACTTGTAGCTAACTACACCAATCAAGACTCTGCATGCACTTATTTTCTCAAGCCACACTTATCCACCGAGTCATAATTAACATAACTATAATTAGATCCAAGATAAATCAAAATACAAATAACTTGATCACAAATCTTACCATCCATCTCAATAATAGACGCCCGATGATTTGCTTTCCTGTTTTCCACATCTGCATAAATCTGAGTAATGCTATGACCAACATCCCCAACTATATACGCCTCCTGAGCATTATATATATGAGGCCTACCTCCTTGGTACAATGGAAAATCCTTCTTACAATGATATTTTCCACATATCCAACACTTTAATGGTGCTCTATCATCACCTCTAGTCTGTTGTTCTCTGGGTTGCGGCCCATGACCCTTCTCAACTGTATCGAACTTCTTGTATGGAACCACATCTTCCTTCTCACCTGCATCTCGAGCTCTTCCCCGCTTTGGTCGCCACTTTCCTTTAACTTTCTCATTTCCCTTCAAGTCACGTTTAGGCTCAGCTTTGCGCTTTGACAACTCATAATAATGCTTCAACTTTTGGATGGATTCCTCTAACGATCTAGGATCATAAAACTCAATCCGGTCTCTATATGCTACTGGTAATCCACTGATTAATATCTAAATCTTAGCCTTCTCCTCCTTGATATATGTCACATATCTCAATAACTCCATTAACTTGATGGTATACTCATCATCTGTCATAGAACATATCTGTAGCTCATAAAGCTCCTTATATTTGTCATTATAGTACCTCTATGATAGGTACTTCTTCTTGAAGATCCTTTCAAAGGAATCCCAAATCAAGTCTTCCTCCTGAATGCCCTTGACATTCTTCACATCTTCCCACCAGATATATTCTTTCCCTTTAAGACTAAAGGTGGTTATCTCGGCTTTCATGTTCTATGAGTATCTATGAAATCTAAATAATTTCTTCATTCCAAGCAACCATGCCTCTGCATCTTCTATCATCTTCATCTCTCCATCAAATTTAGGGGGCTCCACTTTCTTGAACTCCTCAAGAAAATACTCCCTCCTCATATAAGGATGATGACGATGATGACTGTGATGATGTCTCCTAGATGAGGAACTATAATTATGCCCATACATACCAGTCCTCCCGTCAGGTTTACCCAATGATCTGCCACCTATAAATGTGTCCCCTCTATCCATATTGTATACGGACCGAGATATACTACCATAGGCTCCATTAGTTTTCTCTTCGTTCTCTTGATTGATTCTCGCATGTCCCCGTTTCTATAACTCTAACAAGCTCTGAAGAACCACTGCATTAACCTCTACCTGCTTCTCCTGAGCCCTTGCAAGTCTTTCTTGAGCCCCAGCCAACTTGTCATTTTCTACTTTGAAACTTCTGATCTCTACCCTCAAGCTTCTAAGTGTATCTACTATGCCAGGATAAAACTCTCCTCCTTGCAGCCCAACTGATCTGTATGGAGAGTCACAAGAACTGTAGTCTACCATTTTGCTTGTCATCTTGAATTCTCTTCTTTCTGTAGGTGTATCATTTCAAATAAACCAAATAGATACTAAAATAAAATCCATACCTATGTGATATTCAAGGGAGGGTTATCTCATTTGCAAGATCAGTCCATATTAGCATGTACATGTGTAATCATAAGCATATCCAAATAATATAACAACATAACAACATACACCATCATGCATGACCATACCAACTGTATACCATGACCCCATGCATGAAAACCATAACATTGAAAACATCTGACTTTACCCAAAGAGAGTGAAACCCACTTTGATACCACCCTGTAACACGCCTCCTCACACATCCAAGACCTGACTCAACCTCCTAGATGACCTTAAGGAAATTGATTCGACACAACCAGACCTTATCGACCTCTTTTTGATGCCACAGGGCCCCTAAGGGCTAACCCACCCTTCCTGGACCTCTCTTCCTATGACAACTCACCTTTTTGCTAAATTGGAGCCCCAGTCTCTCCCTTTCCAAGCCCTCCAAGCGACTGAGACCCCCAATCGCTCCCATGAGCCTTCTTGAGTGCGAATGTAGCCTTTTTATGCTAGTGACTACGAGATTTAGGTCTATTTTCTAGGGCTAGGGCTTAGCGTCTACCCAAAACTCTTTGAAACTTTCAAGACTCATAACAAACATTAAGACAATGATTTTGACAAAAAACTAAAACCAAGCCTTAAAATGAGCTTCCCCAATCGAGACTGGCATTATTTCAAACACTTGGTAAATATGCAACCTGCAGGTCATGAATGCAAGTCTAAACATAAGGGACTGAAAAATTATCTAAGTTTTAACAAGAAGGGTCATTGCCTTCTCACATTAGTTGTTATAACACCTATTAGGTCTTGCATTGATTATTCATTCAAATACAAGTGACTCACATGAATAGAGCCATGACTGAGAATTGTCATATAACCATGTTTATAACCAACATATAACCAGATAAACAACAATGTGAGAACAACCATTAAAACCACATAATAACAAGTACATTACCGTATCAAAGCAAGATAAATTTATCTCATATTAAACATAGGCAAAAGGAAACCAGGTTCGGGACTTCCACGTACCACCCAACCATAGATTGGATGAACCAAATCTTTCTTTCGACCAATCATCCTCGTGCCATATTCCAAGCATGAATGTAGGATCTCATGGCATAAACATATCCAAATACAACCAAGGGAATCCAGAGGTTAAACCACCTCCACCCTCACCATACTGTGATCTCACCTAAACTTGTGTCGAGATCACAAACCAAATCGAGCTTGGATGCCTCAGAATTTCTTCACCAATACCTTGAATAATTTTCCCATCTACACCCTTAGGCTTTACCATGTATCCCACCATTATTGGTCAATTGATTCCTAGGCCTTTGGTAATTTTCCTGAGACCACCTCACCCGGATCCAAAATCTTTCAGCAATCGAAAGCTCAAACCGAGAACAACCCCATCACACCATGGATATCTAGAAATGAAAAGGCTAGGATGAAATCCACTGTCAAACCCAGAAAAACCCATGCTAATGACAACAAGAGAACCAAAACATGTTACCTACAAGTATTCCTGCTGAAGCTGCTTATCCAACTTTTCCTTTCTTTATCCTTGCTTTCTTTTGCTTCCCTTTCCTTTCCTTTCCTTGCTTGATTTCCTTCTCCTCTTGGTGCTATTCTCATCTCTGAGAATAATTCAAAAACTAAACTAAAAAAAAGCTACCAACTGATGCTCTGAGGTATTTTGATTGATGAGGCCTCTAATTTCTTCAATTTTCCTCCTCACATGCAACCTCTGGTCTTTCACCTTCCCTTTCTCCTAATTTCCTATATTTTCATAAATAAATGCCAAAAATACTCTTTTTCCTTTCCAAAGCCTTAGCCATTACCTTTGTCAAATTCCCCTTAGTCATAAAACACAAGTGATGCCCACTAGGATATTTTTCCCAACATTCAGCTTGGAATAAGTGTCCTTTACCGTGGTCTTATTTTTTTTATTATTAAATTTTATTACATGAACTTTAACCTAGGGTTGTTGCAGTATCATACCACCATTAAGTTAACTATAACCATTGGATCCATTGAGACTATTTTTCAGACCATAAATAGGCTTCCAAGCACATGTTGATAGCTTCTATTTGATCATTAGTTTGGGGATGATCGACAATCCTAGGTTTAATTAGGTTCCTTGGAGCTGGAATAATTATTGCTAGAAGTTAGTAGTAAAAACAATATCATGGTTAATAACAATCGATTATGGAATCCAGTGTAGTTTAAATATATTGCCCATGAAAGCTCAGGTCATTGTGGAAGCTTTAAAAGGGTGTTGTAGGGCACAAAAATGAGCGTATTTGGAAAGTCTATCAACCACTATCATGATGGTTGATTTATTACCATATTTGGGTAGTTCGACAATGAATTCCATAAATATATTAGTCCATGTAGTAGATGTGATAGGTAGAGGTTGGAGTTTGCATAGAGTGTTCATTATTTAACATTCAACCACAAAATTTTGAATATCCTTTTTCGTGCCATTCAAGGAAAAAAAGTGTTTGATGTGTTCACGTGTTCTATGGAAGCTCAAATTTCCCACTATTCATGAAGCATGAAGTCTCAAAAACACTATGTGTTTAAGACTATACCTTGGGAGAAAATAAAGATGGACTTTACATTGAAGCTCCTCATTTTTCCAAGTGAAGCCAGGAAATGCTTGAGAATCTTATTGACGTTGGTGGATTAGTTTCAAATTCTTGGAATCTTCAAACCATTCATGTCGAACTATTAGCGATCAATCAACTAGAATGAAAGAGAGGAAAGAAAGGGACCCTTCCTCTTCATATTTTCTATAAAGAGCATCAATGACCACATTCTCATTTCCCTTCCTATATATGATCTCATAATCATAGCTAATATTTGTGTGACCCATTTCTATTGCACTAGGGATGAAATTCGTTTCTCCAAAAATTATTTGATATTGTGATGCTTCGTTTTAAACTAGAAACATTATGGAAGCAAGTAGGGGCACCAAATTTTGACAACATGCAAAATGGGCATCATTTCCTTTTCATAAGTGAATTTCCCAAGTTTCGCTTCAATATTTGTTTACTAGTAGCGACCAATGGGGTGAACTTCTTGCATGAGAACTACACCCATGCTTTTGTTGGAAGCGTCACACTCCAAAACAAAAGTCTTAGTGAAGGCAAGTAGGGCTAGGATTGGAGTGGTGCACACAACATCTTTCAAGCCTTGAAAGGTGTGATTAATGGCCTCATTGTAGCTAAATCATTTTTATGGAGTAAAGTAGTAAGTGAGGCAACAATTGTTCCATTCCAAGAAGCATTATAAGGTTTTAAGAGTCTTAGGTCATGGCTAATCCTTCATATCTTATGTTTTCTTGAGGTCCACTCATATGTCGTCCTTAATAACAATATGGCATAAGTATTCCACTTCCAAGGCCCCAAAGATGTTTATTTTTGGTAGCTACAACAGGTATTCCATAGCTACACAAGTTAAACGAAAGAAAAAATAAATTTTAAATTAGAAGAAAGAAAATTCAATTTAATTTGCAAAGAGATGTGCCTCTTGGGCACTCTAATATCACTATAAAAATAAACTTTAACTTCTCATTTACACACTCATCACTCACATTTTTCTCTCTCTCTCAGACGTGCGAAGTAATCTAATGAAGAGGTCAAAGTCTATGAGGAGTCAAATTTCTGAGACAATGAAAATTTGACTAGCTGAATTTTTTGTGCGTAATTTCTTAATGATTTCCTGGGCTGTGCTAAAGTAATATCATATATCATTGGAAGTAATTACCAGATGCAAAAATTTGTGCTTGTTTAATTAGCACTAGAAAATCAACATAGTATCAAAGCTTTGGTGGAGAAAGGCCTTAAAGGAGTTTTAAATTTTTGGGGTTGTTACACTCATTATGTATAACACATTTACTTTTACTCCTACCTAAATTTATGTAAAGAATTGCATAAATTATGGTGGGTATAATTCCTAGTAAATATGTTTAATTACCGAAATACAAAGAATGTACTGCATATTTACTTTCTACTTCTACCTTAATTTGTGCAAAGAATCGCATAAATTAATGAGGAACAATTTAACAAAGTCAAACACTATGGAGGTGGATTATAGTGAGTAAAACATAAATTTTAATATGAGGAGAGATTTAACCTTGCAACACTAATAAGTAAATAGTGAGAGAATATGTGTGGGGTGAATATCGTCATAGATCCACTAGTGTTCATAAGAAATTAACCTAGGAGATTTAAAGAGCATCTTAGAGGATTCTCCCAGGATCAAGCATAAACTCAACAAGGGCGATTTGTGTTTAAGAGGGAGAATTTTTATAGACATATAAAATTGTACCAGATGACCAAAAGAGCTTCCATTTTAGAGGGAGTGGACAATCAGGTAGGAATGATGTAGCCTATTGGAGATCCAAAGGGCCTCTTATGATGATGAGGAGCAGGAGGCTCCTAAGGATGCGGATTTAGGTGCTTATATACACGTGGAACATCTATGAGATATTTAGGAAGAACCAGAAGGTCCCATTGAGCCAGTGGACCCACTTAGGGTCATTGTTCTAGAATCTAAGAAGAGGTCAACATGACTACTGTTGAGTCTCAAAATCGTCTTCCATACTCATGCCTATTTCGATTATGTCATAACCATTGAACTCTCATTTCATAACTATCTGACCTAAAACCCTACATCAAGTAACCATTTTCATAAATATATGGGTTAGGATCCTTGTTTTCCAAAGTGATTTATTCTATGTATTTAAAGTGAGTTTATGATTAAAAACTAGAAAATTAACATAGTTTCATATATCTATATATGTGTTATGAGTTTTGTGACATGTGTAGGCCGTCTTACTTGGCCTTCCAAGACCAAATTCGAATTTCAACTCAAGAGGTGGACCATATTCCAAGGAGAAAGATCATGGAGATCTTGATGTGTCATATGATTTGTATCTAGAATTTAGGGATAAGTTGAGACAAATATGGATCTAGTAGATATTTAAGGGATCTACATTTATTGAGTAGATATCCCTAATTTTTGTATAAATAGAGGAAGCTTTCTCCTATCATGTCATGTGTAAAATTGGAGTTATGCTCAAGCTTTGAATAAAGAATTAGATTGTGGCACCTTACTCATGAATGTTTTTTCATTTTGACTTGGCTTTGCTTACATATGGAGCATCTCGATTTACCATCTCTCATACTTTTGGATCAGCCATCTACAATGTGTGAGATTTATTTGTTTTCATAGATTAAGATTTATTTTCTTTATTAGTATTAGTTTTAGAATGACTGTGTAATCTTTGTTTTCTTAGAACATCTCAAGAAAGTAGATTTTTCTATATTCCAATTGGATTATGTTTGAGGAATTAGAGCTCACAGTTATTTAGTTTCTTTACATGTTTTTGCATTGTTTTCTTAGATTAGATCCCCAATTATGTGTATAATTCAACGCTCCTAAAGATCATGTCAAGAGGGTGACTCTGTCATACTTCCAAATTGCATGCTCGAGTATTTAACCTATGCAATAATTGAGTTTTTTTTTACATTCCTTTATACTGCTTTCCTAGATTAGATCCTCAATTATGTGTATAACTGAATTCTCCTAAAGATCACGTCAAGAGGGTGCTCTGTCATACTTCCAAATTGCATGCTCGAGTATTTAACCTATGCAATAATTGAGTTTTCCTTTACATGACTTTAAACTGCTTTCCTAGATTAAGATCTTCAGTTAAATGTATAATTGGATGCTTGTAAATAATACAAAGAAGGTGACTCTGTTATACTTCCAAATTGGATGCCTGAGTGTTTAACCTATACAGTAATTGAGTTTTTCCTTACATGCTTTAAAATGCTTTTTTAGATTAAAATTTCAATTATTGCAAGTGTGATTGCACGCGCTATATTTTTTTTTGAATTCTTTCTTCTTCTTTTTTTTTCTTTTTAGTTTAGTTGAATTTCATTTTTCATTATTTAATTTCATAGATTAGATAAATTGGTTTTCATTATTTGGTAGTTAGATTGATCTAAACTGAAAGACAATTTATAGCACATATAGTGCACGCATGCTTCACAAGTTTACGAAACCCCTGGGTTGACAATTAAATGACATGCAATTATTTTGCTCCAACATTTTGGCGCCGTTGCTGGAGAAGTGTGCATAGGAACTAGCTTTCAGTCTAGAATGTATTTGTTTATTTATTTATTTTTAACCATTTATGGACAAAAGATCTAGAATGCAAACCAAAGACTACATTGAGGAATGGTATCAAAAAGCAATTGCGCCACACCATTCATCTATTCTTCAAGAGATCCTTGCGGCAGATTGAAAGATCAAGACAATTTTTCATATCCTTACAAGCAATCAGGCACATTTCATAAATTTGGATATGAATATTTCAAAGATTCTAATCCGTAAATGGCTTCATTGGAAGCATATATATATATATATATATATATATATATATATATATATATATATTTTAGATAGATAGGAAAAATGAAAATAAAACCAAGCTTGGCTAGAATTTTAGAATTTTTAATTTTGTTTAAAAAAAAAAAAAAGTTTTCATAATTTTTAGGATAAATTTGATGTTTTGTGGTGCAGTAAGAACCAGCCATTTACCAACCCTTGGTAGGAAATATTTGCAATAAAACAAATGATTGAGAACAAAGAGCACAAACGAAGATAATGAGCTATAATTTAAGGTATGAGATCGATCATTTTCATTTTATTTTTGCAAAAGTTACAAAGGAATCGATTGATAAAATCTTGACTATGCTGACAAAATAAAAATCTGAAGTATGCTCTCCTTCCGCACTTTGTGTGATCTGGAGGATCAGGAAAAAAAATTACATAAAATAAAACAAACTCACAGAGCATTAAAATAGAAATGCGTAATTACTAAAAAATGTCAATTTTGAAACACATTTTCTGATCAACTGAGGGTGAATATGGAAAAAATGAAACATGGGTTTTTCTCAGAACAGGGTGAATAAAATAACCAATAAAATTTTTCCTCAATTTCGCAACCGTTTGGGAGAAATTAGTGGTTCTTTGGAGCCTTAATTTTCAGACTACGCGAGAAAAAATAGACTTTCAATGCACAAACAATTGCAGCCATGATGGAAGGAGAAATTTGTTTTTTTTTTTTTTTACATGAGGTAGATCCGCCATGACCTAGCTATGAAGTCTCATACAAGCCTTCAAGGTAGCATCTCCATGCCACAGTATTACTTTTGCAATATATATATATATATATATATATATATATATATATATATATAATGAGTGCAAAAGTTCTGAATTCTCTCCATGCTTTCAACCTGCAACAAAAATAATAAAGAAATCATGAACAATTTCAAAACTTTTATAGTAGAAAAATTGGTTACGAGATCCACTATTTGAGAAATAAGGATGAATTCAAAAGATATGAGAAATTATTTGGCAAATATTTTGGAATCTCATTTTCCTAAAAATCTTGGATTTAGAGGGAAAAAAGGACGAGTTCAAAAGATATGAAAAATGATTTGGCAAATATTTTGGAATTTTATTTTCCTATAAATCTTGGATTTAATTTGACCACTTGTCAAGTTTTTTTTTTTTTTTAATAATTAAAATGAACAAAATTCCATTAAATTCGTAAATATTGCTTGTGATCTATTGGTAAGTCATTCAAATTGCATAAAAGAGGTCATGAGTTCGAATCTTGTGGAGATTGGAATTTGTTAATTCACCTAAAAAAAATAAAAATGAAATTCACGACTGAAGTAAATAGAAAAAGTTGTTTTGATGGTTTATTTAGAAACACGAGATCTACACAATGAGAAAGCTATCATCAGAGTTTGAAACATTAAAGAATGAAGAAATTGCTGAAAAGACACAATAGGTAACTTGAGGCACTTCGACACAGGTATAAATTCATTTGTTTTTTTTTTCGTGAACTATTTTTATTAGTATCAATTCTCAAATTTTTTTGTATAAATGTCATAACTAGAGAGATTGATTACCTCTCTCTTTTGATAATCTTACATTCCATTGCAGAAGTAGTACTAGTTTTTTTTTGCAGGTTCTAGGAGGAAGGATAAGATGACTACAAGCAATAGTGTCTCTCTTAGAGACCACATTTCTTTTACAAGAAGATGATCAACGACAAAACATCAATGCATGAGCACATGCTAATGGAAATCAGATCCAGCACTTGCAAGCATTTTAGATGCCATCATCTCCATTACATCTATGTACTTAAAAAAAAAAGAAGCATTCATCTCATTTCCGTTTACATTCGCTATTTCATTTCTACTTAGTCATTCAATAAAATCCTCGTCTCATTTTCCTTCACTCCTCATTTTTATTTTATTTTTCACAGTCATTATATTTCCCTGCCCTGCTTTCACTAACCTGTAACCCAGCAATAAAACCATTCAGCTCCTCTACAAAGCTGATTCATTTCATTTCCATTTTCATTATGTCAAATAAACCTTGATCAACTGCAAAAAGTTTCATCCATAGTCCTTAAAAAACTATTCTTTCATGCTCGCATTAGATGATGGAGGATTCCTTAAGGCCTCCTTTCTAACAAATCTTGGCCTATCGACATCAACACATTATCTAGGTCCAAGACTAGAGTCCTTATTAGTACCTTGAGGCTTGTATGCATTAATGACAAGTTCTCTCACTGAAAATCATGGGAATGTTCTTTAATCTCCAGATCTTGCAAGTGGCTCGACATCAGCTCATCTATTCGCACTTCGCACGATGTACTTAGGTACCTTGGCACTCATTGACATTAATGGTGAGTTTGCCTTGCATTGGTTAATGATATTCATCAATGGTTGGTAATACAATGACTTCTCTTCATGCTCGACATCAACACATTTATTCGCATGACGCATGACTAGAATTGTACCATCAAATTTTGTAACGATTGAAGACTACATCATTTAAGCAGTTTGCAGCAGGAATCAATTTGTATCAGTAGTAATAAAGATCCCAATCTTGTCATCAGCACAAAGAGAACAAAGAAGAGATCAAATTCATTTGTTTACATACTTCATGATCCAACAACATCAACGTCCACACTCTTCAGTATACACAACTCATCCGCATTTAAGGTAAGTGAAGGTATGTGGTTTTCTAATTTTTAGTCATCTAATTCCTTAGAATGCTAAAATTGTAACTTTGGAAAAATTTGTCACTCCCTTTTTTTGTCATATCTTTAGTTGTGGGGAAGGGACACCATTTCATATTCACATGTCATACACTATCACACATTTTCATTTCATTCCAACCCGCATATACTTCCCACTACTATTGTTGCAGTATTTTCCAAAAGATTATATGCTTTGCAAATTATCAATTCATTGATGAGTTTTTTTTTTTTTTGAGAACGGTTATTGAATTATATTAGAGACTTGGCATAAATGCCTCAATTCGGATTACAAAATTTGGAAGCAAAGGCCATAGTGCCTCCCCAACCAGGAGAATCATGGCGCTTGTGCTTATACTCCAGATCTTCTTACATGCAACAATGGAATCAATTTCTGTGATTTGCCCAAGCTTGTGGATATAAATGAATTGTTTTAGAAAAAGCAGTAGAACATGGCAACTAGCTGATTAAGGAATTGGATCCCATGGTTCGTCTTTGTCCCTTAGTATGGACCCAGCAGAAAGGAGGACTGCTTTATTAGCTTCTAGATCCGTGTCCTTATTGTTGGCTCTCAGCACATGGAAGAATTTCATATTCTGAAATGAATTTCCCAGAATTTTGATTCTAGAGACCAGCCTTGCAAATCTTAAATCTAACGGAGATGAATTAGTAACTATGGTTTTTATGATAGCCTGTGAGTCCCCAAATACGTTTGCCTCACTAATGTCAAAGTATTTGAGATACTTGAGGCCTTGGAAAAGTGCTAATGCCTCTGCTTGAATGTGGTAGTATGGCCTAGACCCTAGGTGAAGCTGTGAATCGTTATGCCATATGCATTCTTTATTACTCCTCCTACCCCAACTCTTCCTAGATTGCCCTTGGTTGCGCCGTCAAAGAATAGAGAGTGCCTCGATTGGATGGAAATCCAGTCTTGAAAATATTTTTCTTTTTCTCTTATTTGCCATTATTTGGGGAGGGAGATGATACTAACAGCTTTTTGGAATTGCAGATCAATTGAAGCACCCCAATCTATGTCTTGCTGGCATAAATTTGAATCATCCTTTTGCTCTCCCAAACATTCTTTTAGTTGACATTTTATCTTGACCCCTACAAACTTGACATCCTTCTATTTATTTCTGAAAATCCTTCTGTTCCTCTCGAGCCAAATCTACCAGCAAATGATTTTTGGAAGGGAGGACCATGTAGCTTTGATCACCTTGTTTTTAGGGAAGGGGCCAGGATATCTGTTCAACCAATTTGTGAACAGCTTAGGAATGGAACTAGGGAGTGCGAAATTGGAGTTCCAATTGCCCAACAGCTCAATCCATATTTGAGATGCAAATTTTCACTCCAGCATGAGGTGACGAGTGCACTCAACATTATCGTTGCACAGGATACACCTTGATGGACCATGATAACCTCTCTTCTGCAATCTGTCCTCTGTCAAAATTTTCCTATGACATAACAGCCAGCAAAAGTAATCGATTTTTGGCATGGAGGGATAGTTCTAGATCCCTTTCCATGGCGCTGGATCCGGCAGGACATGAGGCTGCTCCAACAGCTTAATGTAACCCTGTGCTACAGAGAAGCCTCCAGCCTTCGAGCCCCAGCCTCGAGAGTATTTCTTCCGCGTGTGAGAGGGAGCCATACCTTGCAACAGAGTGAACAGGAAAGCACAGTCTTGCTGGAGATCCGGGGGTGCTTGGATTTGTTTCCAATTCGCCTAAATTGGACCTTGCCATGAGGAAATGTCCCATAGTCTTTTAAAACCGACATCGTTCATCCATGTGCGTAGCAATTGCAGGGAGCTGCACTCTGCCAGAGGATCTTTGTTCATAATTCGGTTTGTCCACAGATTTATACTTTTTCCATTTTCGGGAATCCAATATGCATGAGATTTAATTAGAGGGGTGACTTTAGCACATAATTTCATGAAGGGAGAATTGATTTAAGGGAGAGGCTTATCCAAGCAGCGGGTTCTCTTACCTTTGAAATATTTCCTCCACAGCGCCAACTGTGCCCAACCAGGATTGGGGGCTATGATTTTCCATAAAATTTTCGCTCCCATAGCAATATTCTAGAAGCAGAGGTTTTTGAAATTTAATCCCCCTTCCATCAGAGGTTTGGAGGCAATTTCCCAATTGACAAGGGGAATTTTTTTCTCATTCTGCTTACCTCCCTTCCAAAAAAATTGACGGATGAAATCCTCCATCTTTCTGAAGATGCCAACAGAAGATAGAAGGACAAAGAATTGGAATAAGGAGAGACTGTTGAGCACAGCTTTGATGAGCACAATCTTGCCATCAATATTTAGCTAGGAGAATTCGCAGACCTGTAGTTTATTCTTGAATTTCTCGAGTTGGGGAAGCCAGTCTCTACTGTAGGCTCTCTTGAGAAATACAGGAAAACCAAGATACTTGAAGGAAGTCTAGATTGAGGAGGCAACAAATCCAAAGCATCTGGCAATAGAGTTGAGCGAGCTGGGCGAAATGTTCCAACAATAAATGTGGCATTTCCCATTATTTAGAATGTTGCCAGACTCCTCACAAAATTCATCAGCACTCCTTTGAACCTGGTAGCTGAAAGCACAGTGGCAGCACCCAACAACAAGGTGTCATCGGCAAAAAGGGCATGATTAATGTTTTTAATCCCTCTTGCTATACTTAGCCCAGAGATATCCTGATCTTGCTGCTTCTTATCAAGGTAGAAGCTGAGGACAAGAGCTTGAAGGACGAAAAGTAGAGGTGAAAGAGGACACCCCTACCTAAGTCCTCTTGAGGCTTTGAAGAATTCAGCAACTTTTCCATTCACCAGAGGAGCAATCCAGGGCTCCGAAATGCAAGCCCGAACCCAGTTTATAAAGCTCGAACCAAACCCAAGCCTATGCAAGACATTCAACAGAAAACTATGTCTAACTTGGTCAAAAGCATTTGCTAGATCAAGTTTGAAAACCATACCTTTTTCGTTGCGATGCAGACTTGAGTGGATCGCCTCTTGGACTAAGATGAATTTTTTCACATTCTGCCTACCATGAATGAAGCCCCCTTGATTCTCCGGAATAATTTTGGGGAGGATATGCTTCAATCTGTTAGCGATCACTTTGGTAATCAGTTTTTATCCAATGTTACACAGCGAGATCGGGCGAAATTTGTTGAAGGAATTGGCTTCTTTCTCCTTAGGGATAAGGGCAAGGAACGTGGAGTTTGTACTGCCTTCGATTTTCTGACATACCTGGGATTTTAAAACCATTTTAAAGAGGTCCTTTTCCAAAATATGCCAATAGGATTGGAGAAATCTGGCTGTGAATCCATCCGGTCCTGGGGCTTTGTCGGGGTCCATAGAAAATAGGGCGTCCTTAACTTCCTTCTTGGTGACTTTAGCTTCTAACATTTGATTCATCTCGGCTATAATCAAGGGGGGAAGCCACATCCAGAAGATTAGAGTTCTGGCCCAATTCCATTTCCTCGCTATACATATTTTTAAAATGAAGGAAGGCTACTCTTTTGATGTTTACAAAGTCCTTGTGAACGATAGTCTCTTCCTTTATTTCAACGATGGAATTTGAGCATTTCCTGGCCTGGGCTTGCTTGTGAAAAAAAGAGGAGTTCCTGTCCCCTGCTTTAAGCCAGAGGCTACGAGATTTTTTCTTGCAATATTCTTCCTCGGCCAGGCATGCCTTATGGAAATTCTGCTGAAGATGGGCCTCTTTGTCTAGAGTCTCTTTAGAAATATCAACATCTTCTGACTGCAGTTGATGCAGATCTAACATGCTTGCGTTTTTTTGTTTTTGTTTTTTTTTTTCGATTGCAGGTTTGGGTAGAGTTTTGGCCCAGCTTTCCAGGGCAGCTTTCGCTCTTCTGAGTTTTTCCTCCCAAACAAAAAAAAGGGAGTCATTAACATGCTGCATCCAACTTTCCTTGAACATGTGCATGAAGTCAGGCTCCTTGACCCAAAGAGGGCTAAATTTGAAAAGGATTGGTCCAAGATCGAGGTGAGCCAGGAGCTCGAGCTTGATGGGTTTGTGATCAGAAACACTACAAGGGAGAATATGCATTCTAGCCTTTAAACCTAGGAGAAGGAAGGAGATTTGAATGAAAAATCTATCAAGCCTTGCAGAGATATGACCTGGACCTACTCTTTTATTGGACCAAGTGTACTTACCAGAAGAAGGCTTAATGTCTAGCAGGTCCCAGTCCTGCATAAGGTCGTCCGCCCATTCCCTTGCCGGATCCCGAACAATGCTGCCACCTCTCTTTTCTACCGAAAGAAGAGTGAGATTGAGGTCACCGACTATGATGATATTTTCCAGATTCACTAGATTTTCCAGGCTTCTTATGGAATCCCAGCAGGCCTTTTTTTCCACAACGACATACACATTTAAGAGACAAAAGATCTATTTTGTGACGAGATGCTACATTTTTAAAAACAACCAATGAGTATTTAGGGTCTCATAAACTATCGAGAACTTGTTAGCATTCTAGAGGGTGCCCGGCCCTCCCGAGGCTCCACGAGTTGAGACTGCTTTCGCTCCACTTTTGTTCCAGATTTTCTTACTTGTTTGCAGGAAGACTGAGTCCTCCATTTTGGTCTCTTGAATGAGAAGTATGTCAGGGGCCTCTATCCTTATTAAATTTCTTATGGCTTCTTCTTTGGCTCTGCTCCCCATACCTCTATAGTTCCAGGAGACGACCTTCATCATTTACTTTTGTTCTAATGGGCTCTTTTGGAGCCTTGGGACTGGTTTCTTGTCATCTTCATATTTTTTTCTAGTAGCTTCTCAAGGGTTGGTTGGTTGCACTGAAGCTTGTCTTTGTACGTTTCCTGCTCTATTTTTTCCCGGTCGGTCTTGCGTCCTCTTGTGGATCTCCTGACAGAGGCTTGAGAATCTCCTATTTCTCCTTCGTCCCCCGAGTCCTCCGATTCTTGATCTTCCTCCTCAGCTTCTGGGGGTTTTCCTTTAGAGATTTCTACAACACTTACACCATTGAATTAGGCAGAGGGGGTGCCTTTTCCTGGGGAGATAGCCTTTTAGATCTCAGCCTCCTGAGTTTCCTCTATTTGCGAGCTTAGAGGTCCAAAAAAAATTTCTTGGCCGATCCTGGGAGGGGGTTGCTGGGTAGGGGCTGGATGAGGGCCTTTGCCATTAGGGGCACCGAACTTATGGGGTTTATGAGTAGTCTTGGAACGCTTGATCTGATTCCATCCCTCCTCCTTCCCTTTGTCTGCCTCGGCATTGGATGGACAACCTCTGGCAAAGTGACCGTAGACATGACATTTCTGACATTTGAAGGGTAGCTGTTCATATTCAAGTTTCTGCACATGGTTCCAACTTCTGAAATTGATTTTTATGGCCTTTGGAAGACCCACCTCTAGATCTACCTTCACACAGATTCTGGCGTAGTCATATTGGTCCTTATTGTTCGCCCGATCTATGAATTTCCTAAGGGCATTGCCGATGTGCTTCAAATACTCCCAGTTCCAACAATGGACTGGAAGATTTGGAAGCCTAACCCACACCAGGACCACCATGGGAACATCGACAGCAGGGTCGAAATCCGGCGTCCATTTGTTAAGATACAGGCCCTGAGGGCCCATGAAATAGGGGCCATTTTGGAAGATCAGATCCTTGTCGTCTTTTGAAGTTAATTCGAACAGGAAGAAACCTCTCCCCAAGAAATAAGAGGTGACACTGTTCTTAATCAATGGCGCCCAGTTCTTGATGACCCAGTTCTCTGTGGATTTTGGAGAGGGCTAGAGTCCTGTGAACGGGCCAACAAGGGCACGATTTGCCAGAGAGAGAGCTACCTAGATCAGAGTTTCTAGGGGAAGAGAAATTTCGGGAATATCGTCAAGCTTCTTTACGAACTTAGCAGCTTCGCATTTTTTCTTCTTTAGCAGGGATTCCAGCAACAGGTTGAAAGCATCAGCAGAAGATGGCGGTGGAGGGGGATGGGGGAGGCACATGGGGCATGCCCAGCACCTCCATGAGTGCGTAACCCTAGCTCGAACAACTCACGCAGCAGAGGGTAAATGCTTCTGTCCAGCACACAACTCGTCTAAATTGAACAACAAAAGGTTGAATCATTTATAATTCACTTGTCAAAGTCATCAATTCATTGATGAGTTATTATAGTATTTGATTCTAAATGTTTTCATGAACTTTGATGCAACAAAGAAAATAAAGCATTGTTACACAAAAACCATTGCTCAAAAATTGGTTGTTTCACAAGAACCAACCATAAAAAATAATAAATAAATAAATTAAAAAAAAAAGTTGCAATCAAATGTATCATACTTTTCCAAAAGAAAATATCATGAAGAAAAGTTTGGAAAGAATCTATACAAGTCAAAACTCATAAAATATCAACTCATGGACAAATGAATCAATGCAATAGTTGCATGAGGACATGCAAGAACTTTAGGTGGGGGTATGTTGAGTCTCAAAATTGTCTTCCACATTTATACCTATTTCCATTATGTCATAACCATTCAGCTCTCATTTCACAACTATCTGACCTAAAACCCTACATCAAGTAACCATTTTCATAAATATATGGGTTAGGATCCTTGTTTTCCAAAGTTTTATTTATTTTATGTATTTAAAGCGAGTTTATGATTAAAAAATAGAAAATTAACATAGTTTCATATATCTATATATGTGTTATGAGTTTTGTGACATGTGTAGGCCTATTTTGGAGATTCTTGAAGGGTCTTACTTGGCCTCCCAAGACCAAATTCGAATTTCAACTCAAGAGGTGGACCATATTCCAAGGAGAAAGATCATGGAGATCTTGATGTGTCATAGGATTTGTATCTAGAATTTAGGGATAAGTTGAGACAAATATGGATCTAGTAGATATTTAAGGGATTTACATTTATTGAGTAGATATCCCTAATTTTTGTATAAATAGGGGAAGCTTTCTCCTATATTTTCATGTGTAAAATTGGAGTTATGCCCAAGCTTTGAATAAAGAATTAGATTGTGGCACCTTACTCATGAATGTTCTTTCATTTTGACTTGGCTTTGCTTACATATGGAGCATCTCGATTTACTATCTCTCATACTTTTGGATCGGCCGTCTACAATGTGTGAGATTTATTTGCTTTCATAGATTAAGATCTATTTGCTTTCTTAGTATTAGTTTTAAAATGACTGTGTAATATTTGCTTTCCTAGAACATCTCAAGAAACTAGATTTTTCTATTTTCTAATTGGATTATGTTTGAGGCATTAGAGCTCGCAGTTGTTTAGTTTCTTTACATGTTTTTACACTGTTTTCTTAGATTAGATCCTCAATTATGTGTATAATTGAATGCTCCTAAAGATCATGTCAAGAGGGTGACTCTGTCATACTTCCAAATTGCATGCTCGAGTATTTAACCTATGCAATAATTGAGTTTTCCTTTACATGCATTTATACTACTTTCCTAGATTGGATCCTCAGTTATGTGTATAATTGAATGCCCCTAAAGATCATGTCAAGAGGGTGAATCTGTCATACTTCCAAATTGCATGCTCGAGTATTTAACCTATGCAATAATTGAGTTTTCCTTTACATGCCTTTAAACTGCTTTCCTAGATTAAGATCCCCAATTAAATGTATAATTGGATGCTTGTAAATCATACCAAGAAGGTGACTCTGTTATAATTCCAAATTGGATGCTTGAGTGTTTAACCTATACAATAATTGAGTTTTTCCTTACATGCTTTGAAATGTTTTCTTAGATTAAAATTTCAATTACTGCAAGTGTGATTGCACGCACTATATTTTCTTTTGAATATATATATATATATATATATATATATATATATATAGGTTAGTTGAATTTCATTTTTCATTATTTGATTTCATATATTAGATAAATTGGTTTTTGTTATTTTGTAGTTAGATTGATCTAAACTGAAAGAAAATTTCTAGCACATACAGTGCACGCATGCTTCACAAGTTTACGAAACCCCCGGGTTGACAATTAAATGGCAGACAATTATTTTTCCCCAACAACTACAAAGTACATTGCAGGATGAAAATGGGCATGCAACTCCCTGTGGCACTTTTAGGGAAATGAAACGTCCTAAGAAGTACTCAAGATATGCAACATTGATGAGTCACATAATTGATTATGATCCATCCAACTAAAAGGAGGCAACAAGCCAAAATGTTGGGAAGAATTCCATGATGGAGGAATATCAGTCCATCATGAAGAATAATATGTGGGAAATTGTGTCAAGACCCGAGAGGACATATATGGTGACTTCCAAGTGGATCTAAAGATCAAGCATGTGGTAGATGGTAGCATAGAGAAGTACAAAACGAGATTCGGAACAAGAGGGTTCTCCAAAAAAAAGGGAGAGGACTATGTAAATACATTTGCTCCAGTCTCCAAATACATTTATATTAGAACTATTATGTATATTGCTTCTATTATGGGTTGGAAATTGCATCAGATGGATGTGAAAACTACTTTCCTCAATGGAGTGATTGAGGAAGAGGCGTACATAGAGCAAAATCAGGGATTTGAGGTACATATGAATGAGTCCCATGTATGCAGATTGAAGAAGGAATTGTACAGACTAAAGCAGGCACATCGACCTTGGTATTATCAGATTGATGGATACTTGATGAGTCTTGGTTTCACCAAGAGTGATGTTGATCCCAATCTTTATTACATGGTTGTTAAAAGTGAGATTGTGATATTGATATTATATGTTGATGACTTGTTTCTGACAGGAGCAAAAAAAATTCCCACGTGATAGAAGGAGCAACAATTTTTGAAGTTGAAAACAGGAAACATTGAAAATGGAAACCAAAAATGGCACCATATGAGGCTTCTAATTTAATTTTCCCTTAATTAAATTGGAAGACAAATTGTAATTTCATCTCATGACAACTTGTATTAGTTAACTGAGTCAGGAAGACTTAGTTAGCCTAGGAAATTCGAGTTAGAGGTCTAAGAGGAGGCATGTAGAGGACTTTCTATGATTTTAGGGGGGTCTAGTTATAGCTATTTGTGAGTTGTAATTAGTTATCTCAATTAATTGAGTTGAAATCAGTTTAACTAGTCATAACTGAGATATGAGCTAGTGATAGTTCAAGTGTATTAAATATTATTTAATTCACATGAAGTGATCAATCAGTTAACTGATAATTTTCTATAAATAGTTGTGCATGTCAATTATAAGGAAGGTCCAGTTGATACTGAGCTTAGAGGGAAGATATCTATCATTTGTACTATTAGAAAATTGTACAGGTCATGCATGAGGTCATCGGGAAGGCCTTGAAGGATTGCACAATCATTAATTGGTATTTCATTAATTCATAGGGGCTCAATTAGCCCATGAATGCGTGAGGAAGGCAGGCCAGAAAAAGGCAGGAAAAAGGTTAAATACTTGACTAATTTTGCTTAGATTGTAAGCTAGATCCGAGCTAGATCAAAGTGAGACAGTGAGGAGAGTGCAAAGTTTTCTCAGTGTGAGGAATATCATTGTATTATTTCATGATCTTGACCATATGAAATATAGATATAGAGGGGTTTTGAGCAATTTATTTCCCCATATACATCTTGTGTTGTGCGATTGATTGTCTATTTCTCTTACTTGTTATGTGATTGTGTTTTGTTTTTGCAATTTGTAGAACGATTCTGTATCTTGTTTAGTACATTATAAGATTGATTGAATCCCATTGATTGATTTTATACATGGTATCAATGCGCTAGGAATCAAAATAGAAGAGAAGAATAAATTTTTGTCTTGAACATGTTCAAATTTGTAGATTTAATCTTCGAGATCAAGCAACAAATGAACATGTCTTTCATTGCCTTGAGACTCATATATGCTCTTGATGGAAATTTGAATTACATAACATGGAAGGATATGATGGAGGCAGTGCTCGAGGAAAAAAGACTAAATTATTTCATAGAAAGTGATATTCCGCAGCCCACAGTAGCATTATGATCAACTTCTTAATGCATGGAAGAAGAAGGTAGCAAAGGCGAGAAGGATCTTATTAGAGGGAGTTCGAGATCAAATTGTCTCGAGTCTCCATAGGAAGGTGAATCCATATGCTATGTGGAAAGCCTTGACAAATGTGTTTCAGAAAAACAATGACCATAGGAGATTGGCACTAAAAGACAAGCTCAAAATATCAAGATGGAGGAGGGCGAGACAATACCAAAATACCTAACGAAGTTCACTCAATGTTGAGATGAGCTTGGAAGTATTGGTGTGACAGTAGCCCAAGATGATTTGGTGAGCCTAACTCTTATAGGCCTTCCCAAGAGCTGGCATAGTTACCACGACTCTGTGAATGGGAGGGAGAAGCTACCAGACTGGGAGCGTTTGTGGTCCAACTTGGTAAAAGAAGAGATAAGGCGGAACACCAGAGATGGGACCTCCGGAAAAGACAAAGAAGAATATTTTTCATTTGTCAGAAAAGGTTAGAAATCCAAGGGAAAGAAGTCCCAAGGTGAAGATGGCAAGAGATACTTTTCCAAGATCAAGTGTTTTCACTATCACGAGCACAACCACTATTCCTTGAATTGTCCACAGAAGAAGGCAAGAAAGAAGGATCATGTAGTTGCAGCGGGTGAAGCACTATCTTCATAGTTCGAGCTTGATTTTAATCTCATTGCATGCATGGCCGACACTGTAATGGGATGCATGTGGTATCTATACAGTGGTACCTCATTCCACATGACGAGGAATAGAGATCCCTTCAGTGACTTGGAGGAGAAGGACCTCCAACAAAACATAGAGTTTGGAGATGACGAGAGGTATAATGCGACCGAAATAGGTACAATTAACTTTCAGAGGGAGTCTGGCTCCCCTCTTAGAATGACAGATGTTTTGTATGTTCGAGGACTAAAGAAAAATGTTGTCTTCATAGCGGTATTGGAAGACCGTGGTTATGATGTCATATTTAGAAAAGGAAAGGTGTTCCTTAGACACATCGCCACGAGACAGGTGAAACAGATCGGTGTAAGAGTCAAGAACCTATATGATCTCTAGGTCGAAGATGCATGCAAAGCTTTGAGGAGAAACGCAGAGGTTAGTGTCTTGGTGGTTGAGAGGGAGCATAAATTACCTCTCAACATGCAACCTCAGAAGCAATATTAGAAGGTTGAGGAGCAACCACATTTGGATAAGCAGAGAGGAGACCGAGTGGAATTGTCCACTAAAGTAGAGACCTTCAAGAGGGAGGAATTTTGAGCGAGATGGGAAGAGGGAGAACATGCAACCATACCTCCAAGTGAGAGGTGGACGATGTGCAGGAATAATCCCAAGAGAAGAAATTTGGGCAGGATCCATTGAGGTGGCTTATCTCATGGATTAGGCCTAGCTATGAGAAGCCCACAATACACAATAGCAGGAAGGATCAATAGGATTGATGCAGTCAGATGTCAGGAAGAAAAAAATCAGAGTGACAGATGTCAGATACTAGAGTGTAGATCAGAGTTGGCAGCAGTGCAGAGGGCACAGATTCAGATTCAAAAACAATGCAAAGTTCCCAATAGATAGTGCAGTAGCTAGCAACAATCAGAGACTTTGATGAGAGATGCATCATACAGATTCAATTTTTTTTTGGATGCTATTCAGTTTCAGGAGTTGCAGGAGCAAAAAACAATAGAGAAGTGTGTCATGCAGAACATTCCAAAGGTACCAGATCTAGATAGATTGAATTCCTTTCTTGTTGAGAGGGAGTGTTGAAATTTGAAACAAGAAACATTTAAAATGGAAACTGGAAACGACACCCATAAATGGCACCATATGAGGCTTCTGATTTAATTTTCCCTTAATTAAATTGGAACAAAAATTGTAATTTCATCTCATAACAACTTGTATTAGTTAACTAAGTCAGGAAGACTTAGTTAGCTTAGGAAATTCGAGTTAGAGGTCTAAGAGGAGGCATGTAGAGGACTTTCTGTGATTTTAGGGGTTCTAGTTACAGTTATTTGTGAGTTGTAATTAGTTAACTCAATTAATTGAGTTAAAATCAGTTTAACTAGTTCTAAATAAGAGATGAGCTAGTGATAGGTCCAATGAATTAAATATGATTTAATCCACATGTAGTGATTAATCAATTAACTGATAATTCACTATAAATAGTTGTTGCATGTCAGTTCTAAGGAAGGCCCAGTTAAGACTGAGGTTAAAGGGAAGAGATGTATCTGTTGTAATATTAGAAAATTGTATAGGTCATGCATGATGTCATTAGGAAGGCCTTAAAGGATTGCGCGATTAATTAATAGGGGCTTGATTAGCCCAGGAATGCATAAGGAAGGCAGGTCAGGCAGAGGCAAGAAAAAGGTTAAATACTTGACCAATTTTTCTTAGATTGTAATCCAGATCTGAGCTAGATCAGAGTGAGACAATCAAGAGAGTGCAGAGGTTTCTCAGTGTGAGGAATATCATTATATTGTTTCATGATCATGACCATATGAAATATAGAGATAGAGGGAGTTTGAGAAGTTTATTTCCCCAGATATAGCTTGTGTTGTGCGACTGATTGTCTCTTTCTCTTACTTGTTATGTGATTATGTGATTGTGTTTTGTTTCCGCAATTTGTAGAAGGATTCAATATCTTGTTTTAGTACATTATAAGATCAAATTGAATCCCGTTGATATATTTTATATATCAGTGGCAAGAGGATTTGCTTTCGTGATAAAGGAAGCAGTCAAGATTACCACATGAATTCATACTTCAGTGTCAGAGGGAGTTGACCTTTGAGTTTGATACGAAGGATCTAGGTTTGTTGCATTACTTCTTGGGATTATAAGTGTGGCATAAACTAAATGAGATCTTACTTGGTTAAGGTAAGTATATTATTATGATCCTTCAAATATTTGGGATGATGGATTACAAGTCCATGGCCACTCCCATTATGACCAATCTGAGGAAGTTGAGAGGCTCCGAATTATATTTGGTGGATCCCTCTATGTATCGATAATTGATCGGATCCTTGATGTATCTAGTTAATACCAAACCTGATATTTTCTTTGCAGTGAATGCTTTGAGCTAGTTCATGGTGGAACTTAGGCATGTACATTGGATTGCGACAAAACATGTGATGAGATATCTGTGTGGTACAATACGTTATGGATTGAGATATTGAAAATGAGGGTGTTATAAAAGAAGACCACCACAAAATGATGTAAAATGGGTTGAAATATGTGATTGATGAGGCTTTTGAAGATTGAAGGGGCATTACACAAGCCAAAAGGCGCGACTAGGAACTCATAATGACCTTCATAAGTGAAAAAGGCAGTCTTAAGGAATGTCAACCTACTTCATACAAATCTAGTGATAATCAAAGTGAAGATCCAGTTTGGCGAAAAATTGGGCATCAAGTTAGGTCCTTCGTTTTTTTTTGGAGAAATATGGAATACGAGTTTGCAGAATAGTTGCAGAGGAAGAATTGATAAATCCACCATAAGAAACTCACTAGAAAACTAAATGCGAAAATAAATTAAATATTAGCACTTGAGCATCCAAAAAATTAGGAAAATTCACCTGCGAAAGCAGGAAAGTTGGATCATTTTTAAAGAATCAAGAGGAAAGGGGGAAAAGGTTCCAAGATTTTTCCAAAGTGGACCAAATCAAAGGCAGAATCAAGGAACCTACGCAAGGACCGGGACAAGCGAGCGAGCCTATAAAAGAAGATGTATATGGACAAATTGGGCATTAATAGATAAATATTTTGATCTGCTTGATTCTTACCATTGTTGTCAATTGCATGTAGAAGTTTTCAGTCTGCGCATAATTTTGAATTGTTTGTATGAATTGTAATGTTTGGTGTATTGATATATGGCCTAAGAATGTTACACAAGCTTATATGAGTTCTTGATGTAATGGTTGGTCTTATTAGTAATAAAAGGAGTTTTGGGGATATGTTGTGTTAAATCATCCAATGTCTACATGACCCCCTTTTAAAAAAATTGGTTTCTGTATGAATATATATGAATCTTTGTTTTTCCTTCGTAGATGGTTGTTCTGGTAGTGATATGGTTGCATAGAACAATAAGATGATTAACTTCACAAACAATATAATAATAGTTTTAGCCTTTTTCCATTGGTCCAGATCACTTATTTCCTTATTGGTTCTAGCTCGCCTTGGGTAAGACACTCCTTTTGCAGAAAGGGAGTGAAAATATTGACGAAATGCTAGACTCGATGGCTTCCTTTATTGATAAATTCATGTCAAACCCTGGGTCCTCATTGTTCTAAATTTGCTGCCAACAAATGGTTCCGTTGTCAGGACCCTAAATTTTTATAAGGGATCTATATCATGGTATCTAAAATTATTAGTAGAGGCATTCAAGACTAATGGCATGAGAAGGTTGACCATTTTATTCTGCAACAGACTCAACTGAGGCAAAAGAATCTGGACTATGTTAAAGAATAAGTTTTGTATGTTGAACCTTCTTGTGACCAATATGAAATAGTTTGGTGTGAGTTCCTTGAGAAACTATAAAACTGGTTAAGGCAGTTGTAAGTTAAAGCAGGAGATGGAAGTCGTCCTATGCTTTATAAAGATTGGTCAACAGTTGATTTGGATGAACTCCATCGATTAGAATCAAACCTAACAAGTGTTGTTGATTTTTGGGTAAATGAGACATTAGAGGGATATTATTACTGAGTTTGTAGCAAAAATTCGTTATTCCTTTTACATAGTGGAAGCAATATTTAAGTTTGGGTTGCGGGGAAGATTGATGAAAGAGATCCCACTTTGGATTAAAATCTTGATGGTTGAAGAAACTTTGCTACCATTCCAAGAATATCGAATGGCCGCTTAGAACCCTTGTTGTTGGGGGTTGGATTTAGAGGGAGGAATGTTGTACAGTTGCAGAAAATGAGGGGTTTTTGCTATTGAATTAGAATAGTTGCGTAAGGCAAACGATTTTAGAGCATTGCAGAGAGAAAGGATAGCTGATGAGTGGAGAGAAAGGAAGTTGCGACAATATGGTATAGAAGAAGGTAGTTACAAAGGATAGGAGAAGAGGTGATAAGTTTAGTGTCGTGGAGGAATAACATGGATAACCCGAGTTGCGAGGAAAAGAAGAGAATAAGGGATCTCCTTGTAGGGAAATATGAGGCACTAGCAGAAGTACTCCTGTAAGTTTGGTTGAGACCAATAGACCCCACCCAAAAGTAGGAGGATTTCATATGCCTGAGCCATATGTACAACTGATTATGATGTCTGGTGAGCATACTCTAGTAGATGATGAAATGCACTTTGATGAAGCGATTGTTCTTTGAAGATGATTCATCCCATGTTCGTGGAAACCCGCAACATAGTGGTACAACTCCTCCTCCCCTTAACCTCCCCCTGGTACTGTATCAAAACCTTGATAATTTCTTTTCTAAAATAAGTAAGACTATAAAATTCCAGCAAGTACATTCTAGATTTAGTGCTGATAGTTCTATTGGAGGAAGTAGTTCTAGTAGTGATGTTCAGTGAAGTTCAGTCAATTATTCTCAATTGGGTTCCAAGGTATTTATAATTATTCAGCTTGTGCAAACAATCATGGCTGGAAATATGGCAGGATCACTTACCTGATATCCAAAATTTTTAGGACAAGGTGGAAAAGATGTTGAACACATTGGTATCCGTGTGAGGCTGTTTGGAGGGCTCGACAGACTCCTGATTCCACTAAGCTTATTGAGTTCCAAAATACTCTAAGAGATTGAGTGCTTTGATGGTTTATTAAGTGGATTGATGCAAATCCCAATGCTACCATGGATATAGTTAAACGAGAATTTCTTCAAGAATTTAAGTTACCTCAGTCTAATCAACAAGGCTTGGTAGTGTATGCAGAGAATTAAAGATGCTATTAGTAAGCTATTATACCTTATTGACCCCCATCATCAGAGAGATTGCTTCATTAATTCTTGTTACCAATGACTAGGATTCCACTGTCACAACAGAAGATTGACATGCTACATGAAACTTTGGAATAGGCGAAGCAAATTGAATCTGTAGCAGGATACCCTTAGGATTATAAACTGGGCACTCCTTCCACTCACCCTACTATTATGGAACTTTAGAACCAAACTACCAACCTGACTAAGAAATTAAAGAATCTTGCTCCTACATGACCTATGAGACCTCATGTTTGGTGCAGACATTGTCAAATTGAAGGGCATCATGTCACAAAATGCTCGCGACTTAGGACTCTGAGATCATCTAGCATGCCTATGGTACCTCATCCGTCGCCACCACATAAGCCCGAGGTTGCAAAAATTTCTTCGCAATGCCCTTCTAAGGCCCGACTCAATATTAGGCATTCCGACGTCATCAAGATATGGTTATGAACGAGTGTTGTGAAATATGTAGGTCATTTGGCCATTCACCTCGTTTATGTCCTATTCTACAAAAAGTATTCCAATGTACCCAACAACATATTTTGTGAATTATGTGGGTCGCCCACACATCATACGGATCAATGTCGAACTTTAGATGCATTGGTTGATCACTTGGATCACACAAATTTCCAAATTAATTAATTTCCTTGAAGATGAGGAGGAAGAACCTCTAAGGGAGGAAGAATAAGAGGAAGAGTCCCAATTGGATGTTATAATTGTGACCAAGAAGGTCTTGTTGTGAGGGAGTGTCTAATGCCAAGAAGGCCTTGGTGTTCTCATTGTTGGGTGAATACACATGCTACGAAGGATTTTCCTGAACTTATCATCTGCTGGGAAGAGTGCAACCAGATGAAGGGAGATAATTTGATTAATGTTGAACCGTGAGAACCAAAACGATTTGTGCAGTTAAATGTTAACATTGTGACCAGAGGAGGGAAAGTAATTGGGGATGATATTGAAACTTATGGGAAACCAACTGTCATAAGTCCGGCATCACTGAAAAGGTCTTATGATCCCAATCAACATAAAGCATATTATCAAGATGCAGTTGAACTATTTTGACAATTAGTTTCTTCTCAAGGTCCTTGGGTTGAGCAACAAGAATATGTGTAGACTAAATGTCTAAGATCATCAAAGGAGATATCCCGACCAATCTTAGAATGAATTAATTTATTTCTACAGATTATGAATGATGAGAAACTAACTAGTTAGTTGCATAAGAAATTAAAAGCCATTGTGAAGGATGATCCATTGTCACAAGAGACTATTTCTTCTAATATTCCTAAAAGGAATTCTAGGAGGGTTTGACGAAATAAGAAGGGAACATGAAGAAAATTCTGAGTTGATGCTCAGATTGTTGGATACCATATCAAGGACTCCATGTTAGATCTTAGCTGAAGTGTAAAAATTTTACCAAGGAAAACTTGGGAAGTGCTTAGGAAACCCAGATTAGTCTTTTCACGAATTCAATTGCGGATGGAAAACCAATATTGTATTCTACCCTTTTGGAGATTAGAAGAATTTGAGGTTGATATTGCAGGTGTTAAGACTTATCCAAACTTTGAAGCAATAGATATTATGGGTTTCAAAGACCCGTACCCAAACTTATTGGGAATGGACTGGGAATTTGAAAACTATGCAGTTATTGATCTCAAATGGGAAACCATGACCTTCGAAGTTGATGGGGTTTGGGTCATACAACCATTGGATCCATATGAAGACCCAAGGTTTATTGAACCCATAAATGATGTTTAGAACCTAATTTGTTAGATAAACTATATCGAATCATTTCTGGGAAAAGGGACAATTGAATTAACCCTATGGCTACCAGACCTATCATTTAGAGAAGTGTTCAACGTATAGAGGTGGGGTTAGATGTTGTGATGGACGATTGATAGCAGAGAGATCACGAGCTTCATTTGTGACACTGTGCAACTGTCCGATGCCTTCGTTGGATTGGTACTGAGGTACACAGTTATCCAATTTTTAATGGTACAAGACATGTTGTGAATTTTATTCAAGAATTTGATTCCAGAATAGAAGAGGGCCAAAAGGTCTCTCTGATGAATTTTTCCTTGCAAGCCACCCCCACAAGATGGTGGGAAGCCCATCTTGACCAATTTCATGATTGGGATACTATTATGTTTGTTATGATACATAGATTTTTGACTTATGAGAATGCCTCCAGCAAAATCACTGTCTATGATGGACGTGCTGGCCCGCGAAAGCATGTCCAAAATTGTTGTTCCATTTGGACAGAAATTGGCTTATCAATTGCAACGTGGACACATTAGTTTATTCATACTTTGGATATTATTCAATGAGACTGGTATTTGAACGAGGAATTGAAAAGACAAATGATTGATTAGAATAAAATGATTGACCTGTTTTATAAGGATTTCTCATTTTATGATATTGATGCAAAGATAATTGGAGCTCTAAAATATATCAAAAGGGTGTTATTCCCCTTTGGACATATTCTAGAAGAACACAACAAATATGGTTATTTTTCACACCAATATGATTCATGTTTTCATGAAGTTTCAGCTCGCAGGAAAATCAATAGAGAACTTGATGATGATTTGGAGGAATTGAGGCACTTGTCCTTTAAATAATCGGAGGGAGAGGAGGGGATAAAGGAAGATCCTAATATAGATGCACCACATTTGAATCTGCTAAAATTGAAAGCGCTAAATATTGGGACTGAATAAATGCCTAAAATTGATTCTATTGGTGACTATTGGGATGAGCAGACTACTAAAGAAGTTTTTGATTTTCTCAAGGAATATGAAGATATATTCCCTGCTTTAGTTTCATATTTAAAGGGAATTAAAGGATATTTGGGGGAGATGAAGATAACTTTGAAACCAGATTGAAAACTAGTCAAACATTGACCTTACAGGTTAAATCCAAGAGTCAAAGAAAATGTAAAGAAAGATATTGACAAGATGTTGGCTGCAGAACTTATATTCCCAGTCAATGAAGTTGAATGGATCAGTCCAATTTTCATCCAAAATAAGAAATATTCCCAGGAACTTAGGGTGTGTGTTGATTATAGAAGCCTTAACAATGCTTGTGTCCATGATCCGTTCCACACTCCTTTTAGTGATGAAGTCTTGGATAATCTTGGAGGCAATGAAGCTTTTTCTTTCACCGATGTCTTTTCTGGTTATCACCAAGACAACATTGCAAAAGAAGACAAAAAGAAGATTAAGTTCACAACTAAATGGGGTTCTTATGCCTAAAATGTCATGTCATTCAGTTTGAAGAACACTCTTGTTGTATTTTCAAGAATTGTGATAGTTGCCTTGCGAGATTATATTCACAAGATTCGTGAGGTTTACATGGATGACTGAACAATATATAGTCTACTGAAGAAACATTCTAGTTTTCTTAGATTCATGTTTTATAGATGCATGCAGCTTCAAATCTCTATAAATTTAGAGAAATGCATTTTTCCCCTTTTGGAACGTTTTTGGGTCACATAGTGTGCAAGGAAGGGGTATTTGTGGACCTTGCCAAAGTCATGGTAATACTAAATATGTCACTACCAACTACTTTGAAGCAATTGTGATCGACTCTGGGACACAATGGATATTATGACATGTTCATTTAGAATTATGTTTTAATCATTGCACCACTGGAGAATCTTTTAAAGAAATTTGAATGTTTTTTTTGAGCCGTTGAATGTGATTTTGCACTTGACACCCTCGAAGAGAAACTCGCAAGTCCACCAATTTTGTTTTACCTTGATTGGAATAATGAATTCCATGTTCATATAGATGCATCCTATATTGTGTTGGGGGTTATTTTTGCGCAATTGGGAGAATGTAACTTGGACCATCCCATTTATTTCACCAGTAGAAAGCTTTCTACTATGGAAAATAATTACACAAACATTGAGAGGGAAGATCTTTCTATGGTGTACTTCCTCCATAATTTATGACACTGCCTATTGGGGGGTCCATTTAAATTTTTGGTAGACCATTCGACTCTTAATTACTTATTCAATAAACATGTGCTCGAAGGGAGAATATGTCGTTGGATTCTGTTATTTCAAGAATTTACCTTTAAAGTCATTATGAAGCCGGGAAGATCGAATGTGGTTCCATATCATTTATCTCCCCCTGAATAAGGAGAATCGGGAGTCTCAATTGATGATCAATTTCCTGATACACACTTATTTAGAATTGAAGTCATTCCAGATTACCTAGAAGATATTTCATTATTTCTCGCAACAGGTAAGTGTCCTAACGAATATAAATCCACTTAAAAGTGACATATGGTTGTTCATGTTGCTGACTATCAATTTACTGCGGGACAATTATGTAAAATGGGGCTTGATCAAATTTTGTGAAGATGTGTATTAGATCATGAAAGGGATGATGTTCTATAGGAATGTCATGCGAGAGTTGCAGGAGTCCATGTTGGAGGAAAAGCTACTAGTGGGAAGGTCTTACAAGCTGGTGTCTGGTGGCCAAAATTATTCAAAGCAATATGATGTTTGCCAACGGGTTGGTTGACAATATTAATAGGATGATTACCTCTGCATCCAATTAGGACACTCGAGGCATTCAAAAAATAGGCAGTTGATTTCATTGGACGAATCAATCCGCCCGCCTATCATTCACATGCCAGGTATATCATTACCGCAACATACTATATGACACATTGGGAAAAGAGACTCCCGTGAAAGATTGCATCGCTGATACAACTGCACAATTCATCTTCGAGAACATAGTCGCCAGGTTTGGATGTCCTAGAAGCCTTATTAGTGATCAAGGTTCTCACTTTATTAATGAGACTGTTCAGGCACTACTATAGACTTTTATGATCTAACATCATAAGAGTAGCCCTTATTACCCACAAACAAATTGAAAATATTTTAATAAGATCTTGGAGAAGGGTATTACCAATATCTATTATGTGAATAGGGACAACTAGGATGAAAGGATCTCAACAACATTATGGGTTTATTGCACTATAGCTAAGTGGTTGCATAAGTATGCACATTTTCAATTGGTATATGGAAGGGAAGCAGTGGTTCAAGCAGAATTTATAGTCCTTAATCTCTTTATTTCTAACGCTACCAAGATGTTGGAAGACAAATCTATCCCAAAAATATTGCAGGAGTTGTGTCAACTAGATGAACATCGATTCCTTGCATATTTCCATTAGACTATAAAAAAGAAAGGCAGAAGGCTTGGCATGACAAGCACATTAAGAAGAAGTCATTTTCTATTGGAGATCGAGTGTTACTTTATGAAAACAAGTATTTGAAGCATCCTGGTAAGCTACAAATGCATTGGCTTGGCCCGTTTTTTGTTATGGAGATTTGAGAATCGACATCTGTCAAACTTGCTCAGTTGGATGGTATCCTTTTACCTGGTTGGGTGAATGGTGCATGCCTGAAGCCCTACTTTGGTCCATGAACTTACATTTTGGTATGCTATATGAAACAAGAGTATTAGTTAGGGTTTTATATTAGGATGGTTGTGTTAATTTTGGTTAGGGTATACTTCATTTTTCCAATTAGTCCAAATTAGTCTTTTGTCAGTCATGTTAATAAAACATTTTAATTGTGACCCACAACAAGTAATTATGGTCGGGGAGGTCTCATCGTGTTTGATATGTCATTTCCTTCGTCATTAATACCTATTTTTGTTACACGTTATTTTGTCACCATGACATTTAACTGTCTATATAAGTTCATCACTACTTATATTATGCTCTCTTAGAGGTCAAAAACTCTAATGTTCCTAAACCAAGTCTTGGAATTGGAGAAAAGCTCATTAAAACTCTTAAAAGTATAACTCCGCACTTTTCCTAGCTCTTTCCTGCGGATCCGCAGATATTTTCTCTATAGCCTGCAGCACATCCCACACATTCTGCTTATAAAACCCGTGGACCCCCGTAAACAGTCAAATAAAGGAAAAAGTAAGTTCTAGAAGCCCAGCTGGATGAATATTCTCCCAACTGGAAGCTTCTAGACGCGCGAACAGTTCGAGCTTTATCCCTCCACTCATGGAGCTCTATCCCTTCACTCATGGAGTTTATCCCTTGGTATATGGAGCTCAAATCCCTTCATGAGAGGAATCCATCCCCCTCTTCATGGAACTGAAACTACCTCCATTTTCCTATAAATTGAGCTCATGTTTCAGTATCAATGGTAGATGGTAGCTTGTAAATGGTAGAGACACACATGTGGTAATTGCTGAAGAAATTCTTAAGAGAGCATACTCTCTATACTAGCCATTTTTGATATGAGAATAATCACACACTCATGTCCATAACTTCATGCTAGTTCAGAGAGAATAAGGCTTGTCAATCTGAGAGAGGACGGTTGTTCAGGACCCCGGAAGAACCTGTATAACATCAAGGCGAAAGGTTGTAAGGTTACTTCTTATTATACAAGTTAATACAAATGGATTCCATTTTCTCATTGAATTGTTCATGTATCTATTTGAGTATTTCAATTCTTAGATTCCTTGATCACTGAGATAGATTAGTGTTTTCTCAATTATTATATCTTCCAGGTGCTTTTAATCCTTTTATCTGTCTTTGATTGCAGGTTTCACATGCTGAAGTGACCTCTTTTGGAGCGACTGGATAGAATATTTCGGCAAGCATTGGACTTCAGGTAGGGGCATGTCCTCATACTTTGTTATTAATAATTCTGAATCACAAATGATCTAGAGAAAATGGTTTGCATTTGGTTGTTTGTTTCTAGATATCCTTAGGATACTAGTGAGATCGTTCTTGTCCGCAAGAAGGATTTATCTGTATAACAAAATGGTGACTCTGTTGGGAAAGAACTTAGTTTTCCTTTTTATTTTCCAGTTTGAATTTTAAAGAGTTTTTTGATTTTGATTAGTCTAAAACTGGGTTGGCTAGATTAATTATCAGAATCCCTGGAAAGAAAATCTGAATTTTTATTTTTTTGTACTTTTCCTAGCCTCCGTGGTTTGTATTTAAAAACAGTGCGGTAACCTCCGCAGTTTTTAGTTCAGAACGGTGCGGTACCGCTTTGTTCTCCATTAGAACCTGTGGATCTGTGGAAATTTTTTGAAAAAGCTAAAATTCTCTTTTTAGGAGCCAGATTACCTGATTCTTTGTGTTTTCCCCAGTCTATCTTAACTGTCAAATCTTATGTGTGAATTTCGTTTCAACAACTTTTGTGTCAGTCTCTATTAAGTTAATTGGGTGTTTTGAGTTTCTTTTCTGAGAAATTCTTAATTTGATTTCCTTTGGTCCTTACTTGGAGGTTTGTCTCAGTCTCTTAACAATTTTGCAGCTTTTTGCTTTTGTTTTTGCAAAAAAAAATTCCCCCTCATTCGTTGGGGGGGGCTAAATTGTGTCTGAGTGTTAATCACCTTTGAGTGTTTTTAATTTTTGACCTTTGGAACTCTCACCCAATTTTCTTTACTTACACTTGATTGGTTCTTTAGATTACATTGGAATCATATTGTGTTTGAGAATTCTCTTGCATAGATCACATTTGAATAATTAGAATTCTCATTTTCAGAATATGAACGAAAACTGTGCATAGATTACATTTGCATATTTTTCAAGTGAATTGTGCATAGATTACAGTTGCATAGTTTACATTATGGAAAAATCAATCGTAGATTTAGATCACTTTCTTTGATTTCAATTTACATATTTTTATGCTTGTTTTAAAAACATAAAAATAAAAAATTGGAACTGATTAGCATTAGTTTTTCTTGCTGAAATTAGTGCATTAGAGAATTCGTTATATTTTCTCTTATGAATTTTTGCATTGTTGGAAGTGAAAAGAACCTCTCTCCTTACTTTAATTAGGATTCATCGAATTGAAAAGATTACATTATCATATTCGGCTGCATCTAATTTTGGGTCAGGTCATAACACCACTGGTTTCATATCCATTTACCCTTTGAGTAATAACAGCCCAACTAACACAACACTTAATTAAAATTCATCTAGAAATTTTTACATTTTCTAGGGCTCTTTCCACCAATCTAGCTTAGGCTAGTGCTTTGGAATAGGTTGTAGTTAACTTTCCAAAGAAACTAAACAAACAATAGTATTTTGTGGTAGGAAAAATTCCAATTGTTGCATTTGTACTCTGGAATATCTTCTTAAAAGAGTCAAGCACGAGATCATGTCGAAACCAGTGAGGTAATCGTACCTATCTCATTGGCAAAGATAGAAGGTGTGCACGTAATACAAATGGTAAACCTCAGATAGACCATTGTCGAGGAGCTTGGGGTCACTTGTTGGTAAACCTTGGATTGTATCAAGGAGTCTTCAAGGGGATTGAGCGTGATACTATGCCCTTGCATGTATATCGGATCGTAGACTGTTTCCCCAGGTATAATTGTCTCAGTTGGTGACCTTAGTGGCTATAATTTTTAGGATTTTCCCCAAGGTGACGGTGGAGGGAAGGTCCCATTGTACCTGGAGCAGACGTTGACTAGACTCACTTGGACTTTTCGAAGGGTACTCTTCACTTCGAGATGGCATAGTGAAGTTACTTGCACCGAACTGTTTCATTAAGCAGGTTGTCAGGGTAACTGTTCCAACCGCCAATTTTCTGCATTAATTTCTGCGATGTTGGATTTCATCACCAACTAGTGTTTTTATTGTGGAAACATACTGTTTGTATGTGGTTTGACTCCTAGATTTGATAGCACGTGTTCATTTGTTTGTTTTTACTTTTTAGAGACCTTAGGTGTGGATTGTGAATTTGAATTGTTAATATATTTAAATTATTGATAAAATTCACTTAAATTGAATATAACAGCAACTGTTCTGGAATTTACCAACCAAGGAATCCCTCTTAATGAGAACCCTATTAATTTTCCTTGCTTTGGAAATGTTGGTCCTCCTTATATGGCTACATTATCATTACCTAGATTTACCATAGGTTTACCGATATGGTTATTTTCAACTTCATTGGCCTCAAATACTCAAATTGTTCCATCTCAACGGAATTCACCATCTCAACGTCACCAACCTCATGTTGACCCTTTACCTTCTTCACCCAACATGTCTTCCTCCATTTATTCTTCTTCGCTTGGTAAAAGCCTTGATGCTAGCAACCATGTGGCTAAGAAGAAGAAGACAGGGAAGAAGAAGAAGAAGCAAGATAAGAAATATGTCAACCAACCAACCATGGCTGTAAGTGTCGGTAATGTTGAGGAAATCTCCAACATGCATCACAAACCCAGATACCCTTGCAAGATTTGTAAGGGTGACCACTTCCTTATCAATTTTCCTGGTATTCCTAAGGTGTTGGTAGTATGGTCAGAAAATTCTCATCAACTTACCATTGATCCATCAACTAGTGATAGTCAGCTTCCTGGGAAAAAGGGTAAAGTTAGGTTTCCTTGTAGGTTATGCAAAGGGAGTCATCAAACTCACATTTTCCCTCACATGGATGAAGCCTCAAAATTGTTGTAAAACCTTACTGTTCCACAGCAACAACTTCCAACTGGTTACCATAAACTTTCTCCCAACCTACCGTCAATTGACGCAGTGATTGATCTAATTCCAAGTACAATCAATCCCGCTCTTCCATTGAGGAGTGAAACTCATATAATTCAGGTTGATGATCCATTAGTTGATAAAGTGGTCGACTCAATTTCACATACGGTCGATCCCACTCTCCCTGTAAAGAGTGAAATTCATACTGCTTAGGTTCTTCTTGTTACATCAGGTTCTTCTACGCCAGGGGGCATTTCACATGTTTCTATAGAACCCCCTCCAAGTACTGAGGTTTTTTCCTTTGATTGGAATAGACTTACATAACCTCGTCTTCCTTCCTCCATCCCTTTCCAAATCATTGTGAGGGTTTGTGGTAAGAATGTGCATCGCACAAATGTAGGTGAAGGTGCTTCTGTTAGTATTTTATCCTCAACTGCTTGGCAAGCTTTGGGTTCCCCTCAGCTTGTGCCTGTTACATAGAATCTGTCAGCTTTTAATAGAACCATTAGTGAAACTTTAGGGATCCTTCCTAAGTTTCCTATTACCTTGGAAGGTAAAACTGTCTGTATTGATCTTATGGTAGCCCGATGCCCTTGGCTTTCAATTTTCTCCTTGGGCGAGATTATGTCTATGCAATGAAAGCTGTCGTATCAACACTCTTTTGCGTGATGTCTTTCCCTCACAATGGAAACATTGTGACTGTTGACCAACTTTAATTCATTAGTCTTGATTCTCCTACCAATAATCCGAAACCCCTAAATTTTCCTTATACATAAGTGGTATCTATCTTGCCACGAGTTAATTATGTGGCAACCACTCCCATGTTTTCAGTTATCGATGCAAGTGAGCCTCTCACTGTTTGCTCGAATTTATTTGACTTAGATCTAGTAATTGACATGGTGAACCCTATGGGATTATTTGAACGCGATTTTCTTATCCCTATTGAGTCCCTTGACATGTGTTCCTTCCAGAGAACTTCTCTTCCATCCGATGAAGACCTCTTGGAAGCCATGATCGAGGACTATCCCTTGACATGTGTTTCTTCCAGTTGGAAGCCATGAACATGGTCCCTTGAGGAGAGTTCCTTTTACTGTGTCAACCTCGTTAAAAAATGAACCAGGTATAGAGGATGGTTTTTTCCTGTGTCAACCTCGTTAAAAAATGAAACAGGGATCATTGCGGATAGTTCTTTTTCTGTGTCAACCTCATTAAAAAATGAAATAGATCTACGAGGACGGCTATTTTCCCGTGTCAACCTCATTAAAAAATGAAACAGGTTCTCATGAGGAGAGTTCCTTTTACTGTGTCAACCTCATTAAAAAATGAAACAAGCCCGTATGAGGATAGTTCTTTTACTGTGTAAACCTCGTTAAAAAAATAAACAGGCCCGTATGAGGAAAGTTCTTTTACTGTGTCAACCTCGTTAAAAAATGAAACATGCCCTTATGAGGAGTGTTCCTTTTACTGTGTCAACCTCATTAAAAAATGAAACAGGTCACCATGAGGAGACTCCTTTTACTGTGTCAACCTCGTTAAAAAATGAAACATGTATTTGAGCCTAGTTCCTTTTCTTGTGTCAAGCTCGTTAAAAATGAAGCAAGTTTCAATGAGCATAGTTCTTTTCCTGTGTCAAGCTCATTAAAAAATGAAACAAATCCTCTCCTAATTGAGTCAAGTCTTTGATTAGATCTCGTAAGTGTCAAGTTGAGTCTTTCATCTGATCTTGTAAATGAACCTTCATTCCATCCACCTGTTAGTAACCAATAGTCCATTTAGGTGAATGTAATGAAGCTTGGGGGGCATGTGCTCTAGCAAGTTACGCTTGGGGGGAATTGACACCATTCTCAAGCATGATTTTTTCCTTTGTTTCAAGCTTGTGTAAAAATGAAACAAACCACTCTCAAGCATAATTTTTCCTATGTTTCAAGCTTGTATAAAAATGAAACCTATCTTGAGTCCATTTCGATTATTATTTTCAAGACTCGTTAAACTCATGAAAATCTCGAGATCCTTTAGCTATATTTTCATTCTCATAAAACACATGAAAATGTTGAGTTCTTTCCGTCTTTTCCTTCTTGTAAATTAAATTGAAAGTCGGCCAATTGAGTATACTTTTATCACTTTTTCGGGCTCTTGAAAATTACGAAAAAATGAAACCCTAGAGTTCTCTTTTAAGCCCTTTTCAGACTCTCTAAATATGAAAATATTTCCGAGTACTTGACTATTCGAACTCGTTAAAGGAAATGAACAGTCATCCTTTCATTATAAGTTTACCTTTTTTTGGGACTGAAATGGACTATTTACGAAAAAGGTATACGTTGAATAATCATGGTCAATAGAGTTCTCTCCTGTATTATTTTATCCTTTTTCGGGCTTGAGAGACTAAATTTACGAAAAATAACAACCACAGAGTTTACTTATGTTTTTCTTCTGACTCCCTAAAACTGAAAAACACCGAGTTTCTCCTAGACTGGACTCGTTAAAATTTAACAGTAAAGGACCTGTCGATTACAAATAGGAACGAACCACTCCGTCTTAGGGTTTGGTTTTAATACTAAGTTGGACTCATCCGAAGGATGAGCTTACAAAACAAGAAAATGTTATTCTCCTCAAGCTTGTAAAAAATAAAGAGGTACTTTCCAGTAATGGTGGGGGGAAAAAGAAAAAAGGAATCCAGTTGTCACCCTTGTTTTAAAAGCAGTATACCACTCTTGAATACAACACTTTTTTCACACTTGTACCTGGGTTGGGAAAATCCCTTGTCTAACAATTAATCAAACCACATTGAAAGTGTTTAGTCGGTTTCTGTGTATTAGCTTTAGGTCAATTGTTACCAAGCCATCTGTAATGTTGTTATGTGTTCAAGAGACAGTTCAAATAAACCACTCATTGCAAAAATTTGTCTCCATTCGCGTTGACGATCCCTGAGTCAGACCTTGCAAATATTTCTTCAAAACTTGAACTAATGGTTTCGTGTCGTAGGCTTTCCTATGATGGGTCGCTTTCTATCGACGACAACTCATCGTATAGAAAGTTGATCTAGAATCATATCAATGCCTTGGGATCTGCATGCCCTAATGGCAGGTTTCTCACCTTCGACGATAGGTTACATCATTGACCTTCGATTAAATGATTCTGTGAAGTGTTCGACTACAAATCATTCATTCACACTTCATGGATTGTATTGAGTACTTTGAGAGCCATTGTCATTATTGGTGGTTTCTCTCACACTTGTTAACAGTTCACATCATTGAATGGTAATCAAGTGGTTTCTACCATGTTCGACTTTGAAACAATCTATTGCATGGATAGAACCGTACTAGTTCGGGAAGCGGAAATCAAGACCCTGGATCTAGTTTCTACCATCCAGGCTGCGAGGAGTTTTATTATTCATGATATGGTAGACTACTTATGACAGATGGCTGCGTTCGTGATGTGTCTACTATTGATTTAATTTTAAAATCATTTCTATATCATAACATGTAGTTAGTTTTGATCTGAGTATGGGAATGCCTACCTCAGTGATGATATACATATATATGTTTTCATTGAATGTTTTTACAGGTTTTCAACCAGTGTGTCTACAATCCAATCCTCGGAAAGATAAAGCACTTCACTCTTCAGAACTACCTCAGACTTCACACTTTAGGGGGCAATCTGTTACACGTTATTTTGTCACCATGACATTTAACTGTATATATAGGTTCATCACTACTTATATTATGCTCCCTTAGAGGTCAAAAAACCTAATGTTCCTAAACCAAGTCTTGGAATTAGAGAAAATCTCATTAAAACCCTTAAAAGTCTAACTCCGCACTTTTCCTAGCTCTTTCTTGTGGATCCACAGATATTTTCTCTATAGCCTGGGGCACATCCCGCACATTCTGCTTATAAAACTTGCGAACCCCCGTAAACAGTCAAATAAAGGAAAAATTAAGTTCTAGAAGCCTAGCTGGATGAATATTCTCCCAATTGGAATCTTCTAGACGGGCGATCAGTTCGAGCTTTATCCCTCCACTCATGGAGCTCTATCCCTTCACTCATGGAGTTTATCCCTTGGTATATGGAGCTCAAATACCTTCATGAGAGGAATCCATCCCCCTCTTCATGGAACTGAAACTACCTTCATTTTCCTATAAATTGAGCTTATGTTTCAGTCTCAAGGGTAGATGGTAGCTTGTAAATGGTAGAGACACACATGTGGTAATTGCTGAAGAAATTCTTAAGAGAGCATACTCTCTATACTAGCCATTTTTGATATGAGAATGATCACACACTCATGTCCATAACTTCATGCTAGTTGAGAGAGAAGAAGGCTTGTCAATCTGAGAGAGGATGATTATTCAGGACCCCGAAAGAACCTGTATAACATCAAGGCGAAAGGTTGTAAGGTTACTTCTTATTATACAAGTTAATACAAATGGATTCCATTTTCTCATTGAATTGTTCATTATCTATTTGAGTATTTTAATTCTTAGATTCCTTGATCACTAAGATAGATTAGTGTTTTCTCAATTATTATATCTTCCAGGTGCTTTTAATCGTTTTTTCTATCTTTGATTGCAGGTTTCACATGCTGAAGTGACCTCTTTTGGAGCGACTGGATAGAATATTTCGGCAAGAATTGGACTTCAGGTAGGGGCATGTCCTCGTACTTTGTTATTAATAATTCTGAATCACAAATGATCTAGAGAAAATGGTTTGCATTTGGTTGTTTGTTTCTAGATATCCTTAGGATACTAGGGAGATCGTTCTTGTCTGCAAGAAGGATTTATCCGTATAACAATATTTTTAGTCATTAAGTCTAAGTCTTGTCGCAATTGTTAGCAATCATATTTGACCATGTTTTCGTAATATTTTCAGTTAATTCTTGATTTTTTTAGTGAGTCATTTAAGTCTTTTGGGAAATTTGAGATATTTTTTTCATAATTGTGGGGGATTTCAGGTCTATAGAGAGTTTACGAGGTAACATTCTAGTCATTTCAAAACTCCAGTCTCACAGTTCTATATAACCTTCTCTATGCATCATATTCATGCCATTCCACCTGAGATTTTCTTGATTATTTCATCTTGACTTCTGTGTCATCTTCCTCTGAGTCTCCACCTTGTTGTCGCCCCCCTGTTCACTTAATTTACACTCGTTTTTCTACTATCATGGGTATCTAGTCTAAAACTATCATTTCTCTCTTTCGTATAGATTCCCATATTCATACCATTGATGATCTATTGGGGAAGTATGACAAAGCTTCTGTAGTCGATAATGACATATCAGACCATGTTATTTTCCATATAATCCTCACATATGTCTTCATGAAACCCAATGCGAGACTCGACGCTCGCTCTTTTCTCAAAATCAAACTGACTTCTACCCACTAAAGTAGTGATCATTGTTAATCATGCATGAATTTCCAATTTTTGGTACTATAGGAGAGGTTTTGTGTTGCACTCAGTTTTTACTCAACTGACTTTATGGAGGATCATTGTGGTTGAATCAGGAATATCCAATCCATTTCCACGATATTCACAAGCTCTCAAGATTGTCTGCATATGGCTATGACGTTAGTACAACATTCAAGTGGGTTTCAAAATGAGGCAAGAAATTTGTTGAAAGTCAACAAGAAATTGCAGCACACACACTAATGTGGGACCATAGGTCCTAGTGATACATTAGTGTGAAAGCTAATTTAATTTAATAAATTGGTGTAGTGTCTAATTTAATTTTCGCTTAATTAAATTGGCCAATAAAATTTAGTCTTATCTCATAATCACTTGTAATAGTTAACTGAGTGTGATAAACTCAGTTAGCTCATGAATTTCGAGTTGAGGGTGGTTGGTGAGGCATGCATAGTGATTCTATTAGTTATGGAGTTCGAATTGCAGTTGGTGCATTAGTCTAATGCATGAGTAATCAATTAAATCAGTTAGGCGAGTTAAATTCAGTTGGACTAGTTGTAACTGTTTGTTGCACTAGTGAGAGATCAAGTGAATTAAATAATATTTAATTCACAATCAATGTTCTACCATGCAACTGATGATTTACTATTAATAGCTGCATGCATGTTAGTTCCAATGGAGACCCAGTTGAGACAAAGGTTAAAGGGATGTTAACTATCAGTTGTATCATTAGTAGGTTGCCTGCATGCAACCAGACATACATTGGATTGCCCATGATCCTTGCGCAGTTTTGGAAGGCTGAAATTCCTAAAGAATAGAGATTGCATTCCACATGAATTACGCAAGGCAGGCAGGCTGATTAGAGGCTGAGAATTGGCTAAGTGTTGGTCGATTTTGTCCGGGTCAGTGTGAGACAGTTGTGAGAGTGTAGGAGACTCTTATGAGAAGAGTGAATTGTAATTGTTTCATGATTCCATGGTGAATATACAATAGAAGATAGAGGGGTTTCGAGCAGTAAGCTTTCCCTGGGAAAAATATATGTGTTGTGGTTTGATTTGATTCTTTCTTTACTTGTTGTGATTGGCGATCATGTTTATTTTTCGCAATTGATTTGTAGAAGGATTCAATATCTAGCTTTAGTACATTACTTGATTTGATTTAATCCATTGATATACATATGTTTGTATAATTTCTACATGGTATCAAAGCACAAGAAATCACTATAGTGGAGGAGAAGCTGAGTTTGTGACTTAATAGAATTTGAATTTGCAAAAGTATTCTTGGCGCAATAGGCGAATCAGGATCGAAATGGATTTCAATGGCTTGAGATTGGAGCATGCACTCGAGGCAAATCTAACTATATTGTGTGGAAAGATAGGATGGAGGCAGTACTGGAGGAAAATGGGTTGAAGTAGTTAATTGATAATGACATTCCCAAACATGCCGTAGCAGATTTCACAAATCTTGATGCTTGGAAAAAGAAGGTTGCAAAGGTGAGGAGGATCTTACTGGAGGGAGTACAATACCACATTGTCTCACGTCTCCATGGAAAAGCGACACCATATGCAATGTGGAAAGCTTTGACAGATTTGTATCAGAGCAGCAGTGGTCATAGAAAATTGAGACTGAAGGACAAGCTCAGGAAAATAAAAAATGGAGAAAGGCGACACCATTCCGAAATATTTAACAAAGTTTGTCCAATGTTAGGATGAGCTTGGGAGCATCGGAATTATTGTTGCGGATGATAACTTGGTGAGCATAGATCTTCTAGGACTTCCCAAGAGTCATCATAGTTATCAAGACTCTGTCAATGGGAGGGAGAAGCTTCCAGATTGGGAACGACTTTGGTCGGATTTGGTGCAAGAAGAATTCAGGCAGAATACCAGGGATGGATCTTCATCTAAGAAAAATGAGGAAGAAAATTGCGCTTTGGCTGCCAAGGCGAAGAAGGGGAAAGGAAAGAAATTCCATTCCAAATTTGAGTTCGGCAAAGATGGCAAGAAGCGCGACATGTAGTGAAGTGTTTTCACTGTCACGAGCATGGACATTATGCCACTAATTGTCCACAAAAGAAGAAGAACAAGAAGGCTTCAGGATCTGCAGCTGGTGAGACTTTGGCCTCGCAATTTGAACTTGAATTCTCGCTTATTGCATGCATGGTGTCAAGTGCAAGGGGATCAGTGTGGTACTTGGATAGTGGTGCATCTTTCCACATAAGGAGAGACAGAAATTTTCAGTAGCTTGGAGGAGAAGGACCTCCAGATGCATATCGAAATGGGTGATGACGGGCGGTACAGTGCTACCAGGATTGGTACAGTTACCTTCTAGAGACAGTCAAGTAAACCCTTCAAATTAAAATATGTAATGCATGTACCAGGCTTGAAGAAAAAATTAGTTTCAGTCGCAATGTTGGAGGATAGAGGCTATGATGTGGTTTTCAGTAGACAGAAATCTTTCCTTCGATACAAAGCCACAAGACAAGCCAAAAAGATTGGGATTCGTGTGAAGAATCTTTATAAACTTGATGTAGATGGCTGCGCAACATTGATGGGTAAGGCAGACAAAGTGGCGAGACGGGATGAGGGTGAGTTATGGCATAGGAGATTGGGCCATCTACACCATGGAGCCTTGAAGGTCATGCAACAGATTTCTACGGGTCTTCCCAAGGGTACTCATGCACAGATAGACACATGCAAGGGATGTACTATGGGGAAGTATGCAAAGGCCACTTTTCACAAGAAGGAGAACCGAGTTTCAGAATGTAGAAATTTGCTGAATAATGATTAATTATCCACCGAGACTATCCTGGTCACATACTATTTGAACTTCATACACAACACATAATCTCTTCCACTCAACTCAACTCAGATCATCACACATGCATAAATAAAATCAAGCGATAACACATCAAATCATCATACACATTAACACAGTATGTATGGGGAAAGCTTATAGCTGAAAACCCCGCAGCTATTGTGTATATTATAATGGATAAATCAAGTAACAAACTCATTACAATACTCCTCACAAGTACTCAGTACTTTCTCATACAGTTACCCACAATCTAGCTCAGTTTTGAACAGGTTACTGGTTCAAAACTCACCGCCAATTGCCTTGCCTCTATTGCGTGTTTCAATGCTATGGGATGGCCTCTTTATATAGATAAACCACCAGCCTGAACTGCGCAATTCTCATGGGCTTACTCCACCTATCTGTGTGTTTCAAATAGCAATAGTACAGTCACAACTGATAGCTAACTCTACCCTTTCATCTACCTCTTTCACTGGTCTCCACTGAACTGATCATGCACTGTAGTGAACTAATATGTTCTTGAGTTGAATAATGAGTTACTAATTAATGAATTAAATAATATTTAATTCACTCCACTCATAACTAATTTATTAGCTAGTTAAACTAATGTCAATCAGTTCAACTAAAATAAACAGAACACAACTCCACTAGCTGTCTCATTAACTCCTCCAAACTTCTGCCACTGAAGTCCAACTGAAGTCAACCATGCATGATGCCATCAAACCCTCGGGAACCACGTGATTCCTCTGTCAGATGCATGATCCACTTCTGTAGCTCGAACTGAACTGCTCCAAGAGAGTAAACTGTTGTTTATAGTCTAAATATTATTAAGGGTAAATAATATTTGGCTTCCCTGTTTTAAGGAGAGGCAGTCTAAAAATAGACTTCGACCTCTTTGACATCAAAAATAGAGTCTCATCTATTTTTACCAACATGACACATACTTCAAGAATCTCAAACCGGAATCCCCGAACCATGCTCCATATGTCTAAAAATAGACATAGTCTAAAAATAGATTTTGCGCCAGAATTTGCCTGCGGGCCCACTTAGTGAAGGCGACTTCATTTCACTAAGCTCCATCATCTTGCTGCATTTTCAACACTCCCTCTCAGCAAGATATGGATTATCCGCAACCCCTATCCTGCCTCTGTGGAATTCAAACTTGCTCCTGGTGAGCGCCTTCGTCAGGATGTCGGCATCCTGATCCTCCCGAACATATGAAAGCATCATGATCTTCCACGAACACAATCTCCATATAATAATGACACGAACTGTGGGCCAAAGCGTTCAACCGATCTCTCCCCTGTCTCATCTATGAACTATATTCTGAGCAAAGCTTCAACATAGCTGCACACATGTTGTTCTCCTTCCAAAAGAGCTAGAAGCTTAACTATAGCCAAGTAAAGTCGGTTAACCCATAAAAAGGTTATACTCAAATGCATTAACGCGTATACCCCACCAACTGTCGATAGGCAGTGGCATCCACTACCTCCGCTGAAGTAGCATCCTCCTTCCTCCAACCACCAGGAAGAGGAGTGTCAACAGGCTTGCAGCCTTGCATGTTGAACCTCTCCAGAATCTCCCGGGCATACTTGCCCTGAGAAACAAACAGTCCTCCGCTGCGCTGCCAAATCTCCAATCCCCGGAAATAATGAAGGATGCCCAAGTCCTTCATCTCAAACTCTCGTGCAAGATCCTCCTTGCATGAAAGTATCAACTGCTCATCGCCAGTCAAAATCAGATCATCTACATACAGTACGATGATCAACAGCTTCCCCTCCACCACAATCGGGTACAGGTTTGGATCCGCCTCACTCTTGGAGAATCCAAGCCCGGTGAAGTAGCTGTCTATCCGAGTGTACCAAGCACGAGGTGCTTGCTTCAGCCCGTACAGTGCTCTCTTGAGTCGGCACACATGCGACTCACTGCTGAAGATCTCAAAGCCTTCAGGCTGCTCTATGTACACCTCTTCCTCAATAACTCCATTGAGGAACGCAGTCTTCACATCCATCTGATGAATGTGCCACCCCATCTGCGTTGAGAGAGCAAGGATCGTCCGTATGGAAGAGTACCTTGCGACAGGTGCAAAAGTCTCCTCATAGTCAATCCCCTCGATCTGTGAGAAGCCACGGGCGACAAATCTCGCCTTGTGCTTCTCCACACTCCCGTCAGCCGCCTGCTTCACCTTGTAGATCCATCGCGAACCTACAACTGATTTCCCAACCGGTCTTGGGACAATCTCCCATGCACTGTTCCTGATGATCGAATCATATTCCTCGATCATGGCATCAACCCATGCGGGTTCCTCCACAGCTTCCTCAAAAGAGGATGGCTCCGTCACAACACATTGACTCACAAGAGCCATGTATCCAGTGTGCCGATCCGGTGACTGTCTCTGTCTGCGCTGTGCTGTAGGTGGTCCTACAACCTTCTCTGCATCCCGAGCCAGTCGCTCAGCTTCTGTAGTGCGCATGCGCCCTCTGATGGTTGGCGCTGCCTGGGTGGTTTCTTCCACCTTCTGAACCTCCTCTTGTGGCTGATCCACATCCGGAAGCTCCTCCTTAGGAACTAACAGCTCCTCATCTGCATGCAAGTGTAGCTCCCTCTCAAGCGAACAATGCATGGCTTTCTCCTCCTGAAATTTTATATCCCGTCGCACAACAGTCTTGCGACTGTCTGGCACATACACCCGATAGTTGTGAGGTGTATCAGTGTACCCCACAAATATTCCAACCTCAGCAGTTGGATCCAGCTTCCTTCTCGCATCCTTCGTCACATGCATGTAGACAGGAGAACCAAAAAATCCGCAAATGGGAAATATCAGGCCTCTTGCCAGAATAAGCCTCCTCTGGTGTACTCATGCCAAGAACCTTGTGAGGACAACGGTTCCGCACATACACTGCTGTATTGCATGCCTCAGCCCACAAGTGAAGGGGTAGGCCCTGATCATGCAACATCGCCCGTGCAGCACCCACGATCGTTCTGTTCTTCAGCTCAGCCACCCCGTTCTGCTGTGGGTTATGGGGTGCGATGAGCTCTCTCCGAATCCCTTCTGCGCTGCAGAACTCCTTGAATTCAGCCGAGATGAATTCACCACCGTTATCACTCCTTAGAGCAATCACCTTCTTCCTCGACTCCTTCTCGACCAGTGCTTTAAACTCACAGAAATTCGCGAATGTATCGCTCTTCTTCTGCATGAAGAAGATCCAGCACTTTCGAGAGAAATCATCAACAAAGATCACATAATACTTGTGCTTTGCTGTCGAAGCAACTGAGAAAGGACCACACACGTCTGTGTGAACTCTCTCAAGGATCGTGGTGGCGCGACTATCCTTCTCGTGAAAGGTGGCTTTCACATACTTCCCTAAAGTACACCCCTTGCACTGATCTGACTGCGCAAGAGTGCCCTTAGGAAGCCCAGTAGAAATCTGCTGCAGGATCTTCAACGCTCCATGGTGAAGGTGGCCCAATCTCCTGTGCCACAGTTCGCCCTCATCATCCCGGCTCACCACTTCTCCCGCCTTGCATGCCATAGCTGCGCAGCCATCTACCTGCAACTGATAAAGGTTCTTGGTTCAAACCCCTATCTTCCGGGTCTCTCCAGTAGTCTTACTGCGCAGGAAGGCTTTTCCTTCGCTGAAGACCACATCATACCCCTTATCCTCCAACATCGCCACAGTCCGTTTCTTCTTCAAATCAGTACATGCGCATGTGTCCAGCCCGGTACAAAGGGTTTACCATACTCCCTCTGAAAGGATATGGTACCGATACCAGTCGCACTGTATCTACCATCATCGCCCATCTCGATGTGCACACCCAAATCTTTGTCCTCCGGATCTGAGAACAAATCCCGATCTCCCGTCATATGAAATGACGCACCGCTGTCCAAGAACCACACCGATCCCATCACACTTGAAACCAAGCATGCGATCGGTGAAAATTCAAGCTCGAACTGTGAATCCAAAGCTTCTCCATCTGCAGATCTTCCCGCTTGCTTGTTCTTCTTCTTCTTTGGACAATTGGTTGCATAATGTCCGTGATCATGGCAGTGAAAACACTTCACTTTCGCCATATCTGCTTCTTACCCTTTGCACCAGAATGAGAGGTTTTCTTACCCTTCCCCTTCTTTGCTTTGGCCACCAAAGCGCAATTTTCTTCATCAGCTCCCTTTGATGAAGATCCATCTCAAGTAGTCCTCCTTATCTCCTCCTGCATGAGATCCGCCCAAAGGCGCTCCCATCCCAGCAGCTTCTCCCGACCATTGACACTATCTTGATATGAGTGCCAAGCCTTCGGAAGACCAAGGAGAGCCAGGTTGACCATGTCCTCTTCTTCGACAGTCACCCCCACACTTCCCAGCTCATCTCTGCACTGAGTGAACTTCGTGAGGTATTTGGCGATACTGTCGCCTTTCTCCATCTTGATGTTCATGAGCTTATCTTTGAGCGCCAGCTTCCTTTGGTCACTCTTACTCTGGAATAGATCCGTCAAAGCTTTCCACATTAAATATGGAGTAGCCTTTCCATGCAGGCTGGATACAATATGATCCTTGACGCCCTCCAACAGGATCCTTCGACACTTCGCCATCTTCTTTTGCCATGCATCAACTTCAGCAGGATCAGTGGGCTTTTGGACATCCGTATCTACGAACTCCTTCAGACCATTATCTTCTAATATTGCTTCCATGCGATCCTTCCATGCAACATAATTCGAACTGCCTTCAAGAGCATATTCGAGTCACAAACCGTTGAAAGACATTTTCAACACTGGCACCAAGAAAACAAAACTGCTGCAAAACTTCGAATTCCACCTCAAAGCTTAGCCGCTCTAGATCGTGAGAACAAATTATTTCTAGCACAGAGATCGACTGCAAGGGGCGTTTACCAGACCTTTCACTTTCTGAAGAAAGATGAATCCGGAGGCTACTTGGCCCGCATGCAGACTTTGTCTACCGAAATAAGTTTGTAATCACTGTAATGATCAATCTAAACTTCAATAGCTCCGATACCATGTAGAAATTTGCTGAATAATGATTAATTATCCACCGAGACTATCCTGGTCACATACTATTTGAACTTCATACATAACACATAATCTCTTCCACTCAACTCAACTCAGATCATCAAACACGCGGAAATAAAATCAAGCGATAACACATCAAATCATCATACACATTAACACAGTATGTATGGGGAAAGCTTATAGCTGAAAACCCCGCAGCTATTGTGTATATTATAATGGAGAAATCATGTAACAAACTCGGTACAATACTCCTCACAAGTACTCAGTACTTTCTCATACAGTTACTCACAATCTAGCTCAGTTTTGAACAGGTTACTGGTTCAAAACTCACCGCCAATTGCCTTGCCTCTATTGCGTGTTTCAATGCTATGGGATGGCCTCTTTATATAGATAAACCACCAGCCTGAAATGCGCAATCCTCATGGGCTTACTCCACCTATCTGTGTGTTGCAAATAGCAACAGTATAGTCACAACTGATAGCTAACTCCACCCTTTCATCTATCTCTTTCACTGGTCTCCACTGAACTGATCATGCACTGTAGTGAACTGATGTGTTCTCGAGTTGAATAATGAGTTAATAATTAGTGAATTAAATAATATTTAATTCACTCCACTCATAACTAATTGATTAGCTAGTTAAACTAATCTCAATCAGTTCAACTAAAATAAACAGAACACAACTCCACTATCTGTCTCATTAACTCCTCCAAACTTCTGCCACTAAAGTCCAACTGAAGTCAACCATGCATGATGCCATCAAACCCTTGGGAACCACGTGATTCCTCTGTCAGATGGATGAGCCACTTCTGTAGCTCGAACTGAAGTGCTCCAAGAGAGTAAACTGTTTTTTATAGTCTAAATATTATTAAGGGTAAATAATATTTGACTTCCCTGTTTTAAGGAGAGGCAGTCTAAAAATAGACTTCGACCTCTTTGACCTCAAAAATAGAGTCTCATCTATTTTTACCAACATGACGCATACTTCAAGAATCTCAAACTGGAATCCTCGAACCATGCTCCATATGTCTAAAAATAGACATAGTCTAAAAATAGATTTTGTGCCAGAATTTGCCTGCGGGCCCACTTAGTGAAGGCGACTTTATTTCACTAAGCTCCATCATCTTGCTGCATTTTCAACACGGAAATCCTTGAGAGAGTTCACTCAAACGTGTGTGGATCATTATCTACTGCTTCGACAGCAAAACACAAGTACTATGTGATCAGAAGATCATATCCATTGTTCAAAAATTCTCAAAAATTAAAGTGCTCAAAAGTGTTTGCAACCTGAGCAACCGAAAAGGTCTCGTCGCTACGATTCTGGCGCCGTGAACGGTTCGCAAAAAAGAGGCAGTATGCAGAAATTATTAAGGTTTGAAAGGCCCAGTAAAGTCCAAAAAAATGACTTTGACCCAATTTGACTATGTATAAATTTTTTCAAAAAATATATATATTTGAAAAATTATTTTTATTATAAAGTTTTTATGGCCAATGAGGGGGTGCCACGTGGCCTACCCGGAGGCTGCCACGTGGCCTTAGGATGGAGATCAAAGGCATATTAAAATTTTTGGTGGAGAGTTGGGGTTCGAACACGGGACCTGCCTACACACAACACAATGCTCGACCTCTACGCCAAGCCATGGTTCTTAACCGTTAACGGGCAGAAGTTTTATTTATGGTTTGAAATGGTTTCCATCGGCAGCAAAATTGGGCTAGCCCCTAAAGGCCAAGTCCCACTCCACGAGACCCTGCGCCTAGAACCAAGGGCTTAAACCCAACAAACCGTAACTGGCGACAACATCGCAGGACCTGTCACATGGCAGATTTTTAGACTTTATTTCAAACAGTTGGGACGAAACCATGTCCCTCGGAGTTCCAAGCAACCACGCCGCCAGTGAAACCGTTGGTTAACCCGACGCGGTCACATGACTCCACTAGCATTTATGTTAACTGCCAATTTGACAAGTTAGCTGGCGAAGATGCTGGCAGACCCCCAAATTTGGCGGCCAATGCTTTTTTAGTCGCGCTAACTGGAGTTCCTCCACATTTAATGGAGTTTTTTTAGGGACATTGGGTAGTTTCTTGTTTTGGCCATAACTCCTTGGATATTCGACCAATTTTGATAAATGAATAGTCAATTTTGGGTATTCTCGAATTTATAAACACATTGGTAGAGGTTTTAGAGCCATCAGAGGTCATCTTGTCTAGGTTTAGCTTCAGGAGAGGTCAAGGAGCCACTAGGGCCACTAGGGTGTTTTCAGTGTTTTGAGCATCCATTCTCTGTTTTCTGCAAATGAATAGTCATTCTTGAATAATTCAAGCATTCTGAAGCTATTTTTATAGAGAGAAAATCCATTTGAGGCTTTATTTTACATGTAATTACCATTTTTTAGCAACAAGATATGAGGGACATGCCATTGGGAGCTGGACCAACAGATGTAGCCCAGGAGGGGTGAACTGCTTCATCAAATTTGCTGAGTATCGTTACATGTGATGTTTATTTCTATATTATTTACTGCTATACAGTGTTATACAAGCAATTTACATGATTTAACCTCACACAAAAATTTGTTTAACTAAGTTAAAACCATTTGTTTCACCTGAAAACTTCAGAGAACCTTATGCACACAATTTAATTATTGTTTGGATACTTAGCACAAAAAAAATAATACATTCCATTCAGATGAAGTTGGTATCAAAGCTTGAGTTAAGCTATAGTATTTTCTCTATTTAATATTTGTGCAAAGATTTTTTTAACAGTTTGCAGAGTTTTAATGCTTACTAGGCTGAAGCTTAAGAGAGGAGAAGGTCAATTGGTGAAAGTTCAAAGTAATCCTCAGCCAAGGAGGGCAAGAGTGCCATTATCTACACCTTCAATTTAACCTCAAAGAGAAGCAGAAGAAGCCATAAGCATGACCTCAAGAGAAGGAGAAATCCATAAAGAATTTCATCCCAAAGAGGAAGAAAGAATGTTCAGAAAATCATTTCTTGACTTAACTGAAATGGTGAGAGTCCTTTATCAAGAAAGGACTGAAAGACTAGAAGGAGAAGGATCTAAACTTCACAAGGAAGGATAAGGATCGTCAGGAGGCCATAATGATGAAGATAAATCCAAGAAGGGTAGTGGAGGAAATGGAGATAGTGGAAATTCGCCATCATCACCCTCATCTTCATCTTCATCATCGTCTATATCATCTTCAGTACATCAACAATACAAGTCAAAGAACACTGGTAAAAATCCTTTTCTAAAACTTGATGTTAAGTTTGAATTGCCAAAGTTTGATGGTGAAGTTAATGCAGAAAAGCTAGATAATTGGATTAGGCAATTAGAGGTCTATTTGAGAATTCAAAATTTTCATGATGATGAAACCAAAATCCAACTAGCTTCATTGTGAATGGAAGGTGCAACTCTTGTTTGGTGGGAAGCCAAGACAAAGGAGGAGATCAAGAAATATGGTAAGATTTGCTTATCATGGATTGATTTCATTTATGCAATAAAACAACAATTTTATCCATTAGCTCACATGCAGAAAGTGTTGAGATTCAACAAGATGATGAGCTTAGTGAAAAGAGTCGCCTTCACTAAGTGGGCCCGCAGGATATTTTTGGCGCAAAGTCTATTTTTAGACATGTCGATCATATTGTATGAGTTGCAGGATGCTATTTGTGGATGGTTGGTCAAGTTGGAAAATTAGATGGACTTCTATTTTTAGACATATTGGGAAAAGTCTATTTTTAGACTGCCAGTCTAAAAATAGATATGTCGAATATTATTAGCTCTTAATAATATTTGGACTCTAAACATTAACTTATTCTCTTGGAGCACTTCAGTTCAGTGCACAGATGTGGCATAGCAGCTAACAGAAGGAATTACGCTATTCATGAGGGTTTACTAGAGCTATCGTGATGATAGACCTGGGCTAGAACTAAAGTGGCACAGTTATGACAGAGTTGGAAGAGTAGTTTATGGAGTTGTATTCAGTTTAACTCAGTTAGACTCAGTTGAGCTAGTTGTATCTAGTCTAACTAAATGATACACTAGTGAGAGTGGAGTGAATTAATTAGTTAATTAATTCACAAAATAATAACTCATTAATCAACTGAAGAATACATCAGTTAACTACAGTGCATGGCAGTTTCAGTGGAGACCAGTGGAGAGATAGGTGAAAGGGAAAGATAGACTATCAGTTGTGACTATAGTGATGCATTGATTGCATCCAACACTCAGTGGAGATGCCAATGAGGATTGCGTGAGCAAGGCTAGAGTAATTCAAAATCATTCAAATCCATTCTTCAACAGGGATTGCGCAGTAGAGGTAGGCTAGCAGGTGGCAAAGATTCGTGCATGGATTTGCAAGATCGGGCCTGATTAGTGTGTAGGGATTGTATTGTACTGAGAGTTTGATATGATCAACTTTGTATGAGGGTTTTTACATGATCTCTATGACATATATTATATACAGATAGTTGGGGTTTTCAGCTTCAGGCTTTCCCGTTAAACAATTGTGTTAATGTGTGTGAATTTTTATTGTTTCATATGTGCATTGCAATCTTGATTTAATTTCCGCAAATGATCAATGGTGGAATAGATTCTGTATTTTTCATGAAGTTAAAATAGTATGAGATCAGGAGAATCTTGGACATATAACACATAAGTTATATAATTTATACATGGTATCAGAGTAGTTGATCATTGGAGGAGATTGCAATTATTGAAGCGGTTGAGTTTTGTGTTGGTGGAATTCAAATTTGCTGCAGTGTTTTCTTGGTGTTGAAGTCAAGCATTCATTGAAATGTCTTTCAACGAATTGCGATTGGAGTATGCCCTTGATGGGAGCTTGAATTACATAGCATGGAAGGACAGGATGGAGGCAGTGCTGGATGATAATGGGCTGAAGGAGTTCATCGATAGCGATGTTCCTAAGCCGGGATCTAGCAATGCAGCTGCACTTGACGCATGGCAAAATAAGGTAGCAAAGTGTCGAAAGATTCTATTGGAAGGTGTGAAGGACCACATTGTGTCTAGCCTTCATGATAAAGCCAATCCATTCTTAATGTGGAAGGCTTTGACAGACTTGTTCCAAAGCAGAAATGACCAGAGGAAGTTGGCGCTTAAAGACAAGCTCAGAAAAATAAAAATGGAGAAAGGCGACAGTATTCCAAAATACCTCACGAAGTTTGTCCACTGCAAGGATGAGCTGGGAAGTGTGGGGGTTACTGTTGATGAAGAAGAATTGGTGAGCTTGGCTCTCCTTGGGCTTCTGAAGAGTTGGCATAGCTACGAAGACTCTATCAATGGACGGGAGAAACTGCCAGGATGGGAGCGACTATGGTCGGATCTTGTGCAGGAGGAGATAAGGTGGGGTACCAGGGATGGATCTTCATCGAAGAATGAAGATGAAGAAAATTGTGCTTTGGCTGCCAAATCTCAGAAAGGAAAAGGGAAGAAATCTTCCAAATCCAAAGCTAAAGGCAAGAAGCAGGATTTGTCCAAGGTGAAGTGTTTTCACTGTCACCAGCACGGGCATTTCGCCACTAATTGTCCACAGAAGAAGAAGAATAAGCAGGCTGCTGGATTTGCAGCTGGAGAGGCCTTAACCTCACAGTTTGAGCTGGATTTCTCTTTGATCGCATGCTTGGTTTCAAGTGTGATGGGATCGATGTGGTTTCTTGACAGTGGTGCGTCTTTCCATATGATCGGAGACAAAGATTGATTTAGTGATCTGGAGGAAAACGATTTTGGAGTGCACATCGAGATGGGCGATGATGGTAGATACAGTGCGATTGGTATCGGGACCATTTCCTTTGAGAGGGAGTTTGGTAAACCTTTCATCTTGAAGGATGTCATGCATGTTCTAGGATTTAAGAAGAATATGATCTCCGTGGCGATGCTGGAAGACAAGGGTTATGATGTTGTTTTCAGTGAGGGAAAATCTTTCCTTCGGCATAAAACAACTAGTCAAACCAGGAGGATAGGGATTCGAGTTAATAATCTTTATCAATTGCAGGTAGATGGCTGTGCTGCAATGGCAGGCAAAGCAGAAGGAGTGGTGAGCCGAGATGAGTGAGAATTGTGGCACAGGAGATTGGGCCATCTTCACCATGGCGCTTTGAAAATTTTGCAACAGATTTCTACCGGGCTTCCCAAAGGTACACTTGCGCAGTCAGATCAGTGCAAGGGATGTACTTTGGGAAAATTTGTGAAAACCACTTTTCATGAGAAGGATAGTCGTGCTTCAATGATCCATGAGAGAATTCACACAGATGTGTGTGGACCTTTCTCGATTGCTTCAACAACAAAGCATAGGTATTATGTGATATTTGTTGATGACTTTTCTCGTAAGTGCTGGATCTTCTGCATGCAGAAGAAGAGCGAGACATACTCAAAGTTCTGTGAGTTCAAGGCACTGGTTGAGAAAGAGTCGGGGAAGCAAGTGAAAGCTCTCCGGAGCGATAATGGTGGTGAATACATCTGTGGCGAATTCAAAGACTTATGTAGCAAAGAAGGAATTCAGAGAGAACTCATAGCGCCTCATAACCCACAGAAAAATGGGGTCACTGAGAGGAAGAACAGAATGATCGTGGGTGCTGCACGGGCCATGTTGCATGATCAGGGCCTTCCCATACACATGTGGGATGAGGCATGCAACACTGCGGTTTATGTGCAAAACCATTGTCCTCATAGAGTACTTGGCATGAGTACACCCGAAGAGGCATTTTCTGGTAAGAAACCTGATATTTCTCATTTGAAGATTTTTGGCTCACCTGTTTACATTCATGTGATGAAGGATGCCAGGAAGAAGCTGGAGCCGACTGCAGAGGTTGGGATATTTGTGGGGTACACAGAAACACCCCATAATTATCGTGTGTATTTTCCAAACAATCATATGACTGTGGTGTGACCGGATATAAAATTCAATGAGGAGAAATCCATGAAGTTGTCGCTTGAGAGAGAGCTACACTTGCATGTAGAGGAGGAACTACGTGTTCCCAAATATGAGCCTCAAGAGGTGGATCAGCCACAAGAGGAGGTTCATGGAGTGTAAGAAACCACTCATGCAGCGCCAAACATTAGAGGGCAGAAGTGCACTACAGAAGCTAAGTGACTGAATCTTGATGCAATGCAGAATGTAGGAGTTCCTACATCACAACGCAGACAGAGACAGTCACCTGACTGATTTACGAGATACATGGCTCTGACGAGAAAGTGTATCATGACGGAGCCATCCTCTTTCGAGGAAGTTGTGGAGGATCCCGCATGGGTAGATGCCATGGTGGAAGAGTATGATTCGATTGTCAGAAACAGTGCATGGGAGATTGTCCCAAGGCCGGAAGGGAAATCAGTGGTAGGTTCGGGATGGATCTACAAAGTGAAGCAAGCTGCTGATGGGAGCGTCGAGAAGTATAAGGAAAGATTTGTTGCCTGGGGCTTCTCACAGATCAAGGGGATCGAATATGAAGAAACCTTTGCACCTGTCGCAAGGTATTCTTCCATACAGACCATCCTTGCTCTCTCAGCGCAGATGGGTTGGCACATTCATCAGATGGATGTGAAGACTACGTTCCTCAATGAAATCATTGAGGAGGAGGTGTACATTGAGCAGCCTGAAGGATTCGAAATCTTCAGCAGTGAGTCACATGTGTGTAGGCTCAAAAGAGTGCTGTATGGGCTGAAACAAGCACCTCGTGCTTGGTAGACACGGATAGATAGTTATTTCACCGGACTTGGTTTCGCCAAGAGTGAGGCGGATCCAAACCTATACCAGATTGTGGTGGAGGGTAAGCTTTTGATCATTGTGCTTTATGTAGATGATTTAATACTAACGAGTGATGAGCTGTTGATCCACTCATGCAAGGCAGATCTTGCAAAGGAGTTCGAGATGAAGGACTTGGGCCTCCTTCATTATTTCCTGGGGTTGGAAATTTGGCAGCGGAAAGGTGAAATGTTTGTGTCTCAAGGCAAGTACGCCCGGGAGATACTGGAGAATTTTCACATGCAAGGCTGCAAGCCTATCTACACTCCTCTTCCTGGTGGTTGGAGGAAGGAGGATGCTACATCGGTAGAGTTAGTGGATGCCATTGTTTATCGACAGTTGGTTGGTTCGCTCATGTGTTTAGTCAATACACGACTGGACATATGCTATGCTGTGAACCAACTTTCACAAGCGATGGTGAAGCCTGCCAAGCTCTTTTGGAAGGCAGGCAAGCATGTCCTGAGGTATCTCAGGGGCACATCTGAGTATGGATTGTGGTACAGACAACTGGATGAGGTGAAGCTGCATGGCTTCACGGATGCAGATTGGGCAGGAAGCCCAACGGACAGAAAGAGCACATCCGGAGGGATTTTCAGTATCGGATCTACATCAATTTCTTGGTACAGCAGGAAACAAATATCTGTGGCACTCAGTTCAACAGAGGTCGAGTACATGGCAGCAAGTTTGGCTGCATGCGAGGCTATATGGATGAGGAAGATCCTAGTCGGTTTGTTCGGTTCTCATTTAGATCCTACTGTGATATATTATGATAATCAGAGTTGTATTAAACTCTCGGTTAATCAAGTATTTCATTATAGATCTAAACATATTGACATCCGGTACCATCATATCAGAGATTGTGTGCAACGAAAGATCATGTTGCTTTCTTACATTCCTATGGAAGATCAGAATGAAGATATTCTGACGAAGGCACTCACCAGGAGCAAATTCGAATACCATAGAGATAGGATCAGGGTGGCAGATAATCCCTATCTTGTTGAGAGGGAGTGTTGAGATTCAACAAGATGATGAGTTAGTGAAAAGAGTCGCCTTCACTAAGTGGGCCCGCAGGCTATTTTTGGCGCAAAGTCTATTTTTAGACATGTCGATCATATTCTATGAGTTTCAGGATGCTATTTGTGGATGGTTGGTCAAGTTGGAAAAATAGATGGACTTCATTTTTGCATGATATTAAGTGGTCTAAATTTGACTCTAGTCTGAATGAATTGATATGTCAGAATATTATTACCAGCTCTAATAATATTTGACTCTAAACATTATCTTATTCTCTTGGAGCACTTCAGCTCATGGCACAGATGTGTATAGTAACTTATTGTAAGGAATTACGCTGTTATTCCCAGGGTTTACTGGAGCTAATGCATGGAGGACTCAGTTATAACTCAAGTGGCAAAGTTATGACACAGTTGGAAGAAGTAGTTATGGAGTTATATTTAGTTTAACTCAATTAGACTCAGTTGAGCTAGTTGTATCTAGTCTAACTGATTGATACACTAGAGAGAGTGGAGTGAGTTAATTAGTTAATTAATTCACTAAATAATAAATCATTAATCAACTAAAGAATACATCAGTTAACTAAAGTGCATGGATAGTTCAGTGGAGACCAGTGGAGAGATAGGTGAAAGGGCAAGATAGACTATCAATTGTGACTATAGTGATGCATGGATTGCATCCAACACTTAGTGGAGATGCTGTCAGAGGATTTATTATATGGTCGTGGAGTAATTCAAATCATTCGAGCTATCTTTCAAACAGGGATTAAAAGAAGAGAGGCGGTAAAGTTGTGCCAAAGATTGGCATGGATTTGCAAGACTGTACCTATTAGGTGTGTATAGCAAGGCTATGGATTTGTCCAAGGAAAGGTTACTGTCACCAGCACGGGTATTTCGCCACTAATTGTCCACAGAAGAAGAAGAATAAGCAGGCTGCTGGATCTGCAGCTGGAGAGGCCTTAGCCTCGCAGTTTGAGCTAGATTTTTCTTTGATCGCATGCTTGGTTTCAAGTGTGATGGGATCGGTGTGGTTTCTTGACAGTGGTGCGTCTTTCCATATGACCGGAGACAAAGATTTGTTTAGTGATCTGGATGAAAAGGATCTTGGAGTGCACATCGAGATGGGCGATGATGGTAGATACAGTGCGACTGGTATCGGGACCATTTCCTTTGAGAGGGAGTCTGGAAAACCTTTCATCTTGAAGGATGTCATGCATGTTCCAGGATTGAAGAAGAATCTGATTTCTGTGGCGATGTTGGAAGACAAGGGATATGATGTTGTTTTCAAGGAGGGAAACGTCTCTTCCTGTGATAAAACAACCCGTCAAACTGTAAGGATAGGATTAGAGTTAAGAATTCACTGAATCCCAGTGGTAGGATGGTCGCACCCAGAGGTCGCTACCAGGCATGAGCGGTGAGCCGAGATGAGGGCTGAATTGGGGGCACAGGATATTGGGCCATTTTCACTCATGGCGCTTGAAAATTTGTCCCAGAGATTTAACAGTGGCTTCCCAGGGTAAACTTGCACGATTAGTGCAAGGATGTACTTGGGTACTCAGAAGACCACTTTTTCATGAGAAGGATAGCTGTGTTTACGATCCTTGAGAGAATTCACACAGACGTGTGTGGACCTTTCTCAGTTGCTTCAACAACAAAGCACAGGTATTATGTGATATTTGTTGATGAATTTTCTCGTAAGTGCTGGATCTTCTTCATGCAGAAGAAGAGCGAGAGATACTCAAAGTTCTGTGAGTTCAAGGCACTGGTTGAGAAAGAGTCGGGAAAGAAAGTGAAAGCTCTCTGGAGCGATAATGGTGGTGAATACATCTCTGGCGAATTCAAAGACTTCTATAGCAAAGAAGGAATTCGAAGAGAACTCATAGCGCCTCATAACCCACAACAAAATGGGGTCGCTGATAGGAATAAAAGAACGATCATGGGTGCTTCACGGGCGATGTTTCATGATCAGGGCCTTCCCATACACTTGTGGGTTGAGGCATGCAACACTGCGATTTATGTGAAAAATCGTTGTCCTCATAGAGTACTTGGCATGAGTACACCCGAAGAGGCGTTTTTTGGTAAGAAGCCTGATATTTCTCATTTGAAGATTTTTGGCTCACCTGTTTACATTCATGTGATGAAGGATGCCGAGTGTAAGATGGAGTCAATTGTGAGAAGGTTATATTTTTTGGGGGTATTACTGCAATACCCCACAATTATTGTGTGTATTTTCCAGACAGTCGGATGACTGTCATGTGACGGGATATCAAATTTCATGAGGAGAAAGCCATGAGGTTGTCGCTTGAGAGGGAGCTACACTTGCATGCAAAGGAGGAGCTAATTGTTCCTAAAGATAAGCCTCAAGATGTGGATCAGCCACAAGAGGAGGTTCATGGAGTGGAAGAAACCACTCATGCAGCGCCAAACATCAGAGGGCGGAAGCGCACTATAGAAGCTGAGCGACTGAATCTTGATGCAGTGTAGAATGTAGGAGTTCCTACATCACAGCGCAGACAGAGACAGTCACCTGACCGATTTACTAGATACATGGCTCTAATGAGCAAGTGTATCATGACGGAGCCATCCTCTTTCGAGGAAGCTGTGGAGGATCCCACATGGGTAGATGCCATGGTGGAAGAGTATGATTCGATTGTCAGAAACAATGCATAGGAGATTGTCCCATGGCCGGAAGGGAAATTAGTGGTAGGTTTGAGATGGATCTACAATGTGAAGCAAGCTGCTGATGGGAGCGTCAAGAAGTATAAGGCAATATTTGTTGCCCGGGGCTTCTCATAGATCGAGGGGATCAACTATGAAGAAACCTTTGCACCTGTCACAAGGTATTCATCCATATGGACCATCCTTTCTCTCTCAGTGCAAATGGGTTGGCACATTCATCAGATGGATGTGAAGACTGCGTTCCTCAACGGTATCATTGAGGAGGAGGTTTACATTGAGCAGCTTGAAGGTTTCAAAATCTTCAGCAGCGAGTCGCATGTGTGCAGGCTCAAAGGAGCGCTGTATGGGCTGAAACAAGCACCTCATGCTTGGTACACACGGATAGACAGTTATTTCACTGGACTTGGTTTCGCCAAGAGTGAGGCAGATCCAAACCTATACCAGATTGTGGTGGAGCGTAAGCTTTTGATCATTGTGCTTTATGTAGATGATTTAATACTAACGGGTGATGAACTGTTTATACACTCATGCAAGGCAGATCTTGCAAAGGAGTTCAAGATGAAGGACTTGGGCCTCCTTCATTATTTCCTGGGATTGGAAATTTGGCAGCGGAAAGGTGAACTGTTTGTGTCTCAAGGCAAGTACGCCCGGGAGATACTGGAGAAGTTTCACATGCAAGGCTGCAAGCCTATCGACACTCCTCTTCCTGGTGGTTGGAGGAAAGAGGATGCTACATCGGCAGAGGTGGTGGATGCCACTATTTATCGACAATTGGTTGGTTCGCTCATGTATTTAGTCAATACATGACGAGACATATGCTATGCTATGAACCAACTTTCACAAGTGATGGTGAAGCCTACCAAGCTCTTTTGGAAGGCAAACTCTGACATCCCGAGGCATCTCAGATGGTGTTCTAAGTATGGATTGTGGTACGTATTAAGCTTCTGATGAGGTGTGAAGCCGCATGGTTTACGTGATGCAAGACAAGGTAGCCCCAAAGGACAGAAAGAGCACATCTGGAGGGATTTTCAGTATCGGATCTACATCAGTTTCTTGGTACAGTAGGAAACAAATATACGTGGCACTCAGTTCAGTGGAGGCTGAGTACATGGCAGCAAGTTTGGCTGCATGAGAGGCTATATGGATGAGGAAGATTCTAGTCTATTTGTTTGGTTCTCATTTAGATCCTTCTGTGATATATTGTGATAATCAGAGTTGCATTAAACTCTTTGTTAATCCAGTATTTCATGATAGATCTAAACATATTGAAATCTGGTACCATCATATCAGAGATTGTGTGCAGTGGAAGATCATGTTGCTTTCTTACATTCCTACGGAAGATCAGGATGCAGATATTTTGACGAAGGCGCTCACCAGGAGCAAATTCGAATACCATAAAGACATGATCGGGGTGGAAGATAATCCCTATCTTGTTGAGAGGGAGTTTTGAGATTCAACAAGATGATGAGCTTAGTGAAAAGAGTCGCCTTCACTAAGTGGGCCCGCAGGCTATTTTTGGAGCAAAGTCTATTTTTAGACATGTCGATCATATTCTATGAGTTTCAGGATGCTATTTGTGGATGGTTGGTCAAGTTGGAAAAATAGATGGACTTCTATTTTTAGACATATTGGGAAAAGTCTATTTTTAGACTGCCAGTCTAAAAATAGATATGTCGAATATTATTAGCTCTTAATAATATTTGGACTCTAAAAATTATCTTATTCTCTTGGAGCACTTCAGTTAAGTGCACAGATGTGGCACAGCAGCTGACAGAAGGAATTACGCTATTCCTGAGGGTTTAATAGAGCTATTGCATGGAGGAATTCAGTTAGAACTCATGTGACAAAGTTTGGTGGAGTTGGAGAAGTAGTTGGTGGAGTTGTATTTAGTTTAACTCAGTTAGACTCGGTTGAGCTAGTTGTATCTAGTCTAACTGATTGATACACTAGTGAGAGTGGAGTGAATTAATTAGTTAATTAATTCACTAAATAATAACTCATTAATCAATTGAAGAATACATCAGTTAACTACAGTGCATGGCAGTTTCAATGGAGACTAGTGGAGAGATAGGTGAAAGGGCAAGATAGACTATCAGTTGTGACTATAGTGATGCATTGATTGCATCCAACACTCAATGGAGATGCCAATGAGGATTGCGTGAGAAAGGCTGGAGTAATTCGAACTCATTCAGAGCCATTCTTCACCAGGGATTGCGCAGTAGAGGCAGGCTAGTAGGTGGCAAAGATCGGTGCATGGATTTGCAAGATCGGGCTTGATTAGTGTGTAGCGATTGTATTGTACTGAGAGCTTGATATGATGAGCTTTGTATTAGGATTGTTACATGATCTCTATGACATATATTATATACAGATAGTTGGGGTTTTCAGCTTCAGGCTTTCCCGTTAGACAACTGTGTTAATGTGTGTGAATTTTTATTGTTTCATGTGTGCATTGCAATCTTGATTTAATTTCTGCAAATGATCAATGGTGGAATGGATTCTGTATTTTGCATGAAGTTAAATAAGTGTGAGATCAGGATAATCTTGGACATATAACACATCAGTTATATAATTTCTATAGAAAGCCATAATGGACTGGAAAAATTTTAAACAATTGAAAGGACAAAATGTACAAGTATATACCCAAGAATTTAGAAGAAGAGCTCTTTTACTAGGAGTGGATTTGCATAGCCACGATAATTTACTAAAGTATATAGGAGGTTTACATACTTACCTAAGACATACCATTCTCATGTTTAACCCTACAAGCCCAGATGAGGTTTGTGTTCAAGCCACACATTTAGAGGCAAGGGGAAAAGAAAATTTAGATGGGAATGAGGAAAGTGAGTTTAAAGGCAAATGGAAGAAAAAGAGAAATGCAAACACTAGAAAAGAGAAGGGAAAATTCTTCTGCAAACACTGTTCTAAAACATGCCATGATGAGGACCATTATTGGAAACTTCATCGAGAGTTGAAACCAGAAAGTTTCAAAGCCAAAGATAAAGCCAAAGAGAAAGGCAAGACAATTGCAATAGTTGAACAAGACCTAGGGTCAGAATCAGGAGATGAAACAAAAATCAGAACTAATACACTAAAGAACATAAAGGGGAAAGAGAATGAAAATAAACCCAGTTCTAGTATTTCTAACTGTCACATAGAAGCTCCAAGTGAAGAAAGAGAATTGAACTGTTTCATGTGAGGGTCATTTCCAAACATACCAAGGTTGACACATTGTTTGACAGTGGGTCACAAGCGAATTTAATTTATGAAGACTTAGTCAAGAAACTTAATCTTGAGACCCTTCCACATCCGAAACCATATCCACTTGGTTGGATTTGTAAGGATGCAAATTTACAAGTTTCAAAGAAGTGCATGTTGCGCTTTGCAATAACAACACATTTCATTGACACGGTTGAATTAGATGTTGTTCTGCTTGATATAACATGTATGGTGCTGGGTATTCCTTACTTGTATGACAGGAAATATATCTTCCATCGCCATGAGAACAAGTATCATTTATTCAAATATGGCAAGGAGTACATTGTAAGAGCTTATCGCAAAAAACAAGACTCTTCTTTAGTTAATGAAGGGTAGATGGAAAGGCTCACCAATGCAAGCCAAAAATTGACATTGATGATGATTAAGCAAAGGGAAGTTTTATATAATCCTTTTCGTGCAAGTGATGATGTAAATAATGAGTTTTTTTAGTTTGAAAGCAAGTTGTCTTTGAAATAAGATGACAAGCAGTTGCAACAATCGATCTTGGTGTCGAACGGTGTTGAAAACAAAGTGTCAGTGCAAGAAGTTGCAAAGGTCCAAGAGAGGGAAAATAAACGAAGCAAAGAAGGCACAAGATTCAACAATGTTCATTGCTGGTTTCAGAAAGGCATGGTACAATGGCGAAGAAACTTGGTTAGGAAATGACACAAGTTCAAAGAAAATTCAATAAAAAATCGCCATAAGGACAGGATGCAAGGTGAAAGTAATTTTAAGTTTCCTTTGATTATGGGCCAAAGTAGAAACAATATTTTTACTACAAAGTTAAGATGTTCTTCTGCAAGTTTCAAAAATGTGCAGCATGACAATGGAAAAAACAACAATGGTTGGTCAATGGAATCAAGGAAAAAATTGTCGTTTCATGAAAAGCTCCAATTAATGAAAAGGTTGGAAGAGTGGGGACACAGTCTCCTCATCTTCATGTTCAGTAGTCCAGAGAGATTTTTGGGTCTAAAAGCTTCCTAGTGGGGAGGTGTGATAAGAATATCATATCCATTGTTAAAAAATGCTCAAAAGTGTTTGCAACTTGAGCGACTGGAAAGGTCTCGTCACTACAATTCTAGCACCGTGAACGGTTCGCAAAACAGAGGACGTATGCAGAAGTTATTAAGGTTTGGAAGGCCCAGTAAACTCCAAAAAAATGACTTTGACCCAATTTGACTATGTATAATTTTTTTCAAAAAAAATATATATTTGAAAAATTATTTTTATTATAAAGTTTTTATGGCCAATGAGGGGGTGCCATGTGGTCTGATCGGAGGCTGCCACATGGCCCCAGGCTGGAGATCAAAGGCATATTAAAATTTTTGGTGGAGAGTTGGGGTTCGAACGCAGGACCTGCCTGCACACAACACAATGCCTGACCGCTATGCCAAGCCATGGTTCTTAACCGTTAATGGGAAAAAGTTTTATTTATGGTTTGAAATGGTTTTCGCTGGTGGCAAAAGGGGGCCAACCCCCACTCCACGAGACCTTGTGCCCAAAACCAAGGGCTTAAACCCAACAAACCGTAACTGCCAGCGGCTTCGCAGGACCTGTCACATGGTGGGTTGTTAGACTTTATTGCAAACGGTTGGGACAAAACCATGTCCCTCGGAGTTCAAGCAACCACGCGGCCAGTGAAACCGGCGGTTAACCCGACGTAGTCACATGACTCCACTAACATTTATATTAACTGCCAGTTCGAAGGTTTAGTTGGCGGAGATGCTGGCGAACCCCCAAATTCGGTGGCCAGTGCCTGTTTAGTCGCGCTAACTGAAGTTCCTCGACATTTAGTGGAGTTTTTTCAGGGACATTGGGCAATTTCTTGTTTTGGCTATAACTCTTTGGATTTTTGACCAATTTTGATAAATGAATAGTAAATTTTGGGTATTATTGACATTACGAACACATTGGCAGAGGATTCTGAGCTAGAAAAGGTCATATTGTCTAGGTTTAGCTTCAGGAGAGGTCAAGGAGCCACTAGGGCCACTAGGGTGTTTTCAGTGTTTTGAGCATCCATTCTCTGTTTTCTGCAAATGAATTGTCATTACTGACTTATTCAAGCATTATGAAGCTGTTTTTACAGAGGGCACAACCATTTGAGGCTTTATTTTACATGTACTTACCATTTTTGAGCAATAAGATATGAGGGACATGCAATTGGGAGCTGGACCAGCAGATGTAGCCCAGGAGGGGTGATCTGCTTCATCAAATTTGCTGAGTATTGTTACATGTGATGTTTATTTCTCTTTTATTTACTGTTGTACAATGTTATACAAGAAATTTACATGCTTTAACCTCACACAAAAATCTGTTTAACTAAGTTAAAACCATTTGTTTCATCTACAAACTTCAAATAACCTTATGCACACAATTTAATTACTGTTTGGATACTTAGCACAACAAAACTAATACATTCCATTCAGATCACTATGTGATCTTTGTTGATGATTTTTCTAGAAAGTGTTGGATCTACTTCATGCAGAATAAAGATGAGACGTTCTCAAAATTTATTGAGTTAAAAGCACTGGTGGAGAAAGATACGGGGAAGCATGTGAAGGCTCTTAGGAGCGACAATGGTGGTGAGTACATCTCCAATGAATTCAATACCTTCTGTAGAACAGAAGGAATTCAGAGAGAGTTGATTGCGCCTCATAACCCACAACAGAATGGGGTTGCAGAAAGAAAGAATAGAACAATTGTGGGTGAAACTTGAGCGATGTTGCATGATCAGGGCCTACAATTGCATATGTGGGTGGAGGCATGCAACACAATGATATTTTTGCAAAACCGTAGTCCTGATCTAGTACTTGGCATGAGTACACTGAGGAGGATTTTTCTGGTAAGGAACCTGATTTTCATATTTAAAATTTTTGGATCATATGTTTATGTGCATGTGACCAAAGACGCTGGAAAGAAGCTCGAACCAACAACTAAGATTGGGATATTTTTGGGGTACACTGATACTCCCCACAACTATCAGGTGTATTTTCCAAACATTAGGATGAGTGTTGTGGGACAAGATATAAAATTTTTCGAGGAGAAAGCCATGCGATTGTCCCTTGAGAGGGAGCTAGATTTGCATGCAGATGAGGAAATCTTGGTTCCAAAGAATGAACCTCAAGATGTGGAGCAGCTATATGCGGAGGATCATGGAGTGGCAGAAAACACTCATGCAGATCCATCCACCAAAAATGGTAGAAGGTGCACCACCAAAACTGATAGATTGAGACTTGATGCGACAAAGCATGTAAGAGAACCTACTTCGTTGCATAGATAGAGACAATATCCAGACAGGTTTACTCGATACATGGCACTTGTGAGAAAGTGTATTGTGACAGAACCATCCTCCTTTGAGGAAGCAGTGCAAAAACCAATTTGGGTTGACGCCATGGTTGAGGAGTATGACTCCATCGTCAAGAACAGTGCATGGGAAGTTGTCCCAAGACCAATTGGAAAATCAGTGGTTGGATCTAGATGGATCTATAAGGTGAAGCAAGCGACAGATGGGAGTGTGGAGAAGTACAAAGCCAAATTTGTGGCTCGGGGATTCTCACAAGTTGAGGGAATTGACTATGAGGAGAATTTTGCACTAGTTGCGAGGTACTCTTCCATTAGATCTATCCTTGCACTCTTAGCGCAGATGGGGTGGAACATTCATCAGATGGATGCGAAAAACAACGTTTATCAATGGAGTTATTGAGGAGGAAGTGTACATAGAGAAGCCATAAGGTTTTGAGATCTTTGATAGTGAGTCGCATGTGTGCTGACTCAAGAGAGAACTGTATGGGCTGAAGCAAGCACCTCGTGCTTGGTACACTCGGATTTAAAACTATTTCACCGGGTTGGGCTTCACCAAAATTGAAGCAGATGCGAACCTGTACCAGATTTTGGTTCATGGTAAGCTCTTGATTATCATACTTTATGTTGATGATCTAATTTTGACAGGTGATGAGAAACTGATAAATTATTGCAAGGGAGTTCAAAATGAAGGGCATGGGACTCATTCACTATTTCCTTGGTTTGGAAATATGACAACGGGATGGTGAGATATTTGTTTCTCAGGGAAAGTATGCCAAAGAGATTCTGAGTAAGTTTCACATGGAGAGTTGTAAACCCATGGAGACTCTGCTTCTAGAAAATTGGAGGAAGGAGGATGCTACTTCAGGAGAAGTAGTGGATGCTACTATTTACAGGCAGTTAGTGGGTTCATTGATGTACTCAGTGAAAACCAGACCAGACATTTTCTACACAGTTAACCAACTAAGTCAAGTTATGGTTAAGTTGACCAAGCTATTTTGAAAGGCTAGGAAGCATGTGTTGAGATATCTCAGGGGCACTACAGAGTATGGATTATGGTATAGACGAACAGAGGGAGTGAAGCTTCAAGGCTTCACATATGTAGATTGGGCAAGCAGTCCATTAGCCAGAAAGAGCACATCAAGAGGGATCTTCAGCATAGGATCGACAACAGTTTCTTGGTACAAAAGGAAGCAACGATTTGTGGCACTCAGTTCAACTGAGGTAGAGTACATGGTAGCAAGTCAAGTTTCATGTGAGGCCATGTGGATGAGAAAGATCTTGGTTGGTTTGTTTGGTTCTTAGATGGATCCGATGATGATACATTGTGATAACCAGAGTTGCATTAAACTCTTGATTAACCTGGTATTCCATGATAGGTTGAAGCACATAGACATCCGGTACCACCATCTTAGAGATTGTATTCAGTGGTGAATTATGTTACTTTAGTATATTCCCATGAAAGATCAGGATGTAGATATTCTGACGAAGGCACTCGCCAGGAGAAAATTCGAATACCATAGAGGTAGGATCGAGGTGGCATATAATCTCTTTCTTGTTGAGAGGGAGTGTTGAAAGTCAAAAATAAATTGCAGCACACACACTAGTGTGGGACGACAAGTCCTAGCGATACATTAGTGTGAAAGCCAATTTAATTTAATAAATTGGTGCAATGTATAATTTAATTTTCCCTTAATCAAATTGGACAATAAAATGTAATATTATCTCATAATCACTTCTAATAGTTAACTGAGTGTGATAAACTTAGTTAGCTCATGAATTTCGAGTTGAGGGTGGTTGGTGAGGCATGCAGAGTGATTCTATTAGTTATGGAGTTCGAATTGCAGTTGGTGCATTAGTTTAATGCATGAGTAATCAGTTAACTCAGTCAGGTGAGTTAAAGTCAGTTTGACTAGTTGTAACTGTTTGTTGCACTAGTGAGAGATCAAGTGAATTAAATCATATTTAATTCACAATCAATGATATACTATGCAACTGATGATTTACTATTAATAGATGCATGCATGTCAGTTCCAGTGGAGACCTAGTTGAGACAAAGGTTAAAGGGATGTTAACTATCAGTTGTATTATTTTTAGGTTGCCCGCATGCAACCAGACATACATTGGATTTCCCATGATCCTTGTGCAGTTTTGGAAGGCTGAAATTCCTAAAGAATAGGGATTGAATTCCACATGAATTGCGCAAGCAAGGCATGTTTATTGGAGGCTGAGAATTGGCTAAGTGTTAGTCGATTTTGTCCGGGTCAGTGTGATACAGTTGTGAGAGTGCATGAGACTCTTGTGAGAGGAGTGCATTGTAATTGTTTCATGATTCCATGGTGAAGTTACAATAGAAGATAGAGGGGTTTTGAGCAGTAAGCTTTCCTCAAGAAAATATATATGTTGTGGTTTGATTTTATTCTTTCTTTACTTGTTGGGATTGGCGATCATGTTTATTTTCCTCAATTAATTTGTAGAAGGATTCGATATCTAGCTTTAGTACATTGCTTGATCGGATTGAATCCAATTGATATACATATGTTTGTATAATTTCTACAAAATACGGTACTATTAATATTTCTACCAAATATGGATCTCAGAGAAAGGGTCAAGGACCAATCATTGAAATGAGTAATAATCAACCAATCAAGCTTTCATGTTATATTATCGCCAACAAGCTCATGCGAAATTATACAAGGGGGGAATGCCCGCTCGATGCTATCTCTGCCATAGAGGCATGTGTAAAATGACAACAACTTAATCGGTCTATCTACCTACTTAAGGAGTTATTTGAAGCTTGTGAAGATGTTCATGCACGGGAAACATATTTTATTTTTGGATATCTGGTAATCCCTCTCACCATGCTAAAATGGTGCTCACCTGAAGGAAGATATATAACACCTATTGTAGATGACGAGCCTCTGTCCTATGCCTATGCCTCCTAGAGAAGTATTGAAGATCCAACGAATAGAGACTTAAATGAGCACACTTTTGAACAATGGTACAACAAAATGCTCGCCATCACCCGTAATGTTCCTAAAGTTCCTCTTCCATTGCTTGAACTCTATGCTCATTAGATATGGTTTTGAATCAAGCACATCAATTCATATGTTCGACCTCCAACTCGCAATCCTACAACCTTATTGATACGCAAGTTTCCATTTTATCTCAATGAGAATTCCTTCCACAATGAGGTACTTTAATGGCCTAATCATAGCTATGCAACATGATGGAGAAGCTCTATACTCGTTTGATGGCACAATCCCTAAGGAATCTGCTGAGGATGCTCCATCATCATCTTGAAAACTCTCTGCTGACACCAATGAATACCTCCAGCTACTACTAAAGAAGGTGCAGGAACATATGTCTTCGACGCACACAACTTGGTCTAAGGTAGGTTCCTTAGTGTAGAAAATATAACAACGAGATTCAAACTGATCTTGTAATGTAATTAAAGAAGATACTGAATCCTTCTACAATTTGTGGATACAAAACACGATTGCACGATCACATAACATGTAAGAGAAAGAATTTATCAGTCACACAACACAAGATGTATATGCGGAAAGAAATTCCTTAAAACCTCTCTATATTTATATTGCATAAATTCAAGACCATAAAACAACACAATGCTATTTCTCTCACTGGGAAACTTCCCGGACTTTGATCTAACTCCGATATGGCTAACTCACAAAGCAAGTTTGGTCCAATATTGAACCTGTTGCTTGCCTCTGCTTGGCATGCCTTCCTTACACATTCTTGGGCTAATTGAGCCCATATTAAATAGGAAAATACCAATTAATGATTGCACAATCGTTCAAGGCCTTCTCAATGACCTCATGCATGACCTGTACAATTTTATAATAGTACAACTGATAGTTATCTTCCCTTTAACCTCAGTTTAACCTGGGCCTTCCTTAGAACTATCCCGCAACAACTATTTATAGTGAATTATTAGTTAATTGATTGATCACTACTTGTGAATTAAATCAGATTTAATTCATTGGACCTATCACTAGCTCATCTCTCAGTTAGAACTAGTTAAACTTATTTTAACTCAATTAATCGAGTTAACTAATTATAACTCACAAATAATTTCAACTGGACCCCATTAAATCATGGAAAGTCCTCTACATGCCTCCTCTTTGATCTATAACTCGAATTTCCTAAGCTAACTAAGTCTTCCTTACTCCGTTAACTAATACAAGTTGCCATGAGATGAAATTACAATTTTTATTCCAATTTAATTAAGGGAAAATTAAATCACAAGCCTCATATGCTGCCATTTCTGGCTGCCATTTCCTGGATTCCATTTCTGGTTTCCATTTTCGATTTTTCTTGTTGCAAATTTCAACGCTCCCTCTCAACAAGAAAGGAATTCAATCTACCCCAATCCAATACCTTTGGAATGTTCTGCACGCAATACTTCTCTAGTGTTGTTTGCTCCTGCAACTCCTGAAACTGAATAGCCTAAAAAAAAAACTGAATTAGTATGATGCATATGTCATCAGAGTATCTGACTGCTTCTACCTACTGCACTGTCTACTGGAAACTCTGTGTTGCTGCTGAATTTGCATCTGTGCCCTCTGCATTTTTTACAACTTTGATCTGCGCTCCAGTATCTAACATATGTCACTCTGATTTTTGTCTTCCTGAAAACTGACTGCATCAATCATATTGATCCTTCCTGCTTCTGTGTACTGTGGGCTCCTCGTAGCCAGATCTGATCCATGAGACAAGACATCTCAATCGATCATGCCTATATTTATTCTCTTGGGATTATGTCTGCATAGTGCCCCACCTCTCACTTGAAGGTATGGCTGCATGTGTTCCCTCTGCCCATCTGGCTCAAAATTTCCCCCTTCTGGAGGTCTCTGCTTGAGTGGATGCCTCCAATTTGTCTCCTTTCTGCTTCTCCAATTATGGCTACTCAAAAACACCCAAAGACTGCTTTTGAGGCTGCAAGTTAAGAGGTAATTTGTGCTCCCTCTAAAACAACAAGTCACTAACCTCTCCTTTGCTCCTAAAATCTTTGGATGAATATTCAACCTCGATAGCATATAGGTTCTTGACTCGTACACCGATCTGTTTCACCCATCCTGTGGCGATGTATCTAAGGAACACCTTTCCTTTTCTAAATATGACATCATAACCATGGTCTTCCAACATGGCTATGGAGACAAGATTCTTCCTTAGTCCTGGAACATACAAAACATCTATCAGTCTGAGAGGGGAGCTAGACTCCCTCTGAAAGGTAATTGTACCTATGTCGGATAAATCTCGTCATCTCCAAACTCTATGTTCTACTGGAGGTCCTTCTCCTCCAAGTCACTAAAGATATCTCTATTCCCTGTCATATGGAACAAGGCACTACTATCTAGATAACACATGAATTCCATTACAATGCTGGCCATGCATACAATGAGAGTAAAATCAAGCTCCAACTATGAAGCTAGCGCGTCACCCATTGCAACTACATACTCCTTTTGCTTGCCTTCTTCTATGGACAATTTGAGGCATAGTCACCTGTGCTCATGACAGTGAAAACACTTGATCTTGGACAAGTCTATCTTGCCCTCTTCGCCTTGGGGACTTATTTCCCTTGGATTTCTTTCCTTTTTCGACAAATGAAAAATCTTCTTCTTTGTCTTTGCCGTAGGTCCCGTCTATGGTGCTCCACCTTGTTTCTTCTTTTACCAAGTCAGAACAAAAAAATTTCCAGTCTAGTAGCTTCTCCCTCCCATTCACAGAGTCTTGGTAACTATGCCAGCTCTTAGGAAGGCCTAGAAGAGATGGGCTCACCAAATCATACTGGGCTACTGTCACACCAACACTTCCAAGGTCATCTCGACATTGAGTTAACTTCGTTAAATATTTTGGATCGTCTCTCCCTCCTCCATCGTCATCTTGTTTAGCTTGTCTTTCAATGCTATCTTCTTTTGGTCGCTGCTATTATGAAATAGATCCGTTAAGGCCTTCCACATAGCATATGGAGTTGCCTTCCCATGGAGACTCGAGAAAATATGATCTCGAGCTCCCTCTAAAAATATCCTTCTCGCCTTTGCTACCTTCTTCTTCCATGCATCAAGAAGTTGAGCATCTGTTGGCACAGGCTTGGGAATATCAATGTATATGAATTCCTTTAGTCCATTTTCCTTGAGCACTGCCTCCATCCTGTCCTTCCATGCTATGTAATTCGAATTTCTTTCAAGATCATATTCAAGTCTCAAGCCACTGAAATACATCTTGATTTTCTGCTGGATCCTAAAGAATAAATCTTCAAATTCGAACCTGTTCAAGACAAAATCAATTTATTATCTTCTATTGTGATTCCTGATGCTATGATACCATGTATAAAATATAACAACAAGATTCAAAATGATCTTGTAATGTACTAAAACAAGATACTGAATCCTTCTATAATTTGCGGAAACAAAAGACGATCACACAATCACATAATAAGTAAGAGAAATAATTTATCAATCGCACAACACAAGATGTATCTAGGGAAATCAACTGCTCAAAAACCATCTATCTCTGTATTTCATAAATTCAAGACCATGAAACAATACAATGCTATTTCTCTCACTTAGAAACTTCCTGCACTCTGCTAACTGTCTCACTCTGATCTAGCTTAGATTGGGCTTACTCACAAAGCAATTTTGGTCCAATATTTAACCTATTTCTTGCCTCTACCTGGCTTGCCTTCCTGACACATTCTTGGGCTAATTGAGCCCCTATTAATTAGGAAAATACCAATTAATTATTGTGCAATAATTCAAGGCCTTCCCGATGACCTCATGCATGACTTGTACAATTTTCTAATAGTACAACTAATAGTTATCTTCCCTTTAATCTTAGTCTCAACTGGGCCTTCCTTAGAATTTACATGAAACAAATATTTATAGAAAATTATCAATTAACTGATTGATCACTACTTGTGAATTAAATCATATTTAATTCACTAGACCTATCACTAGCTCATCTCTCAGTTAGAACTAGTTAAACTGATTTTAACTCAATTAATTGAGTTAACTAATTACAACTCACAAATAACTATAACTAGACCCCCTTAAATCATGGAAAATCCTCTACATGCCTCCTCTTTGACCTCTAACTCGAATTTCCTAAGCTAAATAAATAGTCTTGACTCATTTAACTAATGCAAGTTGTTATGAGATGAAATTACAATTTTTCTTCCAATTTAATTAATGGAAAATTAAATCAGAAGCCTCATATGGTGCCATTTTCTGGTTGCCATTTTCAATGTTTCTTGTTGAAAATTTCAACATTTAGTCCATAAGTCCAACACTATTCATACTATTTCACTTGTGTCTATCACACCACCAACCATTAGTTCCACTCTTCCTCTATTCACCAACCCCACACCACTTTCCCTTCACTAGCCCCGCAAAAATCCCACACCTACCACATCCAGTCTCATTGATCTCATGTATGAGGGTGTTTTGGCTACTGCACAACCTGTCTTTCCTGTCATTGAACAACAAACTCCTTCATCACATATTACCCCCAATTTATCGCCTAAGAATTTTGAAGAAACCATCTATGACCAACCCAATTCTGATATTGGTTTTGATGAGACTGCTAAGATGGAAATTGAAATGGCCTTTATCACTCCTCTTGTTCTACCTCTGTTTTCTACCCCTCCTCCACCTCCACTATAGCTAGTTTTCAAGCCGTCTATTCCTACATCGTCCATTCCTTCATCACCACCTAGTTCCATCCTCTCTCTTGAGTAGGTCGTTACCTTCAATAGTGACCCTGAAAACTGCCAATAAGTCCTTTCTCTCGTCCCACAACAACAAGATATCGTTACTCTTCTGTTGATGCCTGATCTTTCCAAACTTCGCCATATTATCCATAAGGAGCATAACCAATATCATGAGTCTTTTCCCCAAGGCCAGTAAAAGAAATCAGTTTCTAGTGGCCAACCTTTGCAGGCTAGGTTTCCTCTATCAGATACCCCCTCCATTGACAATATTCACACATGGTCTAGTTCCCAACTATTTCAATTCATTCGGGCCTCTGCTACCCAGCTCAAAAACCTTCTGGTTGATGTGGAATCACAATACACCGAACTTTCTACTACATGTGAACAACATCGACAAAAACTCGCCATGGTTACAAGTGAGCGTGATCAGTTGCAAGAAGACAAAGCCAATTTGGAGCAAAAAATTTTAGATATGACTTTCAAATTTTAGTCTATGTGGCCCGCACTTGTAGAGTTTGTTGATGATCACCCCGAAGAATTTTTTCCCTGTTCCCCTGCTGAAAACTATGATTTTGTTGAAGTGGCATGTTTGAAGTTGGTTGCGAAGAATCAAGAATACATGATACTGTTAGTAATATTTCCGAGGCACTCCCAAATTGGTTTAACCAATATCACGAGTATATTAATCAAGATATTGCTGCAACATCAGCATTTAAAGAAACCCTTCCACACTTCATGGCCGACTCTCAAAATATTTGTAGTCAAGACTTTGAATGTAGTGGTGTTCTTGCTAGGAAGAATCAACTTATGCATCTGTTACACCATTTTTTGGTCATGTAACCTATTATCATTAGATGGAACCAAGTGCACCACGTAAGACCAATTTTACCGTAAGTAAAATTGCTTTCACTATAAAAATAACTTAGTAAACCACCTTTATTAAGTTGTTTATGGTCTGAACAGGAAACCCCATGAGGAAATATTAAATAAATCTACATTTGTTTGATTTTCCTCAAGGAATAATTAATTAAACAACAGTTTGATTAATATTCCTGGTTATATTTAACCCAAAACAAGGAAATTAATTAGATAAATCATTATTTATCTTATTATTTCCTAAAGAATAGTTATTTAAACCTTATTTAAATAATATTCTTTGTTAAATATGACTAAATCACCCATAAATAATTAAATAAATCATTATTTATTTGATTATTACTCAACCACATCCTAAAAATGATAAATAAATCATTTATTTATTTATTATTTACAAATAAAGGGATTTAACCCAAGTCAAATCCCTTTTCCCTCCAACAAATATAATAAAATATTCCATAAAAGTTGGATCTTGATTTGGTTAATAATATTTTAATTATGTACCAATATCTAGACTAACTCAATATTTTGTTATAAATAGAAAGGTTTTTCCATTCATTTATCACCTTTTTTTGCCTAAAGATCACTCTAGATCTATACTTTTGGTCTGACTATTGATCCACCATCATAGTCATATTTTGCTACCATTTTTGTCTGGGTTTTAAGAGAGAGAATTTTGAGATCTGAAGTGTTGAGGACTTACAAGAACCCATCACATTGAGGAGAACTGGTAAAACCCTTCTGTGTTTTCCTCCCAGGTGCCCATAATACAAAATTCATTCAACATATTCTTGTCTTGTCTATTGGATGCATGGAGTAAATCTTGTTTTTTTCTACTATTTAATGTCTTCTAATGCATAGATCTAGATTTTTGCAGCATTTATCTTGATCACCTAACTGCAGATATGAAGATATTGGCAGTCATCTATGCTGTTAGGGCTATTTGTTATGCACAACTAAAGTGGTCTTCTTTCGTACACTTGGGATTAAGATTCATATTAACAGTATCTGCTTCGGGAAAATGTTAATAAACTTTTTGATCAAGCGATGAACACTTTAGACATGGAACAATAGAAGGAGTTGTTGGCACAGGAAAATGTTTTAGATGCTAAAATTAATCAGATTGAAAAAGCATTACATGCCAATAAGCATGTGCTTCATGACCTTCGTTCAGTCACGTAGCGACATTATTTCACCCTGAAGGCCCTCCATATGAACGTCGAGAGCCAATTTCAGGAGGCAATCTAGTCCTAGCCCTCAAAGCTTACTGCTGAGACCACAACATAATTTTTGGGGCAAGTATTCATTATGTTAGAAGCATGGAATACTATTGTTAATGCCCACACAAGCTTTAAATATGATGTGTTATAGTCTGTGCTAAATTTGGGTCCTTTGTTTGAAGGAGAAACATTTTCAAGTGGTGAAACACAGACACATTAAGTACCAGATGCATCAACGAAAATTTGACTTGAGGGTGAGTTAATGGATTGTGATCGGGGCCTATTGGGTCCTTCGTTTTTTTTTGGAATAGGAAATTTGTCCTTTATGGTAATTTGGTTTAGGGAACATGTGTCAAGTGCCTTCTTTTTTGAGGACCATGAGTAGTAGAGATGGATAAGGGTTAGTACTAGGGCAGATGACACTGGCAACTAACAAATCTTGAACAATTTACTCAATTTCATATTTCTAAGAATAGGGGTGGTGATAAGGTTGAACATTGGGGGGAGGCTATCAAGGATGAGTGGAATAAAATAATAATGGGAATTGTGGGAAGGAGGGAGTCCTTGGGGATTTTAAAAAATGGACTGGTGGCGAGATAAAAGAAGATGCATGTAAATATGAATTGGTTGGGAAGGAGTCTCCAAATATTTATTAACACGGAACTAGGAAATGGTGCAAAATGACCCTTCTTCCATGTGATGTGAATTGATAATTTATGGTGAGCCTGTTATGATGCCATTGAAAGTGTAGCGATGCCCCTCATGCTGTAAGGATGTGTAAAATCCCTCGAAACCCATAGTGATGGCACTTAATGCACATAACCATTCCTCACCTAACACAATGTCACATCCCTCTATCTCAGTGGAAAACTCATGAGATTTAATAGAATAATCCCTGATTTGAAGGTAGACATTTTCACAGTGTGTTGAACAAATAGTTGTCATTTATATCACAGGGATTATATCCTTGATATTATTTATAATTATCCAAGTATATTTAAAAATGGTTTCTCGTGAACAAGGAGAAGTAAAAAAGTGAAATGGTGGTTTCAAACCATCGTTTAGGAAGCCCAATATGGTATTTTCCCATGGTATTTGGAAAAGTGAAATGGTGGTTTCAAACCATAGTTTAGGAAGCCCATGGTATTTGGAAAAGTGAAATAAGAAGGGAATTAATTATTTAATTAATGAATTTATGTGAATTTTTGAATTAATATGACTTTTCATGAAGGGTTATGATAATGTATAAAAGGAGAAAGCATTGGAAGGAAAGGGGTCTTTTAAATTTTAGTTCCTTATACTTCTAGAGATATGCTACGATGAATTTAGGGTTCCTAAATGCTACTAAAATCAGTTTCAAATAGGTTAGTTTGGTATTTTCATGATAAATTGTTTTCTGAGATGTTTCAGACCATGAAATTTTGAGGAGACAAAGGTGATATCTCTAGGTAACCATGATCAAAATTTCAGACTATGGTTTGCCATATTTTGGGAGATATGTCATATGGAATTTAGGGTTTCTGAATGGTCCTGAAATTAGTTTTAAACATGTCAGCCTGGAATTTTTGCTTAAAAAAAATTCTAGGACTTTTTAGACCACAAAAGTTTTAGATATCTAAGGAGACATACAAAAATTCCTGAAGTAAAAACATTTGAAATCATTTTAAAAAATTGAAATATGGAATGTTGTACAAGTTATCTTGGACTGGAGTTATCTCTCAACTGAAGCACTTGCAACTCTGCTGCATGGATTTCTTGGTCATCTTCATAACATTGATTGTCCATTTGAGAATTGACAAACTCCTCTTTTGTCTGCAAGAAGTTACTGATATGTTTATCATCTTGAAAGAATTTCCAATACTGAACATTATCTGGGATAGTAGGGTAGTGTTTTACATTTATCTCATACTTCTTACTATGATACAATGGAATTTTGAACATGCTGGCCGAAGTGGCTAGAGAATCAGCAATAACATTGCTATCTATTGGAATCAAAGATAAAGTGTACTCATAAAATGTCTTGAGGATGTCTAGCATTGCATTTAGGTAAGATCACATCCTTGGATGATTGGATGATTAATCCCATTTGAATTTATTTATTACTAACTCGGAGTCACCATATACAAAAATATTCTCTGCACCCAGCTTCTTGAGAATTTTTAGACTGACTATCAAAGCCGCATGCTTAGCTTCATTTTTTGAACATTCAAAGGAAAACTTGTAGGAGGAAATTTGAACATTGGGTGGGATGTTTAATGACTGATTTACAGGGCTTTGAATCCACACTCCAATTCCAACCCCTTCTTTTCCCAAATCTCCATCGAAGTCCATAGTCCACAAACTACTTTCCTCATCCGGAAACTGCAAATCAGATGGCTGAACTTTTCTTGCTGTTTGAGAGACCTATGCTATACCAAAAAATTCTGATTATTTCATTGTTCCATCACTTTTTTGAGGTGATGCACTCGGTTCCAAAACATTTAGCAATTTTTTTACAAATTTATGCATTTTCCAATTCTAAAATAGAATTTGAAAATTCAGAATTTTCTGCAATTTCTTTAATCAAAACTTCAGAAGACGCTGAAAATTCATCATTGAACAAGATAAAGGACTCTAAATATGTATGAACACCATGTATAGGATGGTTATTTGGCTTTTCTCAGCTGCTGATCATGTACTTCATCTTACTTTCCCGGTATAGTTTCCTAAGTTGTCCAAATACGGGAATGGTAGTATAAGAAAAATAAAACTGCAAGGTACCTCTAAGCTTTGCTCCCAATGAATGATAAAGTAGAATTCCATATCTGGGCAGGATATCAGCCACAACAACGTCCATGAGGACATTCTTGGCTGGGATTTTCTCTAATGACACCACTAGGTTCTTGATGAGGCCAAGACATTTCACCCCCCCGAATCAAATGAGTAAAGATCATGATAAGGTCTTGTGATATCCAATCCTAATATGTCCATAATGGCCTTGGGAATGAGGTTGTGAGAGGCTCCAGAATCAAGCATGGAATTATAAAGGATAAATTCATGGATTTTGAGGTTTAGAAAAAATGGAGGGACTTCACTATCTTCTAGATCACCATCAACAACAGGGCCAAAAAGAAGCTCAGGGTGATCATCACTCACATTAACCATGTCTGACATTTGATCAACCTTAAGCATCTTAGAGAATTGAAATTTGTACTAATCATTCTTAACTATTTCAGTTAGAGGAATGGAGACTTTCAACTTGGAAAATTTATTTTCAAGAGAAAAAAGAGCATAATGTTTTTCTACCTCTTTCAATGGTGCATCTTTCTTCTTTGGCTAATCTTTGTGTGAAGATTATTTCTTTTGTCCTCCTTCTTGGAATTCTTTATCTTTCCTTTGACCCCTGGAAGAAGCTTCATTGCCTTTAACATGATTAGGAACAACGGGTCCCTTATCTATACTTTGATTTGGGGCAACAACTTCTTTGGGATGAGCATCTACTTGAGCGTTCTATTTTTTCTGATTGGAGGTTATAGGAACATTCCTATTCCTCAAGCCATACTATCTCTACAATTGAGAGAGAGCATTTTGATATCCCCTTTGATAATATTATGTGTGCACTGATAATATGTCATCATTTGACAATACAAATTGCTAATCATCAGGTACACAAATTTATGCAGAAAATTGATCTTCTTCAGTGAGGAAAATAGGTTGCTGATTTTCCTCAAATGTTCTTGCTATAAATTTATTTTTCATCATCTTTATCAGGGCCTTCAGTATAATTTTAGTGAAATGAAGTGTGAATTTTCTGTTGACTTTTTGGATCCTGGCCCCTCTATTCCCTTTGCTTGATCTTGCATTGAGGCTGTTGATTTTGACCCCTGAAATTGGGATTTCTAATGGAGGGTTCGACTTGTTGATCAACAATGGAAATTTTATCCACCATCTTCTCCATGGTATTGATCAAGGTATCTAGTTTGCCTTCAGATGAAGTGGATGTTTCTTCTTTGATGGTGACTCTTTTTTCTGTCTTGATTTTAGACTTCTTGACGATCAAATTGGCTTCCACGCTCACTGCATTTCTTTGCATTTCTTCAAGAGTTGATGGGTTTCTTTCCCTCAACTGATAGGCCATGTCTGGATCAAAACCATCAGGATAATGAAGTAAATAAAGGCCCGGAGGAGGCTTAATAGTATCAGGAATTGAATCATATATTTTTTTGAATCTAGTTGTAAATTCTTGGACATACTCATTAGGATTCCTTTTCAAGGCATTATACTCAGCTAAGATCTGCAATGGATTTTTCTTCTCTTCCCATTTCGCTATAAAAAAATAAATCGGCTGCTGTGAGGTACCTATTGAACCAACTGTGAGTGAGCAAAACCATTTCTTTACCTCTCCGAAGAAACTCTGTGCAATGATGCGCATCTTGGCATCATTATTGTCGATCTCTTCAAGATCTATGAAGTCAATTAATTTGGCAATGTGCTGATAATATATAACCTCTGATGTTCCATCAAAAAGAGGAAGCTTATGAACATAATTATAAGGTAATGGAGTGAGCTTAAGCGATAGGATCAACGGAGAAAATTTGGTTATGACTAATGGAGGAGTTCGTGGAGGTGTTGATGTAGTGAAAAATTGTAGAGGTAATGACGAAATGAAAGGAGGAATTGATGATGTAGCTGTATAATAATGTGAGATGACAAGTGCAACAAAATTCTGTTGCTAATACTGAAAATAGGCCTTCTCTGAAGTTTCTTGAAAAATTTCTACCAAGCCCTTGAGTTTATGAAAATTAGACCAGACTTCACTATCGACTTCAGACTCAAAAGATTCAGAAAATGGTGTAAAGGAATCAAAATCAAAAGGATCAAAGGTGGCTTCTGAAAGAAAAGTTTCAGATTTAGTTCTAAACAAAGATTTTTCAGATTCTGGACTATAGACCAAATCTCATAGGCAAAGAATTTGATTTGACAAGTGGAGGAACAACTCTTCCAACCTTCTGAGACTTGGTTTTGTGTTTTCTAAAAAGAATTAGGATCATACATAATTGGCGAGGGATTTGGGTCTGGATTTGACTTGGTATGTCTTTTAGGAGCCAACTTAAGATAGGAATTTTGGACTTTGGCTCAAATTTTAGAATTCAACCTATTTTGAATGCTAGAGCTTGTCACCTACAAGTCTAACTTTCAGAGTATTAAAGAAATAATCCTAGGGAATGTTTCTTAATTTCTCCCCAACAACGGTACCAAGAATGTTATCACTCTCTCCAACTTCCTAAGGCTAACAATAGGATTGGAGAAAGGTAACCATAGACCAAAATTTAGGTCAGGTAGCTAGCCCTACCCGGACTAGAGAGGGCTCTCTCTATGTCACTTTGAAGTCAAAGGGATGACTGGATATAATGTTTTAGGCTAGTTATGATGCTCAATAGATTAAGGTTTTTGTTTGTTTGAAGTTTTGCTGGATAGGAATGACAATTAGGAGACTAGGTATAGGGTTTTGATCGGATTTCAAAGGTTTAGTTGCAGAGGTAAGGGTGAGGCCAGGTAGGTAAGATAAGAAGCATGATTAATTTGTCATTGTGTATAGATTTAAATGAGAGGGAATCAGAATGAGCATTAAACTGAATTCATTCATCAAAAGAGCAAGACAATTTCATGAAAATCTTATAAAATTGAGAGCATGGAAAGCATGTTTTCTGTCAATAAATTGATAAGAATTAGCATAAATAAGAATATATGTAAAATATGAGTAGCATAAAATTCAACATCATGAGTTTACATAGAAAAAAAATGCTCAATGGCATACCACAAGAGTCTCAACATATGTCTGCAACACTGTCCTTGATTTCATTAGCAAAAGCTTGTACAATAGCTCCACTGCAAATAAAAACTATCCAACCCAACCAAAGACAAAAGAGAGTCTAATAATAGAAAATAGAGACCATGAAACCTCATCATGTTGAAATACCATCCAAAATGGATAATAAACGGAAAATATTAGTCATTTCCTTGTTTCTGGGGAGGTTAGAAACCATTCCCTGAATTTTAGCTATAAACTAGGAGTGTTTGTCCCTTACATTGATTACAAATTCATTCATGATAAGAAGAAAAAAACAACCCAATAACTCTAATGGAAACTAATATCCTCGAATTTGTGACCATTTATGAGCTTGAAAAATGTCCTGAGGGAATCCAATGCTGATCTGTGACAATTATGATGAAGATTTTAAAAATAATTTGCAGAAGCGTAATAGAAATTTGGAGGCACTTTTGAGGCACTTTGAGAAGCCCAAATCCACTTCTGAAAAAACGGTCAACTAGCCCTATGTGTATAGTTTTTAGAACATCTTGAATTTTTCAAAATGGACAATGGGAAGGCCTTCAAAAATCCATTCTCCCAGGGTTGCTCAAAAGCGTAATAGAGGGCTAAAAAAGGAGGCATAAACATGAAAATAGGTGGTTTTTGAGATTTTTCTCCCAGATTGCAGCTTATCATGCCATGAGGGTTCCCGATCTATGATGTAATAATCAAGATACATCCATCCATGTAAATAAATCACCATTTGGATGCCTCCAAAAAAAAAATTAATAAGTGTCCGTTACCCTTATGCAATGAGAAATTTCCAGAATTTTGCAAAAAATCATGTAAAATACCAATTTTTTTCAAAAGCTTTCAAAATTGGTTCTTTGACACCTGTAAGAGATAGGCTACACAACTAATGAAGCTTCATCCAATAAATTCAATCTATCCTTCTCCTTGAGCTTCATGTGCGCCTTTTTAAGCCTCTTTTTCACTAGTTTCAACCTTAGTTGAGAAATGGTATCCCTGGTGCGATAATGTTTTGTCACGTACCTTTGCAGCTTGTTATCACTTTTATCCTTCTTCAATAGCTTCTCCAGATTCTCATTAAATCTTGATAAACAAAGCTCTCTATCCTCATTGATCTCCATGGCAATGATCTCATCAAATGTCAACTCTTCATATTGATGAATTGGCTGTCTCTCTCGTTCCAGTGCCCTTTACAAGCCTCTTGTTCTTGGTATTTTTGTATGTGTTTCAACCTACATATCTTGCATTTGGTCAACAAAAACAATATTCTTGCCTTTACCTATGTTTTCCTCCATGTCCGTTTTTTACTTTCTTTGTAGGAGTTCATTCACTTTCAATTGAAAATTTTCCCGCTCAAGGAAAGTAATTCGAGATTGGGCAATGGAGAAAGCCTCTTTAAACTCTGCTATCTCTTTATATTTCTCTTTGATGATGTATTCATATGATATTAACTCCTCATGCTCTGATACCTCTGGCTCCAATGGCACCGACTCATCATGTTGATGCAAGAGAGGCTGCTGCTCTATCTTACATTGCTCAACATGGGTGCCAAATGTAAGAAAACTCCTGATAGACTTAGGCAAAATTTTTTTTCTCTACCCTCTCTCATATGTGTGAGAAAATACCACAAACCTAGGGACATATGAAAGCTGAATAGGCATGCTATAAGAGCCAATCTCCATTGGCTGTGGTGATGATGCAATAGGCAAGACAGAAAGCGCTGCTGACAATCTTTCCAAGAAGTCTTCCTAGGTCATGTTTATGGAGGACAAGTGATGGAACACAATGAGATTGATTAGGCCATGATGAAAGAGACTAGTATGATGATATTCCCTTCTGCTATGAACCTTATCAGCCATCTTAATCAAGCTCCTCTATAAATAATGAGGCAAATCATGTGTTTTGACTCTGGTAAAATGCATGAAAATCCTGATGTAATACCTATATAGCCCGAAGAATATTCCTTCACATGTAAATTAATTCATTATAAACATCATCAGAGGAGCATACTTGTTTCTGAGATTTATGAAAGGAAAAATAAATTGTGGATCATCTCTAGCATGAAGCTTGAGGAATTGCTTGTAGTTTTCAATGTCTAGGTCCATACCCTTGAACCACTGCTCTCCATGAGAGGGGATACCTGTAGCTGAAGCAATTAGGTCAGATGATAAGCTAATCTCCATACCTACAAGAGTGAATATTGTAGCTAGTTGCAAAAATGCTGGACAATTGAAAATGATACCCTCCTTCCATAAGCCTTTCACAAAATGTTAAACACTGAGTTCTTTGAAAGCTTCTGGCCAATGGCGAAGCATTAATCTTGTGCATGGTGAATGTATCAAGCCTGAGATGGCACCCTCCTTTAAAGATCTTCTTTCCACTTTCTATGGTGTTTGTCACTGGAATGATGAAAACCCTAGGGTGTTAATGAAATGAGTGAATGATACCGGAAATTTGGAAAATAGGGTGTAGGAAGGTGTGAGTTTGGTGGATGAAATGGAGAGTCTTAAAGCTAAGAAAAATTCTAGAAAAAATTGAGTAGGTAGTGTTGTGTGTTAGCTTCAAGTTGTAGGTGGAATGAGAGAAAATGGATGTGTGGAAGGTATCAAAATGTCTAAAACACAGAAAATTCCCAATTTTGACTGTGAGAATAGCCTGAGTAATAGTAGGGTAAGTTTGTGAGATAATATGGGGGTGATAGGATTGAGTACAATTTTTGATAAAAATTCAGTGGATAGGGTAGTGTCTTGATTATGTGACGAAATGGGTAGAAGCAATAGCTGTTTCAAGAGCCATAGATGAGGTAGTTATCAATTTCTTATTTGAGCTCTTCGTCCGATATGGTATATCTAGAGAACTCGTCACTGATGGAGGGTCCCATTATACAGCTCGAAATATTTCTGCAACCCTATGAAAATATCATATTAAACACATGGTTACTTCACTATACCATCAATTAGCGAACGATCAAGTTGAGATCAAAAATACAGTTTTAGAAAATATCTTAACTAAAATAATGGGTGCTAATCACTGAGATTGGGCGTCTAAAATTTCTGAAGCGTTATGGGCTTACCTACAACCTGGCATAACACCACTGGCTTCTCATAGTATCATCTTAATTTTTCCCGTGAAATCGGCCTGGATCTTACCGAAGCACATAAACAACACCTACAATAGCTTAATGAGTTGGACAAAATGCACCTTGCTTCTCTCTGACAAATGTCTATAATCTAGCAGCAAAGGGCCAAATAGCATGATCATCTTATTAAAATAAAAATCTTCCAGAATTGCAATTAGTCATTGTTATACGATTCTAAGTTTCAGGATCTCTCAGGGAAGTTTCAAACGAGATGGGTTGGCCCTATGAGGTTAGTCAAGTATATGACAATAGAACTATGTGCCTCACTACCATTGATGGATTTGGAATTTATTTTCTTGCTAATGGTCATCGATTACACCTTTACAATCAACGAGTTATGAAGGAGTCTTTCTTGCATGAAGTTACACATTACATCAATTTTCAAATCATGGCCGAGTGGGGGAATATCCCGACCGCTGCAGCGAGGTAAAATGTTTGCTTTTTATTTTTTCTTAATAATGTAAATATAGTAGGATTTTTTGTTTGATTGGATTTGTTTTTAATGTTTATTGTATATATATTTGTACTATTTATTTTAATAATTTGTTCTGTCTCGAAGTCCTAAAATGACATTCCTCAAATCGTGATTGTTGTTACTCAAGTCACAATTGAAGTAGCCTTGACTTTCAAATAACTACTTATATTACCTAAGTCATAATTGTCCCTATTTAACCTATACTTGCTGATTCATGACTGTTGTTACCTCAGTCATGGTCATTGTTACTTAAGTCACGGTTTTGTTACTCCAATCATAACTATTGCTACTTCAACTTATCTTCATGATTTTTTCCCTTTTATTTGGACACTTGTAGGTCTTCCTTATCTTTCTCCCTTTGGTTTAAATAGGAATACTTTTGACATTTTTTGGGCCCTCTTTGACATGATGATTGGACAACCAATTTATCCTCATTTACCTATAAATGACATGTTATTTTTAAAAGGATGATCTTACAAGATGATTTCATTATGCTGACTTTAAACTCTCTTAATTTGTTAAGCCCCTCATCGTGTAAAATCTATGGTAGTTATGATTAAAAAATGCGTTTAATTATTTCCGTCACTCTCTAATGAACCATTCCTCAACCCAAATATTAATATAGAAAAATATATTTATCAATAATTATTTTAAGGTTATTATCCTTTGAGAATAAAGAATAGCCAAGTTGAAAATATTTACTACAATTTTTTTTACGCCATCTCTAGCTCGTAAGGAGTTGACTTGCCACCCCATCCATTAAGTAATATATGTTGATTAACAATAATTACACTTTTAAGTTTAAACATGAAGAGTCGAATATAGGATAGGAGGTATGATCACGAGCCAACCTAATATGATCATAGGCCCTAATGAAGTGACATTACCACTACTCCTCACCAAGGCAGGGTAATGGCCTTCGACCGTAAAGATGAAGGAAAAAAGGTCTCACCACTAGCCGAATTGTTCACTTTTGTTAGCTCCCATGAATGCCATTGTTATGAGTTGGTTACCAAACCAAAAAATGATCTTCAGGAGACATCTAAGTGGTATTTAGTAACTACATATTTATTTATGATAGATGGGACACTAACATCTCAATGGGTTAAAAATGCATCCCTGTCGAGGCTATGGATGCCTACTGGCAGCAATGGCCATGCCTATGGTATATAAGTTAATTCAATACTATGACATACTTGGTTACCTTGTGTTCTCAAGAACTAATTGCTGAAAAAAAGCCTATTGTTGTATATATAGACTTTGCTAGAATATATGATTTATGGGGTAAATTTTAATTAGTTCTTAGATGTAATATCCCAAAAGGGAGAATGCAGTAATACAAAAACAAAATAATTGAAACTGTAGAAAAGTAAAAATTTAATCTAAATACACCATAAAATAGACAGAAATAGCTGAGCCATTTTATTAATAGGAGGTGGATAACAAGTACAACAATGCTCAAAATATGAGACACTCAAGCCAAAGAGATGGCCTAGAATGACCCTGAAATTATCCCACAAGAGGGACTGCGTAACTGCTGGACTGCTACAAGGAATACTACGTTGTCCCTGCTGTAAATTTTGGCATAATATAGAAGTATATATCTGGAAGTTCTAGAGCTTTGATGATGCTGAAATATAGATCTGGGCTCTATGATGAATACCCAAGATAACCCAGAAAGGATTTACAGATATGACAATATTGGAAAATCACCCTCTTAGGCCCTGCAACTATGACTGCTGGGTATGCATATCTGAAGCATAATCTAATCAAATATGGCTGCAATGTGATGTACAATCAGATCTATACTTGAAGGGTTGATCCCTTCACTAGATCCCCAAGCTAGAAGCTCAAGATCTAGTCCTTCTTTCCTCCTCCACTGAATGTTGTTGCTGAATATTCAACCACTGAATAAAACTGCGCTGTCAAGGAGGGAGATTATCAAGCCTACTACTAGATAATCCAAATCATCTCCTGAATGATGGAAACAATGAATACAAGGTGAGGAGATGGCCCCTCATAGGATTTCCAGTTGAAATACTGGAAACTTCCTTCCTCCTTTAGATCTGCAAGACTGGACTACACAATCCTTGAGGAGACTGCTGCTGCATGGAGGTATGAATTGATGGCCTCAATGTCGAATATGAATATGCTGCTCCTGAAAGGCTGATCTTGAAGCATAAAGTGAAAGGATGAATTCTCCACCAATTTCCTAGCTGAAATGCTAGAAACAACCTCCATCTCTCAAACCCTGAAGCAGAAATGCGTTATTCCTTTGACTGAATGTGCATATGAGAGTGGCTGAATGTGGCACCAATGCTTGATGATGTATGGTAGCTCAGAATAACCTCCCCAGAGTAGGCACTTTAAGTCCCCCATGGGTAAGGGTGGGATTTCCACTCGAAAACACCCGTGTGCTAAACAACACTGCAGACTTAGCTAAACAACATAAGCATGCATAGAAATGTCAAATGACAAATCTAGATCTAAACAAATAAAAAATAATAATCTAAAGCCTGCCTTCTATTGCTGCCTTCATCTTCCTTATATGGTTTGTAAGCCTTCCATAGCTCTGGCCCACCCCATAACTGCGCTGCACATGTGGCTACTAGCCTCCATGAAGACTGCGCTGCCTCTCCATGTTCTCCACCATCTCTGCATTTAATTCCCACTCTCTCCATCATGTGTGCATTGGATGCACAAATTCCTCCACTATATCATCATTATTGCTATATGATCTTACTTTGAATGCACCATGATCTCAGTTGACCTCCTGTTAGGCCTCTGTAATTTAGTAGAGTGGCAAGACTAAATGCTGCAGAGACTACATCAAAAACCACTTTGGGATTCTAGGATCTAGCCCTCCTGAATCCAGAGAGGGATCAATCTATAAGTGAAAATATTGACTTATCTTTCAAGGTTCTAAAATGTGATTTTAGGCTAGTTATTAAGAACAAGGGTTGTTGTTTGTTTGGTTGGTTGGGTATGATCTTTAATTGAGTGGAAAGTCCTGAAAATGAAAGGGTTTCAGAGGGGTGAAGATGTGAATAATAAAAACAAGGTTCGGCTGATAGGATAGGTCTAAAACAACACTTAATCCATTGGGCTATGGAGTCATAAAAGGTTTTAATTGTACAACAGTTATCAAGAGTGGTCCATGGGGCAAGTCATCTATATCAAAAGATCCTTTAGATTAAATGATTGAATGGAACATTAAGAATGTTGTGAAAGTGGAAAAAGCCAATAATTTCAAGAAGGATTTATCAACTTTCCAAACAAGAAAAGCCTTTTTAAGTAACTGTTTGAAACCAGCCAAAGGACAGGGCTAACCATAGACTTCTTTAGACAAGCTTGTTTTAAAGCTGAATTATCAGACAAACAATCCAGTAATCCACATGACTACTTTCAGAAAGGATGAAAACATATAAGAAAACAAAGTGTAGCTTAAGATCAAGCAAGATATCATTAAAATCTAGGCCTGCTTTCAGCATACTCTTAGGGAAACTTTCAAACAACCTTTGGAGAAAGAACTAGAAGATAGGGCAACCATAAACTTTTCTAGTTCAACTCTACTTAGCACGTAATGAAAATATCATTCAAGAACTTCCTTTCAAGTTTTGCACATCAAGACATGGACTAACCAACATTCCTTGATAATGTTTACACTTCACTTAAGTCATTCTTAAATACACAATTGGAGGAAAACATAAAGATAAATCTTATCAGTGAGAATAGGGTACTTCTAAGAGTAAATCCTAGCTCTATATTTGCTGTTCTTTATCAGAGAAAAGTGAACAAAATGACATACATGAAAGGAAAACAATAACAGTAAGAGATACTTCACCAATGATATAGACCAACATCCCATGAATCAGCTTGTGTATTGATGTCAATCCAGTTACATACTTTAAGTCCAATGTTTCAGTACAACAACAACTTCTCTTCTCAGCCTAACTTCTTTGATTACAAACAGAGCTTCAAAAACCTCTGAGAACTATTTACATGCAGAAAGTTTCAAGCAGCAAGTATTACATCAAAGTCCAACAACCAACCCTTTACAATGTGCTCCTCAAGGAGATTTTATAAGAAGATGAGGAGGTGGGATGAAAGAAATGATCTCTAGGTTCAATTAATACAAGTTAATGCTTCTCTTCCTTTGAGAAACTCAATAGAGAAGATTTCTGATATTTCTCTGTATTAATTGGTTTTCATTAATTTTTTAGGCTACATGGCAGAGTTTGTTGACTTTAAAAATCTTTTAGGCAGGCTGGCAATAACTTTGGCTGTCTTTTAAACAAAATATCACTGACTGGGCAATAACTATGCCTTCTGTTGATTTATGGAAGCTGCAGGTGGCTCTTTGGTAGCTGAAGAGGATAATTGGCCTCTGATGTGGCAGTGGAGGCCTTTTGGACTGATATATCTCTTTATTTTTCCTTAAAACATCTTTAATTTGCTTTTGGTCAGTTTTTAGGCTTAATTAGGCCTTGATCTTCATTTCTTCAGGTCTTCACATTGTAACACTGTCTTTATCTGTGGATTAGGCCTTTGATTCATGAGTCTATGCCTTAATCCCTTTAAATTTCTGATTAAAATATTTAATTCTTCACTTACACTCTGATCTTCACCTTTGACACTGATATTCTTTGTTTAATTGATGTTTACTGTGTTTTTGTTGTTTTGCAGGCGCGCAAAAGGTTTACACAGGTGGAGGTGTTCGTTTTAATGAAGAACTCCTTGGATCCCTTCCTGTACCAGAGGTTAGGAATCATCATTCCTAGCCTTCGTGTTATTTTTAAAATAGTGGGAAAACCCCATATAACCTGCAAAAACAAACGAAAATTATATAAATCCTGCGAAAAATAGGTTTAAACTGCTTTGGAGGTTTTGGGCATGAGGGAGAATCGGAGCCGTTGAATTAGAATATCCAACAGTTGAGATTTATCGGTGGGGTCATTGGGGAGATTAGATGGATGACAAATGCACGGGGGCGAAATTAAGTCAGGACCGTCCGATCTCAAAGATCGACGACCAGGATTAAAATATGAAAAAGCAAAGTGGGTGAGCGCGACAGTATAACGGAAAAACATTAATGGTTTTCGCGCGGCGCTGAGGGGGGTGGGCGGTATTCACAAAAATAACGTGATTCCATACACCTGTTGACACCTGTCCCTCCTAATACCGCCCATTTCGCGTAATTTTTTGGTGTTAACTCGCGGGCGCAAAAAAAATGCGAAACGTATCGTCCGCCGTCGGATCGGAGGCTCCAGATCCGACGGTGCGGATCGCACGCGAAGAGAAAGTTGCAAGGAAGGGGCGATAGTGGAATACACGTGGCAGCGCGTGAGTGGGTAGGTATTTTATAAGGCAGGAGGTAGGTCCCAAAGGAGTCGGGTCTATTGGGTTGAATCCCGACCATTGGATCTTCGCAACGAATTGTAAATATTTAATAAAGAGGAGGAGACTTAGAATGAAGGAAAGCTTGATAAGTGAATGGGCAGGTGTTTTAGTTATCGGGTTAAGTCTCGACCGTCCGATATTTTGAATGGATGGCTAAGATTCCAAGATGGGGTGGAGAAATTAAAAGGGAAACGGGAAAGCAAGTGAAGCGGATGAAGGGTGAGTGCCCGAGGGTCGTTGATCCGCAGAGATCAATGGTCCAGATCTGTTTTAAAATCATAACGTCGGGGTGATGAAAATCAAAGGGAATAAGGGTTCGGAAGAGGTTTTTAGGCTTTAAGCGCCCGATTGCGGGGCTTCGGCCACATGAGGTGGAGGAGCTAAAGGAAATAAGCCATCGGGGGCTTAAGACCTATAAAGTGTAAAAAGGTGATTTTTAGGCTTAAAAACAGGGTTTTTAAGCCAAAATGAGGGTTCTGATAGGCTAAATAAGAGTTTTTAAACCAAATGAAAGGAGAACATAAGGTCCTAAAGGGTCTTTGGAATGATTTAGGAGTCAAATGGGGGTATTTTTAGAAGGGTTTATGGAGGGAATAAGGGTAAAAAGTGGAATTGTTTGTGAGTGAAAAGAGAAGTGAAATGATGGGAAAATGGGGCCTCTTAAGCAGTTTTCTCTTGGTAAAATAGCAGGTTCTTTAAGATTAATAGGGAAACAACAGTGAAGATTAACTCAAAGGGTAAAGATAATCATAAGACTTCAAGAACTCACAATTTTGACATGAATTGTTTCTTGAAGGATAAACAGATTTAGCCACCATTTGATATGACAAATTTTATAGGTGGCTAACACCTCCTCCAAGATATCCATGATTTTACATTAATGATCCATGATCTCCACTCTTCCTTCATTTAAGAAGCTGCTCCACTACTCCATATTGTAGATATAGATCTAAAATATCCACATACACACATCAAAAGTGGATTTTATTCATCTATGGGGTTTGTGGGTCCCTCCGCCCTCTTATTTACTTAATTAATTAAGAAAATCAAGAACTCTAATTTTCCAATTATCTGATGGAAAATTGGGAATATTACACAATGGTTATATTTTAATGGTTTATTTTTTACATGTTAAGGGGTGAAGCTTTTAGGATATTTGAGATTTGGCATTTTGTATCACCTAATTTATAATTTCTTTATTTTATACATTTTGTATCTTTAACCAAAGATAGATATGTTGCCTAATAAATCACCATGTATCGGTAACTTAATAAAACTCTTATTATTTTGGGGTGTAATAAAGAAGTCCTCATGTAAAAGCCTTCAAAAGTTCCCTTTTCTGCTCACATCCTTGGTATCGATTGGGATGACTTTGCAAATTCCACCTCCTTATATTTGCAATTATCCACCTATTTTTTTCAATCATTATATATTCTCTCTTCATAAATGAAAATTAGGTGGATTAATCATTCTATAGATATCAACAATATTTTCAGCGACAATTCCCTTACAGTTTTACGTGGAAACATCATTACGAAGTAAGTCCATATCTTTTAATCATTCGAAATGTATAAATTATGTTTTAGATTGGTAACTGCTCATGAGTTTTAAACCAAAATCACAAGAAACAAACATTTTTTTTCACAAGGGAAAAATTCGTAACTTTTCATTAATGTGATAAGTTACATGTAACATATGATGGTAGTATAAAACTACGAAAACTGTCCCAAAAACCATCATGAGTCCAAAATAGACAATGCAGTAACTAAACAATACATACTGCTGATACAAGTATCAGGCCACATAGATCATCGCTTGTAAGTTCGGTGCATAACTTACAGGGAATAGGATAGCAAAAAGTAATATAGATACATATAATAGCCGGTAGAAAGATAAAGGGAGATAAACCAATATCAAAATAATCTCCCCATGCTGGCTGTTTTATCAAACAACCCCGTGATCTGGAGCCTCTTCCATAAAAGGCCAATGATAGAACCTGAAGACCTGTACTCCAATCTGCTTAGTAAAGTGCCATGTGCCCCAGTTCAGCTCCGAGGCTTCTTTGGACAGTCGACCAGCCATTTGGTTCCGAGTCCTGTAAATGTGTGCCACAGATCTAGAGTCAAATAGAAGTTTAAGATGATGAACCTCCCTCAAAAGTGCAGCAGGTGTGTGCGTGTGACATTGAGAGAGTTCATTAAACCAGTTGATCACAAGCTGCGAGTCCCCAAAAATCTGAATGGAATTGCAATGAATTTCTTGTGCAAACATCAGTAGAAGTCTAAGGCATTGTATTTTGGCATAATTGTTCGAGCCAGGACCCAGTCCCATTCTAATTTGGTAGTGGTGGTGTTCATTAAGATGTAATATAGCGCCCCCCCCCACAGCCTTGCTGGTTGGCCGCCCCCATCAAAGTAGGCCCAAGGTATACTTCGATCTATCAGTTCAGGAATAGCCAGCGGGGGATGTTTCTGTAAATCATCATCAGGCAGAAGGTTGTATGGAGCAATGATGAAGGCACAGATACGGTCACCCAAAATCTGTTGACTATTAAATATGAATCTATTTCAGCCAATCCAAATATTCCAGGCAAAGATCAGAGGTAAATTGCGCATCTTTGTGGAGTTAGCATTGAGTCGCCACCGGTTTTCCCAAGCATCAGGCAGTGTAGCACCTTGCCAAAGTAGGTGACATCTTAAGCTTTCAGTCACCAGCCCCCAGATAGTCATGACAACAGTACAGTGCATAAAAAGGTGCAGTGAATCTTCACAATTTGATAAGCAATAGCAACAACGCGAGGGTCCAAAGATGGCACGACGATGAAGAATATCCATGGCGGGCACGCAATTGTTTAAAATGCACCAAAAGAGTGTTCTGTGCTTGTGAGGCGCCTTTAAACTCCATATATTGTGCCACCACCGAACTTTATGAGGCAGCTCCTTATGCTAAATAAGGGTCAAATATCCAAGCTTTGGAGCGTATTGTCCACTTGGAGAATATGCCCAGATCAATCTATCCTCCTGATCTGAGAGCCTGATGTTTGAAGCTCTTAATGCCCAGATGTAGTTGTTCCAAATCCTGATACCATCACGAGGAATATCAAGTTGAGCAGCTGACAGTCAGGCCTGACCCCTCCATGAGGTGTGAAACGGGTTAGAAATCCGAGCGAGGAAATGGATATCTCTGCGGGAAAGATGTTCCCGCAAGTAATCTGGTAAAAGATAGTAATCCCCGCTACCAGACCAAGAGTCGGAACCAATTCTCACAGATGCACCAGATCCAATTTTCCATGAAAGACCACGTTGGATGATATGAGCCGCCTTTGATACAGCTTTCCAAATGATAGAAGCCCCAAAGTGTGACCCCATTCTGTCTCTGTTCCAATCGATGGTTGTCCGGGGCACAATATATTTAGCTATAATGACCTCCGTCCAGAGGCTGTGACCGGTGAGTAAGTGCCAACACAGCTTGGCAGCCAGACCATTTGAGAAAGAATGGAGATCCTTAATCCCCCAACCTCCCCATTTCTTGGGTATCTTGATGCGATCCCAAGCAATCCAGGCGAAGGTGTGGTCTTTTTCCTGATTGCGCTAGAGGAAATGACGACAGATACATTTTATTCTATTTGTAACTCCTCTAGGTAACCAAGCCAGTGTCATCCAATATACCGGTATAACCTCTAACACAGATTTGATAAGAATTAAATGTCCAGCTCTAGATAACCATCTGTTATACCAAACATTAATTCAACACTCGACTTTGGCAATGAGCCAATTCCAGTCTTTGATTTGATAATCATTTGGCTTGATGTGAAACCCCAGATATTTAAGGCCAGCATTGATATCCATCTGAACATAGGCGAATAGATTTCTGGCTGTGCCTAGTTCCTGAGCCGAACATCTAGTCATAATGATGGTGGATTTGAGTGCATTTGGTATCATTCCAGTGGCTCTGCAAAAACTCTGGAGGAGCTTGTCAAACTGATTCAAGTCCTGTCGAGTACCATCTAGAAAAATAAGAACATCATCAACAAATAAAAGATGAGTGATCTGAATGAGATCATTAATATGGAGACCATTAAGGGTACCTCGGGTCTTTGCATCTTTAATAAGTACAGACAGGCCTTCCATAACAAGCACAAATAGTAGGGGAGACAGAGGGCATCCCTGACGCAAGCCACGACTTGCATGGAAAAAATTAGTTGCAGTGCCATTGAGGAGGATGCTGAAGGAAGCATGGCAGATACATCCCATTATCCAATTGATAAAGGTGTGTGGAAAGACATTTTGAATGAGAATGAGATGCAAATAGCTCCAGTTCACCTGGTCAAATGCCTTAGCTAGATCAATCTTGAGGATAATGGATTTAAGGTGCTTGGATTTAATGGAATGTAGGGCTTCCTGGGCCGTACCAATAGCTTCGTGGATTTTCCTATGATGCAGGAAAGCAAATTGTTCCTTAGCTATATGTGAAGATAGGTGAGGCTTAAAATGATTTGCAATAATTTTTGATATAATCTTATAAATACAATTACAGAGCGAGATAGGTCGGTAATCATGAAAGCTGGTTGGGTGGTCAGATTTAGGGATTACAGAAATGAATGTAGAATTGAAACCATCATAGATGCGACCTCGCACCCGACTATCTTCAATCATAATCAGTAGATCATTTCCATCAAATCAAAGAAATGTGTGAAAAATTCAATGGGCCAGCCATCTGGCCCAGGGCTCTTGTCTCTTTTAAACCATTTCAAGACCCCTTCGAGTTCCCCCATGGTCACAGGTGCATTTAGAACATCTATCTTCTCCGGTTCCACATATCTATTGAAATACTGAGAAATATTCATAATATTAGGGAGATCAATGTGCCGTGGGGCTCTATAAAGGTCGGTGAAATGCTGAGTCCCCAGGTCCTGTAATTGAGATTAAGTACGAGCTACATACCCATGCTGATCCGTTAGTTCCCAAATAGTATTGGCAGTCCTGCGACCATTTGAATGTTGTTGGAAGAACTTTGTATTCTCATCACTAGCCTGAAGCCAAGTGGCACGGCTCTTGAGCCTCCAATCCTCCTCTATATGTCTCAGGATCTTAACCTTAGAAGATTCTAGGGTAATGAGCTGCTCTTTGGATATACTGGATCAATATCCAGAGAGATCAGAGCTATTGAGTTGGGCAATAGCCAAATTAATCCTATCCAGTTCTTCCCGTTCCATGCGTCTCTTGTTTTTAACCCAGCTGATGGTCTGGCTTTTGATGCGGGAAATATTTTCGTTGTTGATTCTGGCTGGGTCCACATTCGGCATTTAATGAAAATGATGCCAGGCATGATGAACCAGATCATGAAAGTCAGGGTTCTGTAACCATCTGGTGCTAAATTTGAACAGTGGTCTAGCCCTGTGAGGGCCACATTCAAATTCCAAGAAGATAGGGGAGTGATCCGATATACCACCATGCCCCACCCATTGTCTGGCCCGATCAATAATATTGAGAAGGGGCGATTAATAAGAAAGAGGTCCAATCTTCGAGCTAATTCCGCCTCCCCAGACCTCCTGTTCCTCCAAGTGGGAAGGATTTTTGTGTTATGAATGTCAACAAGGTCAACCGCCTCAAGCTTAGTATTGAAGAACTCAGCTAATGGATTCGGGTTAGCCCGAGTACCCCAGGATTCAGAGATGCCTAATGAAAATTTCAGATACCCTCCCAATATTACATGGGGTGAGGTGAGAATAGAGAAATCCAGTAGAGAATTCCAAAAAGCTTCCCTGTTCAGACAGGGACCATAAACATTAATGAGGGAGAAACACTGCTCAGAAAGACTGAATTGAATGTCCATGCCAAGGACACCAGGTCGACCCCTGCAGTTGAGCATCCTGGTGGTTCTTCAGATGATACCCATGGCACAGCCACCAGAACGGCCACGGGCATCCAAAGTAATGAAATTCCAGTTGGGGAGTAAAGTCTTTAGAAGATCAGTGGCCGCGTCTCCCTCTCCTAATGTTTCTTGAAGAAAAAGAATGTCAATAGGTCGCTGAGAAATAATGTCTTTAAGGGCCAATCTCTTATCGGGGTTGGCCAATCCCCTGCAGTTGAAAGAGAGGCAAATCATGATGACACACTCGAAATGGGCTGCCTTGCTCTAAGGACCCGCATCAGGGTGGATTGTGTTCCTGCCTCAACTTCCATGTTTGCCCTTTTGATGGCTTTAGCTAAGGCAGATGGCTGACCTCACAATTTGGTGGGTGGATCACACGGTTGATGACCGATGCCAAATGATGCTTCAGAGTGAGGATGTGTAATAGATCTTAGGAAATAATTGTGTCTCATGTAAGATGTCTCCGAGCGGGTAGAGGAGTGGCAAGAGGACTCAACAGATGTGTGTTGGATAATGGGAGTGAAGGAAGGCGGAGCTTGTGCAATAGAACAACAGATAGGAGGATATCAATGTGCAGACGATACAGAGCTAGTTGGTAAACATGGAACAAAGATAGGTAATGAATCAGACTCTATAAAAGAAATAGCAGAGTCAGGAATGGTAGCTGTACCCGGAATCTCCGAAGCCCGAACAAGTGGATCCGGAGTGGGCTGAGAGTGAGATCGGGGCTGTGTAGTTGGCCAGGTGGGTAAATGCTGAGACACACCCAGAACTTTAGTAGAAGGCTGCACCGGCACGACCAGGTGATCATCCTCAGGTACCGATCTGGTGCATGTGATATCTTCAGTCTGGGTGGCAACAGTTCGGGATTTCTTAATGGTCTGGTAAGTGGTTCCCGTCTTAGGACACTCCTTGTATAGATGGCCGACCTCGTGACATTTCCTGCAGCGAAATGGCACCCCTTCATAATCCAAAACCTGTTGCCACACCATTCCATCAAAAAGCATATTGAGGTTGTCATGTAGTCCGTCCCTAGTATCAAGGAAGATCAAAATTCGAGCAACAACCTTTTTCCCAGTGATCCTGTAGGATTTTTCGTGATCTAGGTACCTACCAAATAGACTACCTATATTTTCGAGAGCAGTGTCATTCCAGAATTGTACCGGAAGGCCAGACAGCCTCATCAAAATCGGGCTAGCACCCACATTCTATTTTTTGGGGTCAAATAGCGGCACCCATCTCTTGAGGTAAACCGGATGCATCTCTAAATGCCAGAACTGTTTGAGAGCCCACTCTGACTGATCAGGCCTGGAAAAAGTGAGTGAAAACAAGCCTTTTGGCAGATCCGATACAGCCGGGAGGGCATCGAGAGAACTGCCCCAAATCTCGCCAATCCAAAGCTTAAGCCTCGCCGCCGATTATTTCCGGCCTCTGACTCTCCCAACCAACATAGTGGCAGCAATGCACTCCCATTCCTCCATTCCACACTCATGCCCAAAGTTCGTGAATTTGCTGTGCTTATTCTTGGTGGTCCTGCGCTTGCGCACTTTGTTGGTTGGTCCCTTATACTGGTTGGATGGGTTCTCCGAGTCCGAGGACGAGCACGGATTATCTGTGACAGTCAAATCACCCAGAATGTTTGAGAACACCCCAGCCGTCGATATAGGAACACCCATCGTTGTTCCACTGCTATGATCACACCCAAGGTGCGAGCCACAAATAGGCGAACCATCGAACGTCGAAGAGCCACCTATATTAAGGTGTTCCAAGAAGATAGATGCCTCACCAATACTTTGGTACACCGCATCCCCCAATGGCTCGGATATCTTCAAATATTCCACAGCAACGGAGGTATTGACCGCTAGCGGAATACTCCAAAGAGCAGAATTTGATGGCGAAGGAGTATTAAAATAGAACTGGTCCAGTCCCACGAATGGAGATGAGACAATAGCCACATCAGTATGGCTAGGCATAACTGGCATCGAGCTAGTATCAACTAGTGACATATCGACCATCTCATCCAATGCCACATGGTCATTGAGACTCCAAATATCAACATCGGCCAAAGGGTCCTCCGTGTAATCCAGCTCCTCCTCATAAGCACTCATGATGCCAGCATGACAGTTAGTCAAAGACAGACGGCCAACCAATCAACAGAGTAGATCCAATGGCTCAACCGCGAGAACCCCACCCAGCCACCCAAAGGTCAAAACTGGTCCGTAGCAATAAACAAAGGAATCCAGACAATCCGGTAAAATCCACAGCTAATGAAGAACAATACCCGAGACACCGAAGGCTGGGCAGGAAGAGAAAAACTACCACCCGAACAATAGAGAACCCTGCCCAACGAGTAAATAATTCAGAGCAAACAGACAACCCAGCAGCATCACCAAACTGTCACAGGCAGAAGACAAGAGCAGTCTCTGACAGCTCTAGGGATCAAAGGCAGAACACAATAGGTAAATGACCCCAACAAACCGATAACAGTGCAAATATATCAAAACCGCCCCGAGAAGCCGAGGCTAGTCGGAACCGTTCCTTCAACAGTCCCGGGCCCAGAAACAAGACCCCACACCTCCACAGGTTTGGCAAGTTCCCAGGAGGCGCAAATATCCACGGCGTAGCAGTCGACCAACAATAGTCCACAAACAATGGGACCTGAAGTCAAAAAACCAACCAATAAGCTGTGAGGATACCCATAAGCGATGGCCGAATGATGCATAGCGCACAGTTATCAGATAGTAGTCCAAGTAACCACAGTCGGACCAGGAATCACGGCCGCCATAGCTAGGGTTTCAAAACCCTCCCAAGTTATACATAACATATTTCCACAAGACACAAACCTACTCTACTATTATGCAGACATTATTTCACAATTTAGAACAAAAAATTCAGACATGCACGAATAAATAACACACATGCAACAAGTATTTTTATCTAGGGAAATCAATCTGCTAAAAACCCCAATGCCTCTTGCATTAACCAGATGAAATATAGATGGTTTACAATTGCTTTGTTCAATTGAGCTCACCCTGCAAGTGCACAACCTATCTCACTACTCACTAAAGGCCTCTGACCCAAAATTAGTCAATTTATGCCTTCAAGGATTGAGTTCCTATTTCCTTGTATTGTTCCTTGAGGAATTAGGCCCCTATTATTTAGGTAATTCCTCTAATTTATTGCGCAATTCCTTTAGGCTGATCATTTGATTGCATGCAATACCTGTACACTCAGAACTAGTCTACAACTGATGTTACACTGCCTTGGAATCTCCATCTCAACTGGGTAACTCAAATTCTCTGCACGCATTAGATATTTTGGGTTGATTTATTAGTTAATTGGATGATCATTGAGTTTGAATAAAGTCCCACTTCACAACTTGATCCTCCACTAGTTCTTCAAACATTTGGAACTAGTTTAACTGAAAGAAAACTTAGATAACTAAACTTGATTGCTACAAATTATGAATCACACATGCTAAACTAGAATCTAACTCCCCCAACTCAAATTTACTGAGTAAACTTGGTGACACAAGCCATGTCACTCAAGTTAACATAATCCAAGTTGCCTGTTGATTTGGAAATTCGATTTTTCTCAATTTAATCAAGGCAAAATCAAATTGAGAATTTATTGCTGCATTTTATAACACCCCCTTTCAATAAGAAAGGGATTATCAACCACCCCTATCCTTCACTAGTGGAATTCGAACTTCCCTCTTGATAATGCCTCTGTCAAAATATCTGCATCTTGTTCCTCTGTCAGAATGTACTGCAACAACATGGTCCGCCTCTGCACATAATCACATAGATGGTGATACCAGATGTTACACCAATTTTTGGTCATCTAACCTGTTACTATTAGATGGACTAAAGTACACCATGTAAGACCAATTTTAGCATAGTAAAATTGCTTTCACTATGAAAAATAATTTAAGACACCATAGTTTATCTAGTTATTTCTGGTCTAAACAAGAAACCCCATGAGGAATAATTAAATAAATCCTTATTTGTTCGATTTTTTTATAGTGATAATTAACTAAGCCACTATTTAATTAATATTCTTGGTCATATTTAACCCAAAAATGGAAAATTAATTAGATAAATCATTATTTATCTTATTATTTTCTAGGAATAATTATTTAAATAATAATTTAATAATATTCCTTGTTAAATTTGACTAAATCATTTATAAATAATTGAATAAATCATTATTTATTTAATTATTCCTTAACCACATTCTTAAAATAATAAATAAATCATTTATTTATTTATTATTTCTAAAAAAAAGGATTTTAACAAATTCAAATTCCTTTTCCCTCCAACAAAAATAATAAAATATTCCATGAAAGTTGGAACTAGATTTGGTTAATAATATTTTAATTATGCACCAATATCTAGACTAACTCAATATTTTGTTATAAATAGAAGGGTTTTCCATTCATTCGCTACCTTTTGTTGCCTTGAGATCACCTTTTGATCTGACTTTGATCCTCCATCATTGTCATATTTTTTCTACTTTTTGCTTGTGAGCTCCTTTGAGTTCCATTTTGTCTGATTTTTCTGCACCATCAAGAGAGAGAGATCTTGGATCTGAAGCACTAAGGACATACAAGAACCCATCCCATTGAGGGGGACTCGTAACATATTTCTATGTTCCCTTCCCAGGTGTCATAATACAAAAAAAATCCTTAAAAATTCTTGTCTTGTCCATTGGATGCATGGAGAAACTCTTGCTTATTTTTGTTGTTTAATGTCATTAACTGCATAGATCTGGAATTTTGTAGCATTTGTTCTGATCACCTACTGCGGATCTAAGGAAAATGACAACCACATTTGATGTTAAGGCTGTTTGATATGCACAACTAAAGTGAGCTTTTTTCGTACACTTGCGATTAGAATTCACTCTAACAACTGTCAACTCCACAAGGATTTTTAATTACGACTGCTGTCGTTTTTCAGATCCCTGCATGACCAGCTGCTTCAACCCCTAGGGTTTTTATTCAACTTCTTATTTTACATTCCTTGATGTTTTTTTTAACGTTTTTAACCCTGAAACAATAAAAATTATAACTTCCATGTGTTTCTGGGCCTTTTGCGTAGGTAACAAGTATCAACCGCAACATAAACGACAATTTTTTCTGAAACGTGCTCCCGAGACAGCCAGAAGTGCAGGTCGCATTTTTTGACCCAAAACCTGCAACCTCAGCTCTGAGGTAGTGGATAACTGCGACCTCAACGGAAAATAGGTCAGAACCTGCGACCTGTACTTTTTGCTAGATTTTTTTCTGTGATTTTTCTGGGCTTATCCGGGGCACTGTTCAGGGTTGTCTAACCTCTGTCTTTACCTATCTTGGACCTTTACCTGTTTAGTTTTACTCATCGAAGTAGGAGCCAAGCCCCCTTAGGGCTTCAGTACACTTCCACCTTTTTAGGAGGAGTTTAGCTGAAGCAGATCCTCTGAGATTTCAGTGTTTTTCAACCATTTTTTCAGATCTAAACCTGCACTTCCAGATCATTTTCACATCGGTTATTTATCCATCCAAAACACCTCTTTTCTGTTTTTTTTGGTCCTCCTTTAGGGTCCCCTCCGTTTCCCTTTAGGTTGTAGCCTTTCGCCACCTATTTTTTAGCATTTTTCCCTCTGGCTTCTTGCTGTTTTCTACACCTCTTTCCAACAGATCTGACCTTTAGATCCCTATCCCTCTTGACCTTAGATCCATTGACCATTTTGTGTGTTTTTAGTAGATTTTGGCCACCCATAAAATAGTTGTTGGGAAGCCCTCCTCCTTGGGTTTAAATTTATGCATATTTAGCTGTTTATTTTACTGTCACTTTAAGTTTTATTTATAGTTATATTATTTATTTATTTATTTTTATACCTGTCTGGGCTTAGTTAAAATTAACACACTTATCACATACACGCACACCTAAAGCGAAGAGCGTCTGGTTTACACCGCCAGGCCAAGAATTAAACATTGTAATCAATTGATCTGCACCTCCCTGCCCTTGGTTACCTCTCTTCCTGTCTGGGTTCTGTGTATCTCTTCCATCATAGCATCCCTAAGGCGTTTATCCCGGAGACTCAAAGGCCTTCATCCTCAGTTTCCGTTAGGAAGACTTAATCCACCACGTAGGGTCCAAGTTCGTTCTCCACTGAGTCCCCATTCAGACTCTGATTCTTGTTCATCGGGTTCCCCTTCTGTTTCTATCCCCGGCTCTCCTCCACCTTTCACCTTCATCATGTATGGTTCAGGACCTAATGCTGGTGGTGGCCCCGAATCTAATGCTAGAAATGCTACTAGTGGTGCCGCAACAGGAACTATTCCGGTTGCTTCCTTTCTTCCTTATATGGCGGGCCTTAGCCTTCCCGATTTCAACCAATTGATTAATGACCCAATACACGATGATCCAGGTTGGCCTGCTATTCCAACCAAGCTTCCTTCAAACATCCCCAAGTTTGAAGGAAATGCTGGAGAGGATCCTACCAACCATGTCCATTATTTCTGCATGTGGTGTTCATCTAACTCTATCTCCGATGACTCTGTTCGTCTTTGGTTATTCCAGCATATGCTTACTGGAGAAGCTTCCAAGTGGTATGTCAACCGGGCCTCCTCCTCTCATACTAATTTTGTGATTCTTTCCAAGGAATTTCTGTCTTACTTCCAGCTTCCCCTTCACTATGACACCAGTACCGAACTCTTGACCTCTTTCCGTCAAACTTCTACCACCCACCTATCTGACCATATTTAAGAATGGCACAGAAGGAAGAGCCTATGTCAAGCCCCTGTTTTCGAAGACCGTGTCTACATGGACTAGTTTCTCAGATCCCTTTTTCCCTCTATTGGTAAATATGTCACCTCTCAATTTCCTAAAACCGAGGAATCAACCCTCCAAATTGCGTTGAAATATGACCTAATATACGCACAATACAGTTATGTTTATACCGTCTTACCTGATCTCCCTAGACCTGGTGGCGCAACGCACAGGGGACATCTCATACCACCGACGATATCGTTGGATCCCTTTCACATCCGTACACTCATCCTCCTATGGTTTATGGTTTCCCTCAGGGAGGGGTCAGCTCCTCTAGCACCTTTCCCCTCCCGGCAGCATGTATCCAGGACACGACATGCCTCACGCATTTTCCCAACCGCATCCTCCGATGCGAGGGCCTGCTTTTTCCCAACCTAGTTACCCCAATGTTGCTCAACCTCCTTACTATCCGTATCCACAACCTGGTGCTCCATCTCCTCCAACAAAACCACCGCAGCCTCCCTTAGGGTCAAATGTATTTGCAGTAGAGTGCGACTAATCCTCCCACTTCCAAAAAGAAGAGGAAAGGAAACCAGAACCAACCCGCTCTAGGTAATCCATGAAACAATCCCCAAGGGAGTACATATAACACTGCAACCCAACAACATGGTCCCAAGTAGGACATGCCTCTTCACACGAATAAGCCTTTTTCTTGTTGCAGTGTCCATGGTCACTATACCCATGATTGTCCCATTTTACCTCAGAAGCATCAAATGTGGGAAGCTCAAGCAACATCTCGAGGACAACAAGCCTCTTCTTCGTTTCCTCCTAATGCTGCACCTATCCAACCAGCCGTGTTTACCAATCCTTTCCCTTGGCAAGGATATGTGGCTGCCCAACCCCCTAAAGTTCAGGCGGCCACTCAACCTCCTCCATATGGTACCTTTGATTACCAAATCCTCATGATGAACTCTGACCAGGCTAATACCGCCGATCTAAACCTTCAGACTCGGTCCCGCTAGTACACCAAGCCTCCTGCTATGTCTGCAACCGATCCCCCATTCTTCAGGTCCCGTAGAGCCAATTTCGACACCTAATGGTCCTTTACAGATCCCTCAGCCTAAGGCAGAGGCACATACCAATATTCCAAGAGGACCGTTATGCCAAAATGCTGCTTTTGGTAAATCCACCCACACCTAGAATATAGTAGATGACTTGGCACAATAATCCCTTGATGCCATGTCGACGCTGGAAGTCCTTCAGTCATGCCCTTCACAACGAAAAGCTCTAATAATTGCTATGGGCACTGTGGATCCTTTAGATGATCGGTTAATTGTCTTCGATGTTGACAAGTCAGAGCATCCCCCCCTTCCTGCATCCGTTGCCTTTCAAATACCTGTTAAGATCCAGAATTCCAACGTCTCCCGATGTATCATTGATGAGGGGGCATCCACTTGCGTGATGTATGCTTCTGTTTGGAAACATCTTGGATCCTCCAAAGCGTACACCTCCATGTGCTTTATGTGATGTTGACAGTCATGCCACCCATCATTGTCTTGAATTGCCACCTCCACGTGCTTTGTGTGATGTTGACAGTCATGCCACCCATCATTGTCTTGAATTGCCTCGTATCAAACCCATGGTCAACATAATGTTTCTTGAGTCTGATGTCCCAGAAGCCCATGTTACTTTACCGACTTCGGCCAAGAAACTCAAGAATTTTCACAAAAACCACCACTGTGCTTTGTGTGATCTCCATGGCCACTATTCTCAACTCTGTCTTCGCCTTGATGACTTCCACACCACTCTTGCGACAATTTTCCAACTCGAGGGCAAGTGCAATGAGTCCATTTCTCCCTTACTTGTGAGTTTTGCTTTAGAAAAACCAGAGGCCATATTCAATCCCATTGACATACCCCCTCCTGATGTCATGATGACGAATTCTTTGGCCACTATCCTCTACCTGTAATCATCTATGAGATCCATGGTGGAAGACCCCTCTGGGGAATCCCCTTCTGTTTTGCTTGACCTCCCTTCAACGATCACCTTGGGCTCAACATCGGTAGATTCTTCATCTACTTGTTCTTTTGTCACCCTCCATGACAATGCGCATGTGAACCTCATTTCTCATGACGATGAGTCAGGTAGCTTCGTCGTGTCAAGTGGTCTTTCTTCCACCAGTCACCCCATATTCTATTACAATGAAGACATTATGGAAGCATTTACAACCCCTGATTTTATCTATATCCCCTTACATCAAAACTATGCATTCGAACCACATACACCTTGTGGTCATTACATTGACACCTAATGTTTTGGTAAGGGGGCACCCATATTTTAGAGTCCAGGAGAAGCAATTATCCACAACCCTCCTAGTGCATCTAGTAATGTCGACTCTAGCACCATTATTCTTCCCCATTTAGAAGAACCTCTAGAGTTCCATATCACTTCAAATCACTCTAGGGATGATCCACTTCATCATTCCTTCATCTTACATCAACAACCCAGTCCCTTAAACATTGTTGCTGACCAACCTGTGTGTTTTCTAGGTGAGCACTAGTTCATTATATCCAAATCCACTCTTTGGGATACTAACACCATGTATGCGAACCCAGGAATTTAGTCCATTTGCTTCATATATGCAGTACCAAAAGAGATTGGAAATCCTCCATTCCCTTTCTCGAACTACATCTATCCATTCTTCCCACAAAAGATAACCATAACGTAAAAAAATGGCAAACCACATCATAAAAATGTGTTTAGATTCCACTTTTCTAAATCCATTTGGCATGACCATAACATGCTTGGGGGCACCTATGCCCCTATACCTTCTCATCATCCTCTTTAGGATTTAGTGCCTATGATACTGAAGGTTTGAATCCATTATTTCAGCACTTGAAACACCATGGCACTCCACAAAATCCTCTAGCTAGGGGCATCATTCCCACCTTTTCATACCAGACCAGTTCCCTCCATCACATATTCTTGGGGGCAGTATCCCATACTTGGGGGCATGATGGCACTGCTGGCCATATTCTCATATGATTACCATAAGTATCGACCTATACCCCATCAATTTAGGTATGGTCGATTTTCCTCCCATTCCTTAGATTGTTGGACCTACCAGCCTCTCCGGCGAGCCATATATCGTAGATGTTTTGATACCCTATCTTAAAATATTCTACTTTGTGTGATACCATGTTTACCACTTGGTCCCCATGTTTGACTTGGTGGGCGCGGATGATTCTACACCTTCTCTAGCAGTTCATTCTCGTATTCTTTTCTTACCTGGATACTTCACCACGACCATCCTTCTAAGAAGCATTAAGGCCATCCTTAGAAAAACAAGGGATCTCCTGCCCTCGTTAGTGGGTTCTCAACAATTTGAGGACCCCAAACCTAGCTAATGCGGTGCGAACTACATGATCCTCTCAGATCTAAGAATGTAATGCATCCAAGTATCTCTCTCTCTCTCCAGTTGATCCTCAACTCTACCATACCTGCACAAAACCATCATGTTTTTCAATGTACAGAAAGGAAATACTGCATCATAACCATAAAATCCCAGCTCATAGCCAAAAAAAACACTGAAACCCCTCTCTCTGATAGGTCGCACTTTTCAGGCCATTTCCTGGGACAAGTCGCAGTTTTCTGCCTAGTTCTGCTACCCAGGTCATAGAAAAGGCCCCAAAAAGTGTGACCCAGCCGTGAAGAAGAGAAGGGGTCTGTTCCTGAGCTTTGGGTGCATAATCTAAAACTTTAATCCACTGAATTGAAAGAGTATGGTTAGGCCTATTACCTGCAACTAACAGATCTTGATTCCAACAGTAAGTTTGTCTGCTATGATCGCAACAAGATTTAGGGCCTTTTCTCCTCTCTACATTCATCACATCTGCACCTTCAAATGAATCAAATTGGAGGGAAAATGCCTTATTAAAAGAGAAACCCCAGATTTTTCTTTCGCCAATTACGACCAAACTGTAGCTCGGTTTGACGAACCGTTAGAACCATTGGAAAGCTCTCATCGAGCACTCAAATGTGTATCCTTTTGTTTTTGGTGATTTGATACTTCACTCGAAAGCCTTTTTTCCAAGAAGGGTCACTTCACCACTTCTCAAAATCAAATTTATTCACTTGTGGCACTTGTACTTGGGGCACTTGAAAATGAATTGGTTGCGCCCATCCCTCGTGTAGAAATTATATAACTAATATGTTATACATCCAAGATTCTCTTGATCACACACTATTTTACTTCATGTACAATACAAAATCTCTTCTACCATTGATCATTACATGCAGAAATAAAATCAATTGCATGCACACATTGAAACCATAAAAAATCACACATATGAACACAATAATTTATGGGAAAGCTTAAAGCTGAAAACCCCCAACTATCTGTATATTATATGTCATAGAGATCATGTAACAATCATCATACAAATCTCCTCACAATCTCTCAGTACAATCTCCAATTTCTACACACTAATCAGGCCTGATCTTGCAAATCCCATGCATCGATCTTTGCCAGCCTTTAGCCTGCCTCTACTGCACAATCACTACTGAAGAATGGCTATGGATGAGTTCGAATCCATCCTATATTGACCACGCAATCCTCATTGGCATCTCCAACCACTGTGTGTTGCAATTCATGCAACACTATAGTCACAACTGATAGTCAACCTGCTCTTTCACCTACCTCTTCACTGGTCTCCACTGAAACTGTCCATGCACTGTAGTTAACTGATGTATTCTTTAGTTGATTAATGAGTTAATAATTAGTGAATTAATTAATAATTAATTCACACCACTCTCACTAGTGTATCAATCAGTTAGACTAGATACAACTAGCTCAGCTATGTTTAACTCAGTTAAACTGAACACAACTCCATCAACTACCTCAATAACTCCACCAAACTCTGTCACATGAGTTCTAACTGAAGTATCCATGCAATAGCTCCATTTAACCCTCAGGAATAGCGTAATTCCTTCTGTCAGCTCCTGTGCCACATCTGTGCACTTAACTGAAGTGCTCCAAGAGAATAAGATAATGTTTATAGTCCAAATATTATTAAGAGCTAATAATATTCGACATATCTATTTTTAGACTGGAAATCTAAAAATAGATTCTGCCCAATATGTCTAAAAACAGAATTCCATCTATTTTTCCAACTTGATCAACCATCCACAAATAGCATCCCGCAACTCATTGAATATGATCGACATGTCTAAAAATAGACATAGTCTAAAAATAGACTTTGCGCCAAAAATCACCTATGTGGGCCCCACCTAGTTTAGGTGATCACTTTCAAACTAGGATCAGGAATGATGTTTCAGGATGCCTCCTTCTCTGTTTCTTGTTGCAATATTCAACACCTCGTACTCATGTATCAGAGATATCAATCTCACTTGATCTTGCAGGTCCTCCTCCGACGACATTTTGGTTCGGGCATGTTCTTGTAAATCATTTCACCTGTCCCTCTCTCTCGGACTTCATGCTTTAGGGGGAATCAATTACCCAAAATTTTGTCACCATCCATGCATTCCCTATTAAGAATACTTGAGGACAATCATATTGACCCTTGTGTACTGTCACACATCATAATGAATGTCATTGCATCCCTTAAAATGCAAGGAACAAAATCTCTATGGACCATTCCTGAAGTAGACCCTTAAAAACATGTAATTTTGGGTCAGCACTGTGGTGTGGTTATGTCCTCGCGCCCATGGCCAGATTTTCACTAGGCCTCATGCCATGGTCGCTCTGTTTCTAAAGGACCCCCGCATTGAGCTACTTTTGGAAGGTTTTTAATACGGAAACGAAGCTTCTAAGATTTAATAGATTTGTGAGCGGAATCATGGATGTTTGTTCGACTGGATGTGGTCGAGTTTCTCCCTTTGGCCTTCTAGTTCCTACAAAAATGAAACTTCCCAAAGGGATAGACCTTTCCTCCACCATAAGTGGATCCCAAAGCTATTTCTCCATTCCTATAAATTCCTCTTCATCCCATTGATTCTTCTATCTAGAATAGACCAAGAGCTGGTGTCTGAGTAGAGAATAGTCCATAGTTGTGAGAGAGAGAGTTTGAGCCTTTCACCTCTTTGAGCCAAATCAACTAATGAATGATTTGGAGACGTGCCCGACTGAACCTATCAAAGGAGGTCTACAACGTCAAGGCACAGGTTGTAAACTCCCTTTTATAAATTAATATGAAATGACTGATTTCTAGTTCCATCTTTGTCTATGCTAATATTCAAAGTTTCTAACTCTCCTTGACTAGTTAGATAGTCGTAAATGAATATGTATGCTCGTATTCTTTTAGTGTTTTCTTTATCTTTGTGCAGGTGTGTGAATATTTCTACCAATGGAGTGCAAGTCTTGAAGAACAAAGATCGAGGGATCACCGCAACGTACTACGTCAAGAGAGTTGGATTGAGGTAGGACATCTATTCCAATATGCATTTCATTTATGAACTAGGAATTTAGAAACCAACATGTTCCCTTGTTGCTAGACCCACCCTAGGGCTAGAGGGATCGCCTCTGTCCGCAGAGGGGATTTTCCTGCACAATAGGACCCTATTTTTCAGTGGGCGCACCCGCCCATGGTTTTGTGCATGGGTTTGCACATGGTTTTGGGGCATGATGGTTTTCGGTCCCTGGTACTTTGTAGATTTGGTCAAGGGAACTACAATTATGTTCTAATCTAGGGTTAATGGATTGGGATTTATGAATTCTTCGACATGTATATATATATATGTGTTGTAACACTAAAAGGAATATAATGAAAAATAAAGTTGGTAGTCCCGATTTGGGATCCAAGTGAAAATCTCTGTGTATATCTATTTTATGTTTTATTCTCTCGCTATTGTTTATTTTATATATTTTAAGATTCGTTTGCAGATAATTTATGTACAGGGTTAAAACCTACAAGGTCATAGCTGCAAGAGATATGTGGGAGCAAGGTAGCTATGATTTTTTGATGGGATTAGCAGTTTTTATTGGTGTAGTTGATCCAAAATCTTATGCTTTGAGATGGATTAATGAATTACATGTAAAATTTCATCTTGACCATGAAACTTAAAAGGCATGAACATAAGAAGAGAGAAGCACATAAGATCATGCAAAGAAGACAACAAATTGATATCGGAGTTCGTCCAGGAGGGACTACGTCTCTGGGCCCTGCTCAATCAGTGGGGAGGCCCTCTTTCATTAAGTGGAAAATAAAATGAAAGTACAAGCATCAATGAAAAAGTACACCCTTATATCTCCATAGCTAAAAGTGCCCGAAAATTGGAGACCTCTGATGAAGAAATTGACAACACCGTTGAACTCGTGTTGCCGAGAGGTGCATAATCCATATAAAATTTTCTTGATTTCGATGCCAGAAAAATCTGGGCCCTTTGGAAATGAGCTTAGTTCATGGTTTTGCCCCCCTCCTGTAAGTTGCTCAGGGTTCCACTCTGCCTTGGTAAACGTGCCGCTCCAGGTCTTCCTGGGCACACTTCTGAAATGTAAGTTTATATAAGTGAGGGCTGGGCGGACTCCCCAAGGGAGCTACCAGCTGAGTTATTTGAGATCCGTAGTTTGAGGGAGGGGGTCGGGTGGTCAAACCCTGCCCGCTCCATAAAAAGGCAACATTGGTTTTTTTTTAAAACCCAACGCAATATTTAAACCAAAATTTGTAATTAATGGGGGGGGGGGGGGGGGAGAAGAACCGCATTGGGCGGCCCGCCTACCATACCTCCACCTGAATTGCATATATATATTGTTGAGATTCAACAAGATGATGAGTTTAGTGAAAAGAGTCACCTTCACTAAGTGGGCCCGCAGGCTATTTTTGGCGCAAAGTCTATTTTTAGACATGTTGATCATAATTCTATGAGTTGCAGGATGCTATTTGTGAATGGTTGGTCAAGTTGGAAAAATATATGGACTTCTATTTTTAGACATATTGGGCGAAGTCTATTTTTAGACTGCCAGTCTAAAAATAGGAATGTAGGATATTATTAGCTCTTAATAATATTTAGACTCTAAACAACAACTTATTCTCTTGGAGCACTTCAGTTCAGTACACAGATGTGGCACATCAGCTGACAGAAGGAATTACGCTATTCTTGAGGGTTTACTGGAGCTATTGCATGGAGGACTTAGTTAGAACTCAAGTGGCAGAGTTATGGCACAGTTGGAAGAAGTAGTTATGGAGTTGTATTCAGTTTAACTCAGTTAGACTCAGTTGAGCTAGTTGTATCTAGTCTAACTGATTGATACACTAGTGAGAGTGGAGTGAATAAATTAGTTAATTAATTCACAAATAATAACTCATTAATCAACTGAAGAATACATCAGTTAACTACAGTGCATGGCAGTTTCAGTGGAGACCAATAGAGAGATAGGTGAAAGGGCAAGATAGAATATCAGTTGTGACTAAAGTGATGCATTGATTACAACAAAAACTCAGTGGAGATGCCAATGAGGATTGTGTGAGCAAGGCTAGAGTAATTCGAACTCATTCAGAGCCATTCTTCAGCAGGGATTTCGTAGTAGAGGCAGCCTAGCAGGTGGCAAAGATCGGTGCATGGATTTGCAAGATCAGGCCTGATTAGTGTGTAGCGATTGTATTGTACTGAGAGCTTGATATGATCAGCTTTATATGAGGATTGTTACATGATCTCTATGACATATATTATATACAGATAGTTGGGGTTTTCAGCTTTAGGCTTTCCCGTTAAACAACCGTGTTAATGTGTGTGAATTTTTATTGTTTCATGTGTGCATTGCAATCTTGATTTAATTTCCACAAATGATCAATGGTGGAATAGATTCTGTATTTTTCATGAAGTTAAAATAGTGTGAGATCAGGAGAATCTTGGACATATAACACATAATTTATATAATTTATACATGGTATCAGAGCGATATTAACCATTGGAGGAGATTGCAATTATTGAAGTGGTTGAGTTTTGTGCTGGTGGAATTCGAATTTGCTGTAGTGTTTTCTTGGTGTCGAAGTTGAGCATTCATTGAAATGTATTTCAACGGATTGCGATTGGAGTATGCCCTCGAGGGCAGCTCGAATTACATAGCATGGAAGGACAAGATGGAGGCAATGCTAGATGATAATGGGTTGAAGAAGTTCATAGATGTTGATATTCCGAAGCCTGATTCTAGCGATGTAGCCGCACTTGACACATGGAAAAAGAAGGTAGCAAAGTGTCGAAGGATTCTATTGGAAGGTGTGAAGGACCACATTGTGTCCAACCTTCATGGGAAAGCCACTCCATTCTTAATGTGGAAGGCTTTGACAGACTTGTTCCAAAGCAGAAGCGACCAGAGGAAGTTGGCGCTTAAAGACAAGCTTAGAAAAATAAAAATGGAGAAAGGCGACAGTATACCAAAATACCTCATGAAGTTTTTCCACTGCAAGGATGAGCTGGGAAGTGTGGGGGTTACTGTTGATGAAGAAGAATTGGTGAGCTTGGCTCTCCATGGGCTTCCGAAGAGTTGGCATAGCTACGAAGACTCTGTCAATGGACGGGAGAAACTGTCAGGATGGGAGCGACTTTGGTCGGATCTTATGCAGGAGGAGATAAGGTGGGGTACCATGGATGGATCTTCATCGAAGAATGAAGATGAAGAAAATTGCGCTTTGGCTGCCAAAGCTCGGAAAGGAAAAGGGAAGAAATCTTCCAAATTCGAAGCTAAAGGCAAGAAGCAGGATTTGTCCAAGGTGAAGTGTTTTCACTATCACCAGCAGAAGCATTTCACCACTAATTGTCCACAGAAGAAGAAGAAGAATAAGCAGGCTGCTAGATCTGTAGCTGGAGAGGCTTAGCCTCACAATTTGAGCTGGATTTTTATTTGATCGCATGCTTGGTTTCAAGTGTGATGGGATCGGTGTGGTTTCTTGACAGTGGTGCGTCTTTCCATATGACCGAAGACAAAGATTTGTTTAATGATTTGGAGAAAAAGGATCTTGGAGTGCACATCGAGATGGGCAATGATGGTAGATACAGTGCGACTGGTATCGGGACCATTTCCTTTGAGAGGGAGTCCGGTAAACCTTTCATCTTGAAGGATGTCATGCATGTTCCAGGATTGAAGAACAATATGATCTCCGTGGCGATGCTGGAAGACAAGGGTTATGATGTTGTTTTTAGTGAGGGAAAAGCTTTCCTGTGCCTTAAAACAATTGGTCAAACGAGGAGGATAGGGATTCGAGTTAAGAATGTTTATCAATTGTAGGTAGATGGCTACGCTGCAATGGCAGGCAAAGCAGAAGGAGTGGTGAGCCGAGATGAGGGCGAATTGTGGCACAGGAGATTGGGCCATCTTCACCATGGTGCTTTGAAAATTTTGCAGCAGATTTCTACCGGGCTTCCTAAAGGTACACTTGCGCAGTCAGATCAGTGCAAGGGATGTACTTTAGGAAAATTTGTGAAGACCACCTTTCATGAGAAGGATAGTCATGCTTCGACGATCCTTGAGAGAATTCACACAGACGTGTGTGGACCTTTCTTGGTTGCTTCAACAACAAAGCACAGGTATTATGTGATATTTGTTGATGACTTTTCTCGTAAGTGCTGGATCTTCTTCATGCAGAAGAAGAGCGAGACATACTCAAAGTTCTGTGAGTTCAAGGCGTTGATTGAGAAAGAGTCGGGGAAGCAAGTGAAAGCTCTCCGGAGTGATAATGGTGGTGAATACATCTATGGTGAATTCAAAGACTTCTGTAGCAAAGAAGGAATTCGAAGAGAACTCATAGCGCCTCATAACCCACAACAGAATGGGGTCACGGAGAGGAAAAACATAACGATCGTGGGCGCTGCACGGGTGATGTTGCATGATCAGGGCCTTCCCATACACTTGTGGGCTGAGGCATGAAAAACTGCGGTTTATGTGCAAAAATGTTGTCCTCATAGAGTACTTGGCATGAGTACACTAGAAGAGGCGTTTTCTGGTAAGAAGCCTGATATTTCTCATTTGAAGATTTTTGGCTCACCTGTTTACATTCATGTGACGAAGGATGCCAGGAAGAAGCTGGAGCTGACTGCAGAGGTTGGGATATTTTTGGGGTACAAAGAAACACCCCACAATTATCGTGTGTATTTTCCAGACAGTCGGATGACTGTCGTGCGACGGGATATCAAATTTCATGAGGAGAAATCCATGAAGTTGTCACTTGAGAGGGAGCTACAATTGCATGCAGAGGAGGAGCTACTTGTTCCTAAAGATGAGCCTCAAGATGTGGATCAGCCACAAGAGGAGGTTCATGGAGTGGAAGAAACCACTCATGCAGCGCCAAACATCAGAGGGCGGAAGCACACTACAGAAGCTAAGTGACTGAATCTTGATGCAGTGTAGAATGTAGGAATTCCTACATCACATCGCAGACAGAGACAGTCACCTAACCGATTTACTGGATACATGGATCTGATGAGCAAGTGTATCGTGACGGAGCCATCCTCTTTTGAGGAAGCTGTGAAGGATCCCGCATGGGTAGATGCCATGGTGGAAGAGTATAATTCGATTGTCAGAAACAATGCATGGGAGATTGTCCCAAGGCCGGAAGGGAAATCAGTGGTAGGTTCGAGATGGATCTACAAAGTGAAGCAAGCTGCTAATGGGAGCGTTGAGAAGTATAAGGCAAGATTTTTTTCCTAGGGCTTCTCACAGATCGAGGGGATCAACTATGAAGAAACCTTTGCACCTGTCGCAAGGTATTCTTCCATGCGGACCATCCTTGCTCTCTCAGCGCAGATGGGTTGGCACATTCATCAGATGGATGTGAAGACTACGTTCCTCAATGGAATCATTGAGGAGGAGGTGCACATTGAGCAGCCTGAAGGATTCGAAATCTTCAGCAGCGAGTCGCATGTGTGCAAGCTCAAAGAGCGCTGTATGGGCTGAAACAAGCACCTCGTGCTTGGTACACACAGATAGACAGTTATTTCACCGGACTCGGTTTTGCCAAGAGTGAGGTGGATCCAAACCTATACCAGATTGTGGTGGAGGGTAAGCTTTTGATCATTGTTATTTATGTAGATGATTTAATACTAACGGTTGATGAACTGTTGATACACTCATGCAAGGCAGATCTTGCAAAGGAGTTTGAGATGAAGGACTTGGGCCTCCTTCATTATTTCCTGGGATTGGAAATTTGGCAGCGGAAAGGTGAACTGTTTGTGTCTCAAGGCAAGTACGCTTGGGAGATACTGGAGAAGTTTCACATGCAAGGCTACAAGCCTATCAACACTCCTCTTCTTGGTGGTTGGAGGAAAGAGGATGCTACATCGACAGAGGTAGTGGATGCCACTATTTATCGACAGTTGGTTGGTTCGCTCATGTATTTAGTTAATACATCACCAGACATATGCTATGTTGTGAACTAGCTTTCAAAAGCGATGGTGAAGCCTACCAAGCTCTTTTGGAAGGCAGGCAAGCATGTCCTGAGGTATCTCAGGGGCACATCTAAGTATGGATTGTGGTACAGACAGTCAGATGAGGTGAAGCTGCATGGCTTCATGGATGCAGATTGGGCAGGAAACCCAATGGACAGAAAGAGAACATCTGGAGGGATTTTCAGTATCGGATCTACAATAGTTTCTTGGTACAACAGGAAAAAAAGATCCATGGCACTTATTTCTGTAGAAATTTTCTGAATAATGAATATTTATCCACCGAGATTATCCTGATCACATACTAATTCGAATTCATATGCAACACATAATCTCTTCTACAATCAATCATCAATTTGCGGAAATGAAAACAGTCGCATGCGCACATAAACACAATATGTAATGGGGAAAGCTTATAGCTGAAAATCCCTCATCTATTCTGTATATTATATGGAGAGAACATGTAACAGTACATAGCACAATACTCCTCACAAGTACTCAGTACTATCTCATGAAGTTACACACAAACTAGCTTGGTTTTGAACAAGTCACAGGTTCAAAACTCATCCACTAATTGCCTGCCTCTATTGCGCAATCAAGGCTGGTCTAATGAGAGATCCAAGGTTCGAATCTCCTTGGCTTGACAGCGCAATCCTCATGGGCAATTTCCTCCAAGTGTGGTGCAAATCTCATGCACAACTGATGTCACAACTGATAGCTATCTCAACCCTTTCATCTACCTCTTTCACTGGTCTCCACTGAACTGTCCATGCACTCTAGTGAACTGATGTGTTCTTGAGTTGAATAATGAGTTAATAATTAGTGAATTAAATAATATTTAATTCACTCCACTCATTACTAGTTGATTAGCTAGTTAAACTAATCACAACTAGTTCAACTAAGTTAGACCGAACACAACTCCACCAACTGTCTCATCAACTCCACCAAACTTCTGCCACTGAAGTCCTAACTGAAGTCAACCATGCATGAGCTCACCAAACCCCAAGGAATAGCGTAATTCCTTCTATCAGATGCATGGGCCACATCCGTAGCTCCAACTGAAGTGCTCCAAGAGAATAAACTGAAGTTTAGAGTCTAAATATTATTAAGGGTTAATAATATTTGATTGACCTATTTTTAGACAGGCAGTCTAAAAATAGACTTCGACCTATATGTCTAAAAATAGAGGTCCATCTATTTTTACCAACTCGACCAGTCATCCAAGAATAACATACTGTAACTCCTGGACCATGCTCCATATGTCTAAAAATAGACATAGTCTAAAAATAGACTTTGCGCCAAAAATAGCCTGCGGGCCCACTTAGTGAAGGCGACTTCATTTCACTAAGCTCCATCATCTTGTTGCATTTTCAACAATTTCAGCCGAGGCCGAGTACATGGAAGCAAGTTTGGCTGAGGCTATATGGATGAGGAAGATCCTGGTCGGTTTGTTCGGTTCTCATTTAGATCCTACTGTGATATATTGTGATAATCAAAGTTGCATTAAAATCTCGGTTAATCCAGTATTTCATGATATATCTAAACATATTGACATCTGGTACCATCATATCAGAGATTGTGTGCAGCGGAGGATCATGTTATTTTCTTACATTCCTACGAAGGATCAAGATGCAGATATTATGACGAAGGTGCTCACCAGGAGCAAATTCAAATACCATAGAGACAGGATCAGGGTGGCAGATAATCCCTGTCTTGTTGAGAGGGAGTGTTGAGATTCAACAAGATGATGAGCTTAGTGAAAAGAGTCGCCTTCACCAAGTGGGCCCGCAGGCTATTTTTGGCGCAAAGTCTATTTTTAGACTATGTCTATTTTTAGACATGTCGATCATAATTCTATGAGTTGTAGGATGCTATTTGTGGATGGTTGGTCAAGTTGGAAAAATAGATGGACTTCTATTTTTAGACATATTGGGCGAAGTCTATTTTTAGACTGACAGTCTAAAAATATGAATGTCATATATTATTAGCTCTTAATAATATTTAGACTCTAAACAACAACTTATTCTCTTGGAGAACTTCAGTTCAGTGCACAGATGTGGCACATCAGCTGACAGAAAGAATTATGCTATTCCTGAGGGTTTACTGGAGCTATTGCATGGAGGACTCAGTTAGAACTCAAGTGGCAGAGTTATGACACAGTTGGAAGTAGTTATGGAGTTGTATTCAGTTTAACTCAGTTAGAATCAGTTGAGCTAGTTGTATCTAGTCTAACTGATTGATACACTAGTGAGAGTGGAGTGAATTAATTAGTTAATTAATTCAAAAATAATAACTCATTAATCAACTGAACAATACAGCAGTTAACTACAGTGCATGGCAGTTTTAGTGGAGACCCGGTGGAGAGATAGGTGAAAGGGAAAGATAGACTATCTGTTGTGACTATAGTGATGCACTGATTGCATCCAACACTCGGTGGGTAACGATGAGGATTGCGTGAGCAAAGTTTGGAGTAATTTGAACTCTTTCGAGCTATTTTTCAACGGGGATTGCGGTAGAGCGAGCTAGCGAGGGTGGCAAAGATCGGTGCATGGATTTGCAAGATCGGGCCTGATTAGTGTGTAGCAATTGTATTGTACTGAGAGCTTGATATGATCAGCTTTGTATGAGGATTGTTACATGTTCTCTATGGCATATATTATATACATATAGTTGGGGTTTTCAGCTTCAGGCTTTCCCGTTAAACAACTGTGTTAATGTGTGTGAATTTTTATTGTTTCATGTGTGCATTGCTATCTTGATTTAATTTCCACAAATGATCAATGGTGGAATAGATTCTGTATTTTGCATGAAGTTAAAATAGTGTGAGATCAGGAGAATCTTGGACATATATCACATAAGTTATATAATTTCTACATATATATGACATATATAGGTAAGGTGGGTAGGGGTGGTAGGGTTGACAGCTCGCGCCCCACCCTTTGGTTAATGTGACAGTTGGGTGGCGGGGTCATTTTCGCCAACCCACATTTTTTACTAGTTTTTTGTTATGTGGTGTGGTTAGGGGTGGGGGTCATGGCCCGCCCCTATTTTTAATTTTGTTTTGTTTTGTTTTCCATAACCATAATGGGTTTTTAAAAGTCTCTCGATTTTGACCCGAAGGAGACAAATTATGTATCCAAAAATTTCACCTAGATTCTGGCCGGAGCTGGCTGGAATCCGACCACCAGACTTTGGCAAAAATGTTGCCTCCTTAAGGCTGCCACCTCATCAAGTCAACCCAAAACTTTGACTTCTCCTAAATTCTCCATAAAGACTAAGATTTGAGCGCCGTCTGCGTCGTTGGAATCATAAAGATGAGATCTTCAACTTGACACTAAGTTTGTCACATGCATGCCACCTTTATTTTTGAGCCTTTTTACTTAATCCACTTGTACTTGAACCTGTATGATCCTCCTGGATCATTCCTCCCCACTGAGGAGCTTTTGGACCACCAAAAGCGGTAACATACCAAGCACACTGCTTGTTCGTTCAACACACACTTTCAATCTCCTGCACGCAAAACTGGTACATCGTTTGCAACCATGCACATACCACACATGAATCAACAACCCCTCACTTGCCAAGAATTTCTAGCACACATTCATTAGCTAAGGATTACATGAAAATGATCAATTCCTCAACTATTCTTAAGAGAAGGCCAAAAAACATCATTGTTGCATTTCGAAGCGATGGGAACATACCATCACTTTTACATTTAGTCACAACACATGATTTTACAACTATGGCCATAACACTAATACCTCTAAAAAAAATATCTTTTAATTAATAAAGTAAATGGGTCATCTCCTTGTGGCGGATTTTCCCATGGAATAACTTCGAGGACTGGACTTTGCATGGGTGCTCTTTGGTCTTGACGTGTTTGACATGAAGGTTTCTGGGGTTCATCTTGGTTGTGATGATTCTTCCTCCATATTTTCCATATCACCTTGGAATGATTTCCCTTGGTGTTCCTCCGATAAGTGTTCATGGAACCCTCACTATCGCTAGATTGTGAGGAAGTGATTTCATAATCTTTTGCTGGCTAGTCACTAGTTGCGTTGGAGCTTTCTCGCACTTCCTTCCTGGTGTATCTGAGTCCTACATGATGCAGAAATTCCTCAACTTCGATGGGGTTTATGATGCCTTGGCAATTGATGTTGAGGCCTTTTCCTTGATACCCCATCTTCTTCAGTAGCTTGGATCTTATCCCTATAGTATGTTTTTCAAAAGCAGCGAATTCATCATCATGAAAAGTACATGAAATTGAAGAGTTACTTTTTAACTCGGGTTGGTTATGTCGCAAATTTTCCAAGGCCTCATCCTTAGCTTGTAACTGGCGTAGTAACCTTTGTTTTTCTTCCTTTTCTTCCTATAGGAGCCTCCTTAGCTCATTATTATCTGCTTAGATGCTCTAGTTGATCTCCTCAAGTTCTTCGAGCCCTGTCGCAGTGAGTTTCCTTTTCATCTTTGGTACCATGTCTTTTGAAATTTTTGTTTCATTGCCTGAATCAGAACCTAAGTCTATGGGTCCTCCTATTGTGATCCCAAAGGCTGCAAGCTTCATTTCATTGCCGGAATCAGGCCGCAAGTCAATTGGTCTACCTCGTGCAAATCCTGCAGCTGTGACCTTCTCATATTCCTCTGATTCAGAATCTTGGTTTTGCTGTACGGTAGTAGCGATCTTCTTCTTCCCCTTTTTGTCATTCCTCTCAGGTCTTAATTCAGGGTGTAGCTTCCAACAACTTTCCTTGTCATGTCCTTCCTTCTCACAATGTGTACAAGAGGGGTTTGCCTTAGGTGTTGCCATTCCATTAATGCCTTTTTCTTATAACCCAAAGGGTAAAATTGGTTTCTCAATGCAGAAACAAAATTTGACCATGAGGAGAGAAGGTTACCCAAATTTTGGTTTCCTTGCAATTTTCTCTCCCACCAGATAAGAGTGGTGCCGTTGAGCCGAAGAGAAGCCAACTGGATCTTTGCCTCATCCTCCTTGATCCATTGAATCCTACAGTAGAATTCAATCTGCCTAATCCAGTTGTTAAGATTTTCTGCATTACTTTCACCAGTATACATGGGAAGATCAAATTTGACATCTAATTTAAATAAAGGTTTCTTAGATGCATTTCCTAAATTCATATGACGGTGGTGAGAAGAAGAAGAGGAACTTCCACTCACGGAAGGAGAAGGAGGTGGATCCCCTCCATCATCTCCATGTGCTGAACCTTGTCGTTCTAGAGCATTTTCGCTTACACTTTCTAGTTTCTTCAGCCTTGAGAACAACTTGTCGACTTGATCTGCCATTGTGTAGAATGTTTTGCGGAAATTGAGCTCCTCCTCATTTTTCATCGTCATCCATGTTTATTCCTCGATGTGCACGTCCCACTTCAAGATCAAAAGACTTTAGTTTCCCTTCGCCTCTTCATAGCCTATTTCTAGTTAGCATACAAACATGCAATTCACATCTACAAAGACTTGCTCTGATACCACTTGATCCAAAATATTTTGCTTTGAGATGGATTAAAGAATTACATGTAAAATTGCATCTTAACCATGAAACTTAAAAGGCATGAACATAAGAATAGAGAAGCACATAAGATCATGCAAATAAGACAAGAAATAGATATCAGATTTTGTCGAGGAGGGACTACATCTCTAGGCCCTGCTCAATCAGTGGGGAGGCCCTCTTTCATTAAGTGGAAAATAAAATGAAAGTATAAGCATCAATGAAAAATTACACCCTTATACTTCCATAGCTGAAAGTTCCCAAAAATTGGATACCTCTGATGAAGAAAAAGACATCACAGCTGAACTCGTGTCGCCGAGAGGTGCAAAATCCATATAAAATTTGCCTGATTCTGACATCGGACAAATCTGGGCCCTCTGGAAATGAGCTCAATTCATGGTTCCACCTCCCTCCTACAAGGCACTCAGGGTTCCACTCTACCTTGGTAAACATGGTGCTCCAGGTCTGCCTGGGAGCACTTCTGAAATGAAAGTTTATGTAAGTGAGGGTTGGGCAGACTCCCCAAGGGAGTCACTAGCTGAGTTGGTTGAGATCCGCAGTTTGAGGGAGGGGGCCGGGTGGTCAAACCTTTCCCCCTCCATAAAAAGGCGACATTGGTTTTTTTTAAAAACCCAACGCAATATTTAAACCAAAATTTGTAATTAATGGTGGGGGCCAGACCTGTATTGGGCGGCCCAGCCTCCATACCTCTGCCTGAATTGCATATATATATGACATATCTAGGTAAGGTGGGTAGGGGCGTCGGGGTTGACAGCCCGCGCCCCAGCCTTTGGTTAATGTGACAGATGGGCGACGGGGTCATGGCTGCCGACCCACATTTTTTAACTATTTTTTTTTTTTTTATGTGGTGTGGTTAGGGGCAGGGGTCATGGCCAACCCCTATTTTTTTATAATTTTTTGTCTTCCATAACCATAATGGGTTTTTAAAATTTTCTCGATATTAACCCGAAGGAGACAAATTATGTATCCAAAAATTTCGCTCGGATTCCGGCCGGAGCTGGCCGGAATCTGGCCACCGGACTTTGGAAAAAATGCTGCCTCCTTAAGGCTGCCACCTCATCAAGTCAACCTAGAACTTTGATTGCTCCTAACTTCTCCATACAGACTCGGATTTGAGTGTCGTATGCGCTTTTGGAATAAGAAAGACGAGACCTTCAACTTGACACTAAGTTTGTCACATTCATGCCACTTTGATTTTTGAGCATTTTTACTTAAGCCACTTGTACTTGGACCTATATGATAATCCTAGATCAGTAATGTAGGGTTTGAAAGAGAGAATATCTTAATGATTATGTGCCATGAATTCATTAAACAAGAAGGAAGATTACATAAAATGACATTCCCAAACAAAACAGAGCTTTCATGAAAGAATTATGATTATAAACATGTTAGGAAAATCAATAAAGAAGCAAGATATGGAAATGAGACATGTATATCATCTATATAAAACTATAACAGAGAAAATACAACATCACAAACTCACAACAGAGGAATTCCTGAATAATAAATGCAACTAGTCCTTTGATTTCCTGAATAAAAAGCTGAACTATAAGCTACAAGAGTTCCACCCTCTGATGTCCAATCATCAAAATGACTAAGAAATCCATACATATAGACAAAAAAAAAATCTCCCCTCTCTCAGGGGTCAAATCCTAGAGTGGAGGAAAAGTTCACAAGATTCTCTCACCAAAAGCCTAATGACTAGTGAGGTTAACAAAACTCTCCTCACAATAGAAAAACTGATACATTTGACCATGAAAGGCATTTACAAGCATGAATCCACCTAATTTTCACTCTAACCATCATATTTACCATTAATTACATCATTACAACATCATAAAAGAGTAATTACATCAGGAAAAGTTGAACTAGATTGAGTCAGCTAAGAAAACAAGCTTCTAGGGAAATGCGCAGCGAATTGACAGGAAAGCACAACGTGCCAAGAGAAAGTGTAACATGTCAGGTGTAAGTGACTTTGGAGGGGTTCCCGAGGTCCATATCAAGATCTGCAAGATGAAGGAGAAAGAGTTTCCTTTATAATACACTACAAAATCTTCAAGCACTGAAAAATACTACTTCTAGCCCTCCAAAAACCATTTCTCCTAGAAATACTCCAAAAGCGCATGGCTCTGAAAAAATAGGCAGAAAGGTGATTTTTAGGTGGTTTTTTGACCTTTTCACCCACCAGAATGTGCTCACATGGCTCTCCTAATGCCTGAAGTTGTTGTACAAGTAAAAATAAATCCAAAAATTTAAATATTTTTTCATTTTTATGCCCCAACAAAATTGCAGCGTGGGGCTCGCTACCCTTTTGGATCAAAGACTGTGCAAAAATAGCCAAAATGTCCAAAAACTTCAAAATTTGTCAAAATTTCTCCAAATTTGCTCAAAATTGTTCCAGAATTGCTCCATGGAGACCTATGATGGTATTTTATGCTATGAGGGAAGCATCAATAGGCAAATCCAACTTACACTTCTCTTTTTGCTTCATTAGGGTTTCCTTGAGTTTTTCCTTCAATTGCTTGATTCTTACCTTGGAGAACTAATTCTTGTGTAGTAATGCATGGCCATGTGTCTTTGTATGTGGTTGTTATTTTTTCCCTCTTCAGGAGTTTCTCCAAGTGAAAAATGACTCTATCAAGCCAATATTCCCTATCCTTCTCCATTTATGCCAATATGAGCTCATTAATTGTCATTTGGGTCCTTGGTGGAGATGATTCTCTCTATTGTTGAAGTGCCCTTTTTAGGCCTCTAGTACTTGGCCTCTTTCTTATTGCCTGATCTTCCTTATCATATGAATCATCTATCTCAAGCACTTATTTACCCTTTACATCTTCTTTTCTCAAATAAACCTTAGGCTTATTCAAGAGTAGTTGATTTACCTTTAATTGCATATTTTATTGTTCCATGAATGAAATCAAGAATTTGGCCTTTGACAAGCTATCCTTAAGTTATTTTATCTCAACATATTTCTCCATGATGACCTAATATGTTGTTCTATACTCTTCATTCACCTCCAAGTTTTCCATGTCATTGTCAAGATGGAATGGCTCCTCATTTTGCAAAGGTGCCTCATGATGTTACGATGATCTCTGCTCAACTAACGTGGGCTTGGCCCTTTCAACAATGTTTGGAGTGAACAAAATCCTCCTTCCTCTTTGATATGTTTGAGTCACTTCAGCCCTAGGTGTCCTCTTGAATGAAATTTTTCTATATGAGCCAATATCCTTTGGTTTGGATGGTGCTGATGGTGTACTTTGGCTAGTAGGCTAACTAGCAGGGGGCAAAAAGACAGTGGACTACATGAATGTCTCCCGAGAAATGTTCATCTGTGTAAGTTGGTGTAAGACAATTATTTTGATGAGGCCATGGTGGATAATAGTAGCTCAGTGATCACTCTCTTTATGCTGCTCTTTCTCTGCCATTTTAGCCAAGTTTTTGTAGAGATAGTAGGGTAGATTGAGAGTTTTTACCCCTGTGAAATGCATTAACAAGCTGACATGATATTTGTACAACCTTAGGATCTACCCTCACATGTGAAATACCTCATTATGGCCTTCATCAATGGAGCAAACTTGTCCAACAACTGTCCAAAAGGAAAAATTTTCTTGATGGCATCTTTATAATGACTTTTAGTAAAAGCTTTGTAATTCTGAAAATCCAAATCCGAGTTCTTGAACCACTTTTACCCACTGTTTGGTATCCCTATAGTTGTAACTATGGCCTCATTTGAAATTGTAAAACTCACTCCTGCAATGATGACCTTATCTCTCCTAAGGTTTGTGGTAAACATGCTTATTAACTTGGCATGATATCCCACTTGCTGGATTTGTGCACAAAACCATAAACATCCTACATTTTGAAAACACTGTTTGGCCAGTGAGGAAGACATCAACTCTTGAGTTTTAAGTGGCTCAAACCTTGATATTTTAACTCCTTTGTTACATGGCTTCTTTCATCCCTCCATTGTTTACAATTGCAAAGCAAAACCCTAGTGAAAAAAAGGGGAAGTAGGTGAGGGGAGGGGATGAAGGGATTTGGGAGGAGATATGTGGGTAGGAAAATTTTGGGAGGTAGATAGTTGTATTAGGAAGCTTAGGGAAGTGGAAAATGGTAAAAATAGTGAAGGGATTAGTATAGGGAATTAAAACACAATCCTAAGCCTAAAAATTCCAAAAAATGCAACGTAGGAGCTAGGGTTAGGTGTAAGGGTTAGGGAAATGAGGGTGAGAGAGTGTGAGGGTTGTGGGAAAGGTATTTTTGGTGTGGGGAATGGTAGAATATGTATGAAATTAGGTATGTTTGCTTGCAATTCAAATTATGGAGCTCACCCACCAAAAACATAGCATGGAGACTGTGGGAGGTTTTCACCAATGAAATTATGAAACAAATGCTGATAGGAGGTGGTAGTGACTTCAAATTACTTTTCAACAGGCTGATGGAACCTCCAATTTCCCCTGAAAACCTTTGAAGATTAGTTTTTTGCCTCAAGGAGTGAAAACATAGTGAAGGCTAAAAAATGCAGTGTGGTTGCCTGAAAACACAATGTAGCTTCCTAGAGAGGGTTCCAATCACCATTTGAGAGTGTAATTCGATGCTTGTTGTGCTGAGATGGTATTTGCTGATGAGTTAGTGCTCAATGCAAATAGAATGAGTGAAATAAATTCTTGTATGTCCTTTTGTAGCTTGTGGAAATCAAATTTTCTTCATAGTGGTGTGGTGGCCCCACCATGTGTTTTCACCTTTTACTTGAAAATTGCAACTTTGGAAACTTGTGAAACATATTAAATCCATATTTGAAATAAAATTACACTTAAAAATAACTTTATTGAGCATTTTCTTACTAATCCTTCAATGTTAGATTTATTGGTGAAATGAGAGATTTTTTTTATGAATTTTGAGCCTAAGACCTAATGGTGACATGTCATGAAATGAGTTGAATGATGACCATGGTGATATGAATGAGGTGATAATGGAGACATTTCAGTGGTGACTCATCCAACTGAATGATGGCAATGAAAGGAACATGAATTTTTTTGAAAGGAGTAGTAATAGACCTAGAAACACTAGCCAATGACCAAAGTTTTATTTGAAGACCTACTGAAACCATAAAAATTTGACTAGGGCTCTAAAAAAAACCTTATGGGCATATTTGATCACTGGTGACAGGTAGAAATGACTGACACTAACACATGTTACATTTTTTCTACATTTAATTATGCCTTCAACCATAGAAATCACCCATAAAAAATTGTTGAAGTGGCTAAAACATACTGTTGTTTTTTACTTTTTTATTGCTATAAGTTCTTGTCTTTTAAGGAAGTTTTACAACAAGATTTAGGTGATTTAAGATCATGACTGATTTGGAATGATTTCTCCTTGGATAATAATCTAATGAACTATATAAAACAACTCCAAAAAGGTATCTAACTTAAATATGGATTTAATTTGAGTAATGACCATAATTCATAGTACACATATCATAATAAATTGATGGTTATTTGGGTAGTAACATAGGTAACCGTATATTTTGTTTTGCTTGCCCATGGAATCCTACATTTTACCTAGTGAAAATCCTTAATGTTGGACTTCCTTCATTAAAAAGAGGGAAGTGGTTCCTAATTATGTGACAATGGTAACATTTTAGTGTTAGACTCATACTTGTATCTTTGTGAGGGATTCACATTCAGGTGTAATATTGTGCATATTCTGTTACGATGTCCATATTATGTTATGTTTCATAAGCTAGCTAGTATTCTATTCCATGCTACTTAGGCTTGCTACTCTTGTCCTATTTATACACTCACATATGATAAACCTGATGTCTTAATATTGTATTCATTAAACTTGTTTGTCGACTCGCATTATTCACAACTTGATGTACATATTTTCTTATATATATATTTCTTTGCCTCTATTTTTTATATCATCACTTATAGATTCTCTAATAGCTTCGGATTATATCAAATATCAGCGTGTGCAACACGTGTTGGTGTTACCACCTGATACCTTTGTGGGAGTTTCTATCACGTTGAGTCTCCCTTGCCCTTGTTAACTCCATGCTAGCGCTGCTTCTTCTTTCCTTTGTTGGTGCTTCAAAAAAATAGCTGCTTCTTTTGGGTTGTTTCCTCACTTTCTCTCACTTTCCCTTTATATGGATTTGGTGTTTCCTTTGCCTCTACTTGAGCCAAGCAAAAATTATTATCAATGGAGGTATATATCTTTCCTAGATAATGATATTACCATGTTCGAGATTTTAACATGTGATATCAGTCTCCTACCTGTGTATCATTCATGGACATGGTAGGAATTAGTCTTTTCCATTTTTTTTCCACTCTCTATATATATTTCTCATTTGGTATCCTCTTTTGTTGGTCACCTCACTAGTGATTGATTCCCTTTAGGTCATTGTCTTGAGTTGGGCCCAACTTGAGATACTTCTTCCTATATGGTTCTAGTCACTATGCTACTTCTTTCTTTTCACTTCCTTGAAAGGTTGGTTTTGGTTGTTGTATCTTGTAGATTGTAGCTATGGGATTGCTTAATGATTTCTCCAACACATCACTTCCTTTTTGTCACTTTGTGGGAAGGTTGGTTTTGGTTGTTGTATCTCGTAGATTGTAGCTATAGGATTGGATAATAATTTATCCAACACACCCTTCTTCTAATTGTTTGCTCCTTGACTTAGCTAGTACTACCTTAGAGTTGTAACAAGTTTTTTCTCGTTCCATATGTACTTTTTTTTTCTTGTTTTATTTCTTCTTTTCTCATTTTCCCAACATCTACATACTCATGTCAGATCTTTTTGTCTTCACTAGTATTTCACTATCTCATCACAACTCACACCTTTGCTTGTTTTATGCTAACATTGTCACATGAAGCCTTTGGTTTATCATGTCTTATATCACTGCTTCTCATGCTAGAGTTACCGTGGTGATAGTATTTCCATATCTTTCCTTCATTGGTGCTTCACTAGTCTTCATATCCCTTGCACATGTGGGCATAGCTACCTCTTGGCTTCATAGCTATTTCATGAACTTTTCTACTTTAAATTCTCTTTATTTCTTTACATGGACATTTATACCTTTTGTTTTTTATGATGTTTAAGTAGTGTCAATACCTCCCTTGCTTTCTCCTCTTGATTTTATTCACCTTGCATACTTGTGAAGGGGTGGTGTCACCTTCTCCCCTCCTAAAGTAAAAACTCTAACATGACCATTGTAGTGTTATAACCTATTTTGGTAGTGATTTTACCATTATCACATATTTTAAATCCTTTAACAAGCTCCAACATTAAGACATCTCTTTTGTTGAGCTAAGTATAAATATCATATTTCTAACTATTCTTCCTTGGTTCTTCTGCATTTTTCTTCTGCTTGTGGCATAACACCATTCCTATCTATATTGTTAAGCATGTACCCCACTCTTATGTATTCAACACCTTTTTGCTATGGTATCTTGGGGATGAATATATTATTGTTACTGTGATGTCACATTTCGGAAGGGAATTTCATAGTTGTCGTGATAGTACACATATCCCAGGGCATTGGTCACATTATTCAAGGCACATTTGGGAAAATTTTTCATGCATGGGAATCTTCTTGACATGTCAAGTGTTGAAGTAGTGTCAATACCTAATGTGGTAGTGTATTTGGTGCATGGGTGGACGAAACACACTATGCTTAATAGGGAGGCTACTTTCCTACAAGAAATTCATAGGTCAAAGTGGTTTGTCAAACTTTAGTGGAACAAGTCCAACATGTAATAATATAATTTAAACGGAAACATATCATACAACATAAGAAAAGAAAAGAAAAACAAAGCAACATGTAAAAGAAACACACTCAATAGAGAAAACACACTAATAACTCAACAATGGAGAGCTCTCTCCCTTTATTAGGTGCTAGTGGTAGTAGAAGATAGAATGCTAAATATCTTGTAGTGGATCCTTCGAGCTACAAAGCTCCAATATCCAAGACAAGGGGGGCTCTTCCCTTCAAGTTTTCAGCAAACCTCTCTTCCCTCTCAAAGGATGGTAGATCGAGGACACATGGTGAACTCTTCTCTCTTGGATTGAGGTGTTGGATGGCCAACAACCGAATACTTCCAATCCTCTTGCTACTAGACAACATAAGCTTGTTTTCTTGGGAGAAATTTGGCCAGCATAACAATGTGTCTCCCATTTCTCTTTCCATGGCTAGCTTTTATAGACAAATTTCAAAATTTTCCCTCCTTATCTTGGTACAAGATGGATGTTGACACAAGAGTGGGGGCATGATTTCTTTGTGTGTTGCACTAAAGCCTCAAGGTGGATCCAAAGCGACCGTACTTGGTTAGATTGAGTGAGAATATTTTTCTCCAAGTGTGCCAAGTGGTCCCGGATGGTGACTTTCCGCATCCTCAGGACCACGTGGCTATTCGAGGGATAGCCATGATGTTCTTCACGACTATTGAAGAAAAAGCCACAATGATCGCCCATGGCCAGTGCTTCCTATGCACGGTCCAAAAATTTTCCTGCTGACCTTAGGAAAAGTTAAAATTTTCAGCTCCTGTAATGTATTTCTTCCTTGTAAATCTTTATTTGTACCTTCTGCTTGACATTTTCTAATGTCTTTTGCTTGTACGATTTTTCAGTGTTAATAGATGCCGCCTAATGTATGAGGTCTAGGAATAACTTTATAGCCTAAATACATTATAGTTTCTTTTTCTGTGTAGTCCTTTTGAGAGAGAGAGAGAGAGAGAGAGAGAGAGAGAGAGAGAGAGAGAGAGAGAGAGAGAGAGAGAGAGTAACATGCTTGAAAAATGAGTTTGGAGACTCCTTGCCATGAGTAAAAAGAGACACCGTGCTCTGTTGGAACCCTGCAAGAGATAGAATGAATAAAAGATTTCTACGAGGTGAGCATGTCCCATGCTTGTGATGTTTTGACTAGTTAAGCTTATCTGACATATAGAGGTTCTGTTTATGTCACTTTTGTGGTAGTGACCTGCTGTTGGTTGATGATGATGGTTTTTGACGCCCTCAGGGGAATTTTTTATTTGAAAGAAGGTTGAATGTGGTGCCCACATGCATAATATTGGTATGACATGTTTTTTTTTAGAAAAAATGCTCACTGTATGCATGGGTATCTGACTGTTGGGGACCCTCCCGTGTAAGCATTGCTGAAAGAGATGCTTATCAAGTCACAAGTCTTTGAGAAATTTTGACAGAGTGCAACAGTTATGAAGTACGATACCATCTTGAAAGGAATTTTTATGTTGAAGTCGAATGTTAAGAGGATCGATGACATCAATGGGAATTGATGATTCCCATAGTGCCATTCAGGGATTCCCTTATTGAGGCAGAGAGTCATCCAAGGTACTACTTCCTTCTTGGAAAATTTTTGCCGTGGTCGATAAGAAGGAAGCCCCAACTGACTGAGATGAGTACTAATGCAAAGGAACAAGGTTTCTGATGTAGTAGGGCATGGTGTTATTGTTGGGCCTCAGTTTTGTCTTATTTTCATTCATTTCTCTCATGTTGCCGATTGGTTAAATGATTACTGTGCAAGTATTTGTTACTTCCTTGTTTTAACAAGATTAAAATGTCATTAATAAAAAATTAATTGAGGCTTGTATGTTGCAGGTTTAAACATTATTTCGATCATGTTTTATACACCTTTGAACCTACACTTACCTGCCTACACCATGCAATGGATTCCTTCACCACTTCATGGTTGCTTGCACTTCGAAGGATTCCTGGACTACACTTACGTCCCTGCACTAGAAGAAGTTTAAATTTATGTTATGCTACTCCAATGTGAATTGCCGAAATCAGAACAAGTTAAAAACATGTTTGCCTCCAAATATAGAAGGACAAAGAGCTCTTCCTAACTCATGATGGAGGGTGCTTGGCAAAAGTTATATGCATTTGATTTGAGACAAGTCAAGGGATACTGAAAATAGTTGCGAAAGTGGCATAATATTCATTCTCGTAGTCTTGGCACTTATGGCTTCTGCAACATCAGATCAGCAAAGTCTTCCGTGGATGAATGGACAATGTTGCTACCATTTAAATTATGCTGCTCATTTCAAGTCCCTTGTTCGTCGATTGGAAAAGGATTGGCAATAAAAATTGGGCTCGTCACCGGACTCATCTCACTGATGGAAGGTAGTAGTGGAGGAGAAATTTAAATTATGTGGTGCTACATAAAAATCATTATGTGATGCTTTTTCTGACAAGTAATATTACCTTATTGCTTTCGATTTTACTATACGAGCAACATTATTCTTTCAAATAAAATTGGCATATTGGAATATATTATTTATTATTTATGGTAGAAGTTACCACAATAAAATGGTTACAATGGTCATGAAAATACTGCGGTATTGTGCTGGCAATTGGGGTGACATCTGCGCAGAGGAAGTTGGCGAACTTTGAAGGACATTCCACACTGCTGGCACCGTTTATCTGCAATCATTGACCGTTTGTTGTGCATTTGAAGAAATGACTTCTCTTCAAAAAGGTGGCAATCATAAAGAAAAATAAATATATTTTAAAGCCTTTGACCCAAAACGTCATCCACGCCTAGGCAACAACGATGAATATGGAAATTGTCGTTATGGTGATCGTTATGGATTCGTTGCTCGAAAATTCGATTATGACCGAATTTGCTATGATAATATGGTTATGATGAAAGAGGAAGTTCGGGTCAATATGAATCTGATTGAAGGAGATATGCACCGAATCTCTGATGCCAACCTGTGAGTAGCTCACATAAGGAGGAAATCGATTAAGTCAAATCGCACCTCAACAACCACTCCAAGAAAATAGGAATGATTCACCAGAATCATTCCCTGTTTCAATATTTAGTTGCAAAAATAATTCTTATTCCAGCAAATTATTAAAACCAATAATATTCTATATTTTAATTGGCTGATTGAAAGCCCCAATTTGTAAATCCGATGTATATATAAGTTGTCATGATCAAACAAGTTAATTAATTAATTAATTAGATAGACATGAATTAGGAAATCGATCAAGGGAGTTCGTGACAGTGCACACAAAGGGAATACGTAGAAGGGAAGAGGAGCTGTCCCAATGTAGCCTCACGCAGTTCCTAAAAAGCAGATCGCTCCTCTCGTCTTGCTGGAGCTGAGTGTCGTCTGCACAATGTAACAATTGATTTCAAGGATTAATTGAAGCAATTTTCATCCATGTTCTATTTATTTATTTATTGCATCTAATGATTCTAACTACTGTGTGAATCAAGTTAATCGAGGGTGTGAGCTGGCTGGGTTGGCTGCCAGACCAGCTCAACACCACTCTGCAGTTCTTAAATTAATTAATATTTAGATTATTATTTACTGTGTGAGTCTATTTAATCACTTTCAGTCCCTTTTCCTTATTCAAGTTAATGTCATTTAATTTTTTTCAATATTTTCAGTTTTAAAGTTACTTTGATTTGTTGCAAATTGTTCCTATTTCATTTGCTGCACCAAGGGTTGTGCTTGGAGATTTCTTCTTATCAAATTGTGTCTATATTGGTTTTGCCTTTATGAGCTCTAACGTTCAACTTGAATTGATCCAGACTCATTTAATTAATATTCCAGAACTTGAGATCGACTTGAGTATTTATGGTTTTGAAAGCCAAAATTTATAAAAAGGGAAACTACGCTATGATTGAAAATGTTAATACTTATTTTCCTTTAAACTTCTAGACCGTTCCACATGATTTATTTTTCAAGGACAAGGAAGGCGAGATATTAATATTAAATCAATTTCTTTTATAAGCTCATTTACATAGTGAATTTATTTTTCATAATGTTAATGCTTTCACGTTAATTTCACAAGTAGAGTTAGTCAAGTAGAAGTAGTGCAGGCATAATGATTTTGAATTTATTTTGAGTTTATTCCAGCATTTGCAGCCTTTTGTTATTTTGTCGACACTGCTTGATTTCCAGTTATGATTTCCTTTTTGTTTGCTTGTAGTTAGAATTTCCTTTCACATTGGTTTTACTTTTATTTCCTGCAAGATTTCAACTATTTGGATTGGTTTTTTCTCAAATTATATTTTAGTGCAGGATTTAATTTATGGCGATATTAATGTGCAAGGTAGAATAGAGTTTTATTTGCAGGTTGCTAGGGGCTTTCTCGGGCATTTCCAGTGCTGCGTCTCAAAGTTCACGAACCATCTGGATTGAAAAATTAAATGTTGGTAAATTTATAGTCCCTATACTTCACCCAACAATTATAGGTTAATTGAGGCATGATGAAGAGAAATGGCTATAACTGATGATGGTAGTTAAGTGGCCCGGGGTCGGAGTTTGTAAATACGAGTGATGGCAGTCATAACAATTTCTGGTGAGGAAATCCCTGGAGTCGATAGGACATCCAGGGTGGGTGTGTGGTTGTTATGAGTGTCATGGTGGGGTGTGGTAAAAAATGCGTAGCTCTGACCAAGGGTGATTAAGGACTAATGCTAGGTAAGACATGTGAATGGATGGGTGGGATTTCTCTCCTAAAAAAATTGTGTGAACTTGCGAACAAAATATAGAATGGTTTTCGATGTACAAGCACAGAGACGGGTGCCCCTATATACATGAAAATAATTCGTCACTATGGTGTGAGGAAGGTTTGTTACTAAGGGTGGGGGCCCCATTGGTTGGTCTCGGTGCAGGGGTGATGAAGCGGATGAACAGTGTCACAGATGGGCTATGCTGGTGGGGGTGTTGTAGGCCAGGTGCGAGACGCGGTGGTGCGTATTCAATCTGCTGATGAGAATGGTAGTCTGGGAAAGGGGTTTTAACATGACATGGGTGAAAACTGACTTGATGTATGGTGAATGATTGAACATGAAGTACTTATCGGACTTGGATTTTACGGCCATGGCTCTAGACCTTTGGTGTATGGTATTCATGAGTTATGGATGCAATGGAGGGTGTTTTTATACCGACCTACGAGAATGTTTATTGTGTGCAAGGTGAGGCGATGATAAACATGGTTGGGTGTGTTAGTGTCAGTCATTTCTTCCTGTCACTAGTGATCAAATGGGATCTTTCAAAATTTTTATTAGGATGTCGAGTCAAATTTTCATGGTTTCAGTAGGTATTCAAATAAAAATTCGGTCATTGGCTAGTGGTGTCTCAGATTATTACTACTCCTTCCAAAACATCTCACCTGATGGTCATTATCATCTCTTAGTTGGATGAGTCATCATTTCAAGGTCTCCATATTCATTTCAATCATGCCATCATGGTCTTCATCCAGATTAGTGTCTCCATTAGGGCATTAGGGTTTCATCCATCAAAATCAGTCATTTCATGCATAAATTCGGCAAATGAAGGAGTAGTAATAGGGATATTTCTCAATAAAGTTTGTTTCAAGTGTAATTTTTATTAAACATGATGTAATAAGTTCCTAATGTTCCTAAGTTGCATAGATAGTACCAAAAGCTACTTGGTGTTCAAAGCAAAAGTGAAAAACATGTGGTGGGTCATCCCACTACTATGAAGGAAATTGACTAACACAAGCTATAAAAGACCATTTCAACTCATTCTCTCATTCATCTCATTAATAAAGAGCTCTCACTTATCAGCAAGTGCTTCCTCAATAATTTCAAGCTCAAAAAATACTCCAAAAGTGATGCCAAGCAGGATCGCTACGTTTTCCAACCACTATGCTGCGTTTTCTCTCCAATGCCGTGTTTTATCTCCAAGTAGCATCAAATCAGTTTCCAAAGGTTTCTAAGGGATATCAAAGTGTTTATAAGTGTTCTACAAGCAAGTTACAAGTACTTGATCCCTCCTATCATCTCAATTTCATTGTTTTTAATGTGCAAACCCTGCACTTGTCCCCACACTCTGTTTTAGTGGGTGACCTTCCCTTACATAGTTGGCAAGTTAAAAATACCTATCACATAGAAATTCTACCCTCCCTCACACTCAAAAGCATCTCCCATAACCTTCACACCGCTCACTCTCATTTCCTAATCTCCAAACCCTAAACCCTAGCATAACATTGTGTTTTTGGAAGTTATCCTAGCTAGGACTATGTAAAAATTCCCTAGCCTAATTCCCATACCCATTTCGTCCCATTCCACTTCCTACAGTTCCTTAAGACCCCTATCCATCTCCCTCAATTTTCCTACTCCCATTTCCCTTCCCCAACCCCTTCAAACTATCCCCTAACTCACTTCCCATGTTTTTTCCCACTAGGGTTTCCCCCTTGCAAACTATCAAAATGGAGTAGAAGAAGCCCTATAACAAAGGAGGCCACATGTTGTAATATTCCCAATTTTCCATCAGTTAATTGGAATATTAGAGTTATTGCTTTTCTTACTTAGTTAAGTAAATAAAAGGGTGGAGGGACCCATAAACCCCATAGATGAATAACATCCACATTTGTTGTGTGAATGTGGGTTAGTAGATAGCAGATCAACATCATGGAGTAGTGGAGCAAATCATTAATGAAGGAAGAGTGGAGATTATGGAGAATAATGAGGAAGATGATGGAGATAGTGGAGGAATAAAATTAAGATCATAGAGCATTAATGATGCCGTGATGGAGGAAGTGGTGCATTAAATGTACCCATGATGGAGGAGTGGAAAGTAAATGCAGATATCATGGAGATCATGGAGAGACATCGCAGTCCTCATGGAGACTAATGGCTACATGTGCAGCGCAATTATGAGGTGGGCCAAGGCTAGGGAAGTCTCACAACCATATAAGGAAGATGGGGGAAACAAAGCAAATCAGTCTGGAATTTGATATTGTATTGTAATTTGACATTTCTTTGCACGCTTCAGTTATGTAGCTAAGTCTGTTGTGCTATTTAGCACATGGGTGTTCCCGAGCAGGAATCCCACCCTCAACCACATGGGAGTTTGAGTGCCTACACCGGGAAGGTTATTTTTAATAGCCATTCATCATACGACATTGGTGCCACATTCATCTCCTCTCTTCTTCATATACAACTTCAGGAATTACACATTCTTGTCTTAGGGTTTGAGAGGAGGAAGTTAGTTCTTAGCATTTCAGCTAAGAAATTGGTGGAGGGTTCATCCTTTCATCTTGTGTTTCCATTTTAGTCTTCTAAGAGGATAATTGTGATATCTGGCATCAGTTCATCATATTACACCTCCATGCAGCAATAGTTCCTTGAGGAATTGTAGAGTCCAACTAGACAAATCTAAGGGAGGAAGGAAGTTCCAAGTATTTTAGCTTGGAATCCTGTGAGGAGTCTTTCCCTCACTTTGGAGAGATCATTTACATAGGTTGTGATAATTCTTTCATCATCCAACATCAGGCTACAACTCCAGCATCCTTGACAACGCAGTCTAGTCCAGTAGTTGTGCAGTTTGTAGCTGCAACTTGAGCAGAGAAAGGAGGAGCTAGATGTTAGGCTTCTAGCTTGGAGATCAGGAGAAGGGATCAACCCTTCAGTTAGTGAGATGAGTGGGTGATATTGCAGCTGATAGATCATTATTTAAGCCCCATATCAACAGTTGTCTCTAGGGAGTGCGTGACTCAGCCAACAGGGGCGTAGTGTACCACCAAAAAAGGACTGAAAATCCAAATTTAAAATCTGGCCAAACCATTTCTGGGTTTTTCTAGGTTTTTTGAGTAGAGTTCGTGGATAAAATCCCAGATCTTTATGAGCAATCAAGCAGCCTCCCGCACATGGTTCTTCTTCAGAGTAGAAATCGTTTCTAACAACAGCATCAATAGCAACACAACATTTCTAGAGCTAGTTTTCTTTAGTGTATTTCAGACATGTTATGGCTTAAGTGCATTCCTTTTGGAGCACTGTGTACTTACCTTGCTGTTGATCCTTAATGATATGGTTCAACTGTTTTCTGCCCATACGTATGATTTTTTGATGTATTCTGGCATTTTTCCAGTTCTACATGTTTAATTCTTATTTTACCGTAGTTGGAATTGTGCATATGTTCTATATTCCTGTCTTTCTCATTTTGGGATATTACAGTGGTATCAGCGCATGATCTTTGGCTCATTTTGTGGGCACCTCATGACACCAGGAGAATAAGAAGAAGAAGCAGAAAAATAAGAAGTCTTCAATGGTGGAAGGATTAAGTTTTTCCACACTTCTCTTTAGATCTATGGAGGATCTCTCCGTAGAGACAAATAAAATGAGAAGGGGAAGGCAAAGTAAAACCTCAAGAGGGTTTCAGAATGAGGAAGGTCCAAGCACTTTCTATCAACAACATAAACAACCAGCAAAGCAAAGAGCTCCACAACACTTTTCTATGTTCACTTCCCTTGCAGAAGGAGATGAATGGCATGGATATAGAGGATACTTAGAGCATGAGACTCTAAAAAATTATCTTGTAGAGTAAAAATCTCAATCAAGAGCATTCAAGGAGAATCTAACTCCCCAACAGTTTATCCAAATCAAATAAAACCGGAGATCTTGCAACAACAATAGAAGAAGAATGCATATACAAAATAGATTCGTCTTTCCCACATTCAATGGATCGCCCACAGGCACAGTAGAGTCTTGGATGAAGGAGTTAGATCATTTCTTCCAGCTACACCCAGTAGCGGAAAGAGAGTCTATTGAGATTGCAGTGCTGTACCTTGAGGGTGGAGCAAAGGATTGGTGGTTCAGCCATATAAAACATGCAAGAGTGACTGCATATGCAGACTTCACTCAAAGGTTGATTAAGAAGTTTGATAGAAGGAAACCAGAGGTAATTTCCATAGAGACATTTCCCAACATTGATGAGATAACACATGAAGAACAAAGGGAGGATGTCAGCATTATCACTTCAGAAGAGGAGGAAATTTCACCACCACCAGCTGTAGAAGTACTTGCATCAGATGAAGGAGAAATTTCATCTTTGCAAGGTGGTCTTGAGCACTTGACATTGAGATTCCCATGCATGATTCAAGAGATGCATGAGGAGGAGGAGGCAAATACCAATGCTGGTGTAGCAGTAGAGGAGCAACCATCACCATCACCAACAGTTGGAGAAGCCATTGCACCGGTTGGAGGAACTCTTGTATCTTTGCAAGACGTTCCCAAGTATCAACTTATCCAAGGTTTGTAAACATTTTCATCCTATGTTATTTCAACACCTCAATTTGAGATTTTGGGATCATGCCATCAGGGAAATTGCATAACCAAGGGTTAGAGCACCTTTCTGATTTGGAGTAGAAAACTATCACTGCCCAGAGGACCCTTGAATTGTTCAAGGAGGAGATGTATAGCAATCCTATTTGATCAGTATTGAGATACACACAACACTTTGTGTTGAAGTTTGGAGTTTCAGAGGATGGGATGAGCATAGTGCTAATCAGTACAATTCCGAATTATGAGTTCAACATTGTGTATGGCCATGAGACAACAAATGCACCATCATGGAGATCAACAACGCTGTCACTGAGGAGAAGTGATGAGTTGGGGGCCCAACTATTCTTGGAGCATTTCGATGACCACTTCACTCATGAAGCATTGGATGGACATATGATAGTTGGTAGAAATCTTATGATGGATAAAATTCTCCATTATAAGGATGAAGCCTTCTTGATGAGCATCTCACAGCTCAAAGAGAATTTTCTACCGACAACATATTCAAAATCTTATGGATTCTACCGGGTCATCGATGAGAGGTTCTCATGGAGTAACCTCAAGCAGGATGCACTTCAACATATCATGGAGTGAAAATATCATAAGATTGGGGAGGATGGCATTCTCCATTGGGTGGATACCAAGTTGGAGCATGATATGAGTCATCACCCATAGTTGGATGGATGGGTGAGGATTATGAGCAAGTGGTTGGTGAGCTACTTACATATCTATGATTTAGGGAAACAAGAAGCACGACTGCGCTGGCTTCTCTTGGGTGAGTATGGTTACCGCCAGACATTTCAGATTGGTATGTTCTATGCCTTGTACAATACTGAGGTGATGTAACCGTAGAAGGCATGGATACACTGGCTACTTTTGAGAGATTTTGGCTATCAGATGACATATCCGATGTCAATGGGTATGTTATTGTTTGGAACATTGAATGGCACTCACACGATGTGGTAGTAGGGAGCTTGGTTATTTTGGGCTGATATGACATTCTACATGTCAATCAGTATGTTGTTGCTCCATGGCTTGCATGATGATGATGTGAGGTGGCAGCAAGAGTCATTGCTTCTTTGGTTACTCTTGGGAGAGTATGGGATGAATTTCTCCCATACCTTGCATGATTAGGAGGGGGGATGGCAATAGGAGGCCTTACTGCGTTGGCTTATGTTAGGAGAGTATGGCCACCATACTTGGTATGATGATGGGGTGGTATGGAAGCAAGAGGCATTGCTGCCGTGGCTATTATTGAGAGAGTATGGTTCAAAATTTCACATGTCAACCCATATGTCTCTGTTTTCTATTTTTCACAGTGTTGAGATGATGCTTGGAGCAAGCAGGGCTAGCATGGCCAATGATGGGAGCATGGAGAGGTACATCCTACTCCATGTAGCATGGGTTGGAGAGATAGTTCATGAGTTGGGGCTTTCCTTTGGGGGGAGGAACCACTTCAATTCATATGACTCATGCAGAGGAGAGGCTCTGGAACAACAGATGGTTGCCACTTGGAGGTTCATTGTTGAGGAGAGGCATCTAGCTATACAGTTGGAAGACATTCTAGACATTATAGAGAGGCAGCTATGGAGCTAGGCATTCATTACACATTGGAGAAGATGCTGAGACCTTTCATATGAGGATGCCATTTGGAGGGATAGGGATTGCTGTAGCATTCAATTTTGCAGTTGCTAGAGGGCGAGAAATTTTTTGGCAGGGAGGACTGTAATATTCCCAATTTTCCATCAGTTAATTGAAATATTAGAGTTCTTAATTTTATTACTTAGTTGAGTAAATAAAAGGGTGTAGGGACCCATAAACCCCATAGATGAATACAATCCACTTTTGTTGTGTGAATGTGGGTTAGTAGATAGTAGATTAGCATCATGGAGTAGTGGAGCAGCTCATTAATGAAGGAAGAGTGAATATTATGGAGAATAATGAGGAAGATGATGGAGATAGTGGAGGAATAAAAGTAAGATCATAGATCATTAATGATGCAGTGATAGAGGAAGTGGTGAATTAAATGCACCCATGATGGAGGAGTGGAAAGTAAATGCAAAGATCATGGATATCATGGAGAGACATTGCAGTCTTCATGGAGACTAGTGGCTACATGTGCCGCGCAGTTATGAGGTGGGAAAAGGCTAGGGAAGGCTCACAACCATATAAGGAAGATGGGGGGAAAAAAGAAAATCAGTCTGGAATTTGATATTGTATTGTCATTTGACATTTATTTTCATGCTTCAACTGTTTAGCTAAGTGTGTTGTGCTATTTAGCACACGGGTGTTACCAAGCGGGAATTCCACCCTTACCCATAGGGGACTTCAAGTGCCTACTCTGGGAAGGTTATTTTGAGCAGCCATTCATCATACGGTATTGGCGCCACATTCAGATCCTCTCTTATGCATATACAACTTCAGGAATTGCGCATTCTTGTCTTAGGGTTTGATAGGAGGAAGGTAGTTCTTAGCATTTCAGCTAAGAAACCAGTGGAGGGTTCATCCTTTCATATTTTTATTCCATTTGAGTCTTCCAAGAGAAACATTGTGATATCTGGCATCAGGCCATCATATTACACCTCCATGCAATAGTAGTTCCTCCAGGAATTGCGCAGTCCAGCCAGGCAGATCTAAGGGAGGAAGGAAGTTCCAAGTATTTCAGCTTGGAATCCTGTGAGGGGTTTTTCCCTCACTTTGTAGAGATCATTTACATGAGATGTGAGAATTATTTCATCATATAGCAACAGGCTACAACTCCAGCCTCCTTGACAGCGCAGTCTAATCCAGCAGTTGTGCAATTTGCAGTTGCAACTTTAGTAGAGAAAGGAGGAGCTAGATGTCAAGCTTCTAGCTTGGAGATCAAGAGAAGGGATCAACCCTTCAGTTAGTGAGCTGAGTGGGTGCTATTGCAGCTAATAGATCATTATTTCAACCGCATATCAATATTTTTCCCAAGGGACTGCGTAACTAAGCCAACAGGGGTGCAGTGTGCCACCTAAAAAGGGCCAAAAATCAAAATTTAAAATTTGGCCAAACCATTTCTGGGCTTTTCTGGGTTTTTTGAGTAGATATAGTGTATAAAATCCCAGATCTTTCTGAGCACTAAAAAATCCTCCCGCACATGGTTCTTCTTCATAGTGTCAATAATTTCTAGCAGCAGCAACAGTAGCAGCACAACATTTCTAGTGCTAGTTTTCTTTAGTGTATTTCAGCCATCTTGTGGCTTGAGTGCATTCCTTTTGGAGCATTGTGTACCTACCCTGATGTTGATCCTTGGTTCAACTGTTTTCTACCCATATGTATGATGTTTTGATATATTCTGGCATTTTTCTAGTTCTACATGTTTAATTCTTAGTTTACCGTAGTTGGAATTGTGCATATGTTCTATATTCCCACCTTTCCCATTTTGGGATGTTACACGTGTCTAGGTATGAACCACTCAACATAGATGAAATAATGTCTTCCCCACTTGCCAAACAATGCTTTCAAAATTTTGGGTGCATGAAGTTTTGTGAGAAAATTGAAAGGGTCAAATACCATGCCAAGCTCACTAGTTTGTTTGCCACTAACTTTAAAGGAGAGAAAGTCACAATTGTAGGGGTTAGCTTCACAATCACAGCTGAAGCCATAGTTAGAGAAACAGGGATACCAAACAGTGGTGAGAAGTGGTTAAAAAACCTAGATTTGAATATGCAAAATTACATACCTTACATCAAAGCTCATTACAAAGATGGCATCAAGAAAGTTTTTCCTGTTGATCAGCTTCTTGATAGGTTTTCTCCATTGACAAGGGGAATTATGAGGTACTTTACATGTGAGGGTAGATAAACTGTATTGTACAAGTATCCTGTCAGATTTCTCATGCACTTCACAGGGATAAAACCTCTTAACCTGTCCTATTATCTCCACAAGAGCTTGGCTAAGATGGTAGGGAAGGTGTAGCATAAACAAAGTAATCATAAAGCCAATCAATTTCACCATGCCCTCATCAAGATCATTGTCTTGCACTATCTTAAGGAGAAGAACATCACTTGGGAGACATCCATTCAGTCTCATGACTTTTTTCCTTTTGCTAGTCAAGCAACTAGCCAAGATATACCATCAGCTACACCATAAGCACCATCCAGACATATGGAGATTGGTTCATCTAGTATAGTTTCAATGAGGAATCCCTTGAGGCCTGAGGTGACCAAAACCTATCAGAGAGGCAGGAGGCTTGTATTTTATCCACAAATTGTGGTAGGGGCCAAGCCTACATCAACAACAAAGAGATCGCCAGCACAACATGAGCCAGTTTTGCAAGATGAAGGACCATCCCATATTGACATTGACATGGAAAATTTGGAGAGGGATGAAGAGAAAAAGTCCACAAAGAAGGTCATTATGGAGAAAGCCAATGAAATTAGGGAGCTTAAGGACAACTTGTCCAAGTCCAACTTCATGATTTAATTCCTTGAGCAGGAAAACATGCAATTGAAGGTCAACCAACTGATTTTGAATAAACATAAGGTGGATGCTAGTAAAGAGGAAGTAAAGGGAAAAACAATAGTTTAGGTTGATGATCTAGATGAGCATGAAGAACAGGTTAGAAGGAAGAGGCCAAGAAGTAGAGGCCTAAATATGGCACTTCAGCAACAAAGATATATATTTCCGCTAAAGGCACAGTTGATAATGGATGAGCTTATACTAGAAAATATTGAGCAAGACAGATAATATTGGCTAGATAGAGTTAATGGACACTTGGGAAGGCTCCTGAAGAGGGCTAAAAGAGACAACAAATTGCAGAGACACATGGCTTCTCATTACTATACCAGGATTCAAATCTATAAGGTCAAGGTCAAGGAATCCCTAATCAAGCAAAAGGAGAAGGGAAAGTTGGATCTTATTTCTGATGCTTCCCTCATTGCTTGACATACCATATCAGGTCTTCATGGAGCAATCCTGGACCAATTTTGAGGAAATTTGAAGAAATTTTGGTGAAAAGTTGATTTTTGTGAATTTTCGCAATTTTGTGAAACAATTACACTGTAAAAAACGCAGTGTGGCCCATGCTATGTTTTTGATGGAGGCCTCCAAATGACATAAGATCTGCATCATTGGATTCCTTTTGACCTTTACTTTCATCCTACTAAACCAGAGCTCCACTTTAGCCCTTCATGGTAGGTCCAAAAGTAAAAAAACTACTCAAAAATGACCTTTTTGCCTCCTTTTTGAAGAGCACATTGCGTTTTTAGAGCGTCCGTGGGAGAATGAACTTTTGGGGGGCTAAAATTAGTCAATTTCAGTGCTTGAAGACTCCATCATGTAGCCAACTGAAATATATATATCCAACAATTTTGAGATCAACATTTGGATTAAGGGAAGGCTTCCAAAACTCAATTTTCCCTCACACGTTGCGTTTTCTCCTGGCACACTTCATTTTCAGCAGAATTCGCTACGTTTTCTCCTGAAGGTCATTTTTTGTAGTTGAATTGGTCCAGTTTCATATTTTCTTATGTAATTTGTCAATCTTGATGATGTAATGATGTTTTGAGATGTAACGAAGCTAGTTAAAGGTAAATATGAGGTAGATATATGCTTGTAAAGGTCATAAATGGTTAAAAGTATCAGTTTTTCGATCTTAGGGAGAGTCTTGTTCACCTCCCTAGTCTTTAGGGTTTAGGTGAGAGGATCAAGTGATCAGTTCCTTCACTCATGGATTTGACCCCTAAGAGTGGGGAAATAATATTTTGTCTATATGTATTATTTTCTTGGTCATTTGATTGGTTGCACATCAGAGGTTTGAGACCATTGTAGCTTGTGCTTCAGATTTTATTCAGAAATTCAAAGGAACAATTTCATCTATTATCTAGGAATTCATGTGCACTGAGTTTTTGATGTTGTTTTTTCTCTCTTATAGTATTTTATGAATGATATATATATATTCTCTTTCCATGCCTTGCTTTCCTCAGTGATCTTCCTAAAAGTTTGATAAGAAGAATTATTTCGTGGCTCTGTTTTGTTTGGGAAAATCATTTCATGTTTATTTCCTTCAGTTTTAACGAATTCATGAATGTATGCTCATTAAGATCCTCTTCACTCTTTCAAACCATACACTACACCAACAAAACCTAATCCATCACTAAAGCATTGCTACCTTTCTCCTTTATATATTTGCAGCTATAACCATTTGATATATTTGACCTAGATACCTGGTTTTCTTTCGTGATCCAATAATAAAAATTTCAAAATTTCAAAACCCTAGAGCTGACCTAACTAGCTTAAAATATTCTCCTCATCCAATCAAACCTTTTGGTTGTGATCTCATAGAGAGAGCCCTTTCTGGTTTGGTAGGGATAGCTACCAAATTGAAAGTTTGGATTGAGGTTACCTCCATCAGCATCCATTCATCAGCCTTGGGACGTTGTGGAGGCTAACATTTTTGGCACCATTGTCGAGGAAGAAGTGACAAATATTCCTTGGGTGTGCCATACTTCTTCAGCAAATTATAGGCCCATGGTTGATAGGCTCTAGATTTCGGGAAGGCTGATTCAAGTTGCAGAGAGCCAAAGTGCAGAAGCAAGAATACAATGGCTTCGAAAAGATACACACGATCAAATCCTGATCCACATCCAACTTCTCCCATTGAATATTTGGAGAAAATCATCAGAAAACACTGGACCTCAGAATTCTAAGATTAAATCAAGTTCATCTACATCTTTTCCCACCAATTTTTTTTCCCTAGAAGATATTCCTTTCGGTCTAAAATTTGAATTATCTCTGTTTAGATCAAAATCAGAAACATCCTTGTCTGAAATTGTGTTTGATCCCTTGAGGTTGTCTGAAGTCACATCATTATCTGAAGTAGTATTTGATTCTCTAAAGCTTGAAAATAGTATATTGTCCATAGAATAAAATTCAAAGTCATATTTTGATAGGAAGGTCTGGAGTCAGTTCGATAAACTTCAACAACTAGCCAACCATCTCCAATATACCTCCAAGAAAGCCTTCATACAGTATCAGCAGGAGCTCTTGTCCATTGATCCTATTTCAGCCTCATTTAGCCATACCACTACTTCTACTCCATCTATTTCCTTTCCTACACAAAATCCTTCAATACCAACTCTTCCCGTTGTACCTACAAATTTTCCTCCTAGAAGAACCATGGCTAGATTTTCTCCATTGGTTCTACTGGGTCAACTTACTGCCTTACCGCAAAATTATGGACAAAGACTTCCTCTCTTTGATGGAACCACTAATATTATAGTGAGGCAACACATTGATAAGATTACTGATTTCATTGATTTAGAAGAAGTAGACAACTATGATGCCAAGATGAGAATCCTCACTAATAGTTTCTCAGGGTAGGTAAAGAAATGGTTTAGAGCTTTGGCAGTTGGTTCAATGCAAAATTCATAGAAGTTGATGGATATTTTCCTCGCCAAGTGGGAGGAAAATAAAAATACACTCCATATTTTGGCCGAGTATAATTCAATGAAGAGACAACCAAATGATTCGGTCCAAGACTATACCACTCACTTCAAAAAGGTATAAAAATCCATTACTATTAATATCAAACCTCCACTAGATTTGGCCTTGTTGCACTCTCCATAGTCCTTTTACCCGGACATGGAATATTAGCTCTTAGAAAGGAACCCTACTTCATTGGAGGAGATGCATAAAAATTCAGTCAGTGTCGAAGCTAATCTTATAATTAAGATGTCAAAGGGTAAAGTGGAAAATGTCACCATAAAAGAAGAGCCATCAAGTTCATCTGAAGCAAATATGGACAGTTTGATAAGAACCATAGAGAATATGGTAGATAGAATGTCAATTTTAGAAAGATAGCAAGACAATCAACCCCAGAGTCCTAACTTCTGAGGACAACAACAACATCCACAGTTTCAGATAAAGCAGAGAGAATAGAGAGCTCCATGTTAGCAAGCTCAACAAAAAATCCAGAATCCATTACAACAAAATTATGCTCAAGCACCAGATGAAGATGATGATTGTTGAAGAGAATCTTCTCTTTTTAAAAGATCAGGGACCTATTTATCTTAAAGAAGATGACGAGTATGTCGAAGAAACTTATGTGCTAGATGATCATGAGCTTGTCCTTGCAAATGATGATGGGTTGGCAGTCCAATATGATGACTATCAAAGGGGGTATCTAAATGATCTCATCTCACATCAGAGACAATACAGATTGAGAAACTAAGATTTTCCTATCATTCCAACTCAAAAGAGGACATCTCAGCAAAAATATACTCAGACCAAACAAACTACTCAAGCTAGTCAAACCAAAGAGAAGGAGCTTGCTGCCATAAGTCAAATCAAGAACATTGAAGCATCTACAAGTACATCGAGAAAAGATAAATAAGTGCAAAGGAAGGAAATTCAAGCAAAAGAACAACCTGAAATGTGAGATAACATTGTGAAAGAGGTAGAAAAATGCTCCAGTTTGTTTAGCTTAGAGAGTGAAATTTCTAATTTAAAGGTGTCTATTTCTCTTACAGAACTTGTTAAAAATGATAGATATAAATCTCAGATTTCCAATATGTTGAAAGTACACCACATGTCGGACATGGTCAATGTCAGTGGTGATCATCCTGAACTCCTTTTTGGTCCAGCCGTAGATGGGAACCTTGAAGATAGTGAAGTCCCTCCTTTTTATCTTAGTTTGAGAGTCCATGATTACATCCTCCATAATGCCATGCTGGATTTTGAGGCTTCACATAATTTAATGCTGAAAGCTATCATGGATAAGTTAGGGATGGACATAACCCGACCATATCACGACCTCTATTCCTTTGATTTTGGTAGAGTCCGTTTCCTCGGTATTATTAAATAATTAGTTGTTTCCTTGGATCAAATCCCCACTAAAAATGTGTTGATGGATGTTGTAGTTGCCAACATACCTCCAAGGTATGGCATGCTGCTTTCACAGTCTTGGGGAGCCAAATTGAGAGGTACTTTACAACTTGATTTTTCATATGCAACAATTCCGGTATTTGATCAACTTAGGAAGCTGTACCGAGAGGTGAAAATGAAGTACATGATCAATAGTAAGGATAAGCATAAGAATCACCTGATTCAATCTATACATATTGATTTAGAATCAGTTGTATTGTATAATGATAGTGGCACTGATGATTTAGATATTCAGCTTGTAGTAGGTGAAGAAATTTCAGAGTTAGCAAATAGTGTACAAGCAGTCATGAAAGAAGAAAATGGAAATCAGAATTCAGAAAACTTGCAGCAAAACACTTCAAAGAAAAATATAGAAGAGTCACAACAGGGATCAATTTAATCAGAGAAAGGTAAAGATCAGATTGAGACAACCGATCATAAAGAAGAAGTTCAACCCGCAGAATTCCAGTTTCCCAATGATGAGGAAGGTCTTTGGACCATGGATGTGGATGGTGCTTTGGTGAAAGATGGAGATGGCATCGGAATCTGGATTTGTAGCTTTATACACCAATAAAAAAAAGTCCCAAGGAGTGTAAGATTATGTTCCTACAAGCTAGCCTTTGATTGCTCTAACAATGAAGCGGAGTATGAGGCCTTCATCACCGGCCTCCGAATTTTGAAAAGGTTAGACGCAAAAATAATCACAGTATATGGCGACTCCGAGTTGGTAATAAAATAGGTAAAAGGGGAATACCAGGCCAAACATCCTACGATGAGATCTTATCAAAATTCTATTCTTGATGTTTTCAAAACTTTTCCATAATATAATTTGTCTTTGATTCCTAGAAGTCAAAATTTAATGTTGATTCACTTGCCACATCGGCTAGTAATTTTAAGATTCCAATTCATTCCACTAAGAATTTTTAAATTCATGTGAAGCATCGCCCAGATCTCCCTGACAATCTCAGATATTGTCAAGCATTTTGGGATGACAAACAGATTAATATTTTCCTGCATATGGAAGAGGATTTTGCTAACTCCCACATGGATGAAGTGTACAGTGAAGATGATCAAGTAATTGAGGCTGCTGAAGTTGAAGTGCTACAGTTGAAGGAAAACAAAATTCCATAAGGTTTAGTGCCTTTGGAGGAGTTTTTCGATCATGATGATGTGGCAAAAAATCCCACGATGGTCCCCACAGAAACAGGTGTCAAAGATTGGAACATTGGTACAACGGAGAAACCTAAGATGGTCAACCTATCAAGATCCTTGTCCCCTGAGTTAAAAGTTAAATACACAACTCTCTTGAAAGAATTTTATGATGTGTTTTCTTGGGAATATTTAGATCTTAAGGTGTAAAAAAAAGATATCATCCAACAAACCACCCAAATCAAGCCGGATCAAAATCCTTTCCGCTAGAAGTTGAGGAGAATCAATCCCAAGTTTCTGCCATCGATTGAAAAAGAGGTAAACAAACTTTACAAGGCTGGTATCATAGTTTCTATTTGATTTTCAGATTGGATGTCTAATCTTGTGCCAGTTAGAAAGAAGACAGGAGAGATTCATCTCTGCATTGATTTCAGAAATCTTAATAAGGTGTCATTAAAAGACAATTATCCTTTGCTAAAGATGGATCATATATTGTAGAGGGTTGTTGGAGCTTCAAGGATGTCACTTCTTGACGGATATTTAGGATAAAATCAGATCTTGGTGCATGAATATGACCAAGAGAAGACAACATTCACCATGCCATGGGGTACCTTCTTGTACGCCAAGGTCCCATTTGGGCTCAAGAATGCAGGGGATACTTTTCACCGGACTATGGACATCGTTTTCTCGAATGAGAAAGATGTGTTTCTTGTAGTTTACCTTGATGATATCACGGTTTTTTCATAGTCAGATGATGAGCACTTGCACCATTTGAGGACAGTATTTCAGAAATGCAAAAAAATTCAGCATCCCGCAGAATTTGAAGAATTTTTTTTTTGCCATGGAGGAAGTTAAATTACTTGGGCACATCATTTCGAAGGATGGTATTCACATCGATACCTCCAGGATTGAAGAAATTCAACAATTATATTTCTCATGGAACAAGAAGGAGATTCAATACTTAAATGGAAAGATAAAATTTTTGAGGAGATTCATTCCCAATCTCACTAAGCACCTAAGAGATATGAAAGATATGCTAAAGAAGTACAACGAGGTAAGATGGTTAGAAAATGCTAAGAAGTCATTCAATTCAGTAAAATTTTATTTAACATGTGCTTCCACATTGATCGGTCCAGATTATACTTTAGATTTCATAACATTTTCATTCACTTCAGAGCACTTGTTGCTTTTTGTACTAATGCAGAAAAAATATTCTTGAGACAGAGCAGTCGATTGCATTTTTTAGCTGGACTATAAGAGATGCAGCGCTAAGATATATTATAATTGAGAAGAAATTTTTAGCCTTAGTGAAAGCACTGAAGGAATTCCGAGTATACATTTTACATTCTCATATCCTAGCCTATGTTCCAAATGCAACGGTAAAGGATGTGCTGATGCAAACAGATCTAGAAGGGAGGTGGGGAAAATGGATTGCAGCCATGCTTGAGTATGATTTGGAGATCAAGCTGACGAAACTGATTAAGGGGCAGGGTTTGGAAAAACTGATGGTGCAGGAATCAAATCTACATGCACAAGATATAAATCTAATTTCTACACTTTGTGGTGAATAAGTTGGGGAATCAATGAAACATGTATCTCAATTTTTTCTCTTATCACCTTGGTATGCTGATATAGTTTATGTTCTGCAACATTTAAATCCTCCAATGGGCGTATCTAAAAGAATAGGTAGATCATTGAAATTAAAAGCTTCGAAGTATTTTATTGCAGATGGTGTGTTATATTGGAAAGACTCAAGAAGTGTCTTACTAAATTATCTCATCAAAATTGAAGCGAAGGACGTGATGAGTAATTTCCACAAGGGTGATTCTGGAGACCATTTATATTGGAAGACCACATAAAACAAAATCTTAAGGCCTGGTTTCTATTGGCCCACTCTTTTTACTGATGTGTACAAGACCATTATGAGCTGTCATGAATGTCAAGTTTTCCAAGGAAAGAGTAAGCTGCTCTCGCTGCCTTTGCAACCCATATAAGTCCAGGCATCATTTCAGCAATGGGGTCTTGATTTCATCGGTGAGATCAATCCTTCATCATCCGCCCAACGCAAGTGGATTCTAATGGCTACTGATTATTTTACGAAGTGGATTGAAGAACTACCAAGCAAGCAAGCAACTGATTTGGTTATTATTCAATTTTTGGAATCTAATATCTTGTCCAGATTTGGTTGTCCACAGAAGATCATCACGGATAACGCAGTTGCATTCAAATCCAAAAAGATGGTGGAATTTTGTGAGAAGTAAAATATCAGTTTGGGACATTCGACGACATACTATCCACAAGCTAATGATTTGGTTGAGTCTTCAAATAAATCTTTGTTCAGCATTATAAAGAATATGCTTGAAGTAAACAAGAAAAATTGGAATAAGAAGCTCATCAATGCCGTATGGGAAGACAGAGTAAGCAACAAGAAGTCCATAGGTATGTCACCTTTTGAGTTAGTCTATGGGATTGATGTGTTTCCTACTTCTCTCATTGTTTCGATCATGAAGATGTTGCAGGAAATTGGCAGCAAGTCGAATGATGTTCGATGACGGATAAATCAAATGATCCATTTACAACAAACCAGGGAGGAGGTGTTTCAAAACACTTCCAAGATTCAGGAAAGAATCAAGAAAGTGTATGATAGAAAGACAAAGGAAGATAATTCAGCATTAGTGATGTAGTCCTCTGTTGGGGTGCAAGAAATGAAGAAAAATGAAAGCATGGTAAGTTCGAGAATTTATGGAAAGGGCCATACAAGATTTCAGCTTCAAGTGGAAAACATGCTTACCTGTTAGAGGAAATGTATGGACAAGATTGTGAAGGAAGACCGGTTAATGGTAGGCTTCTTAAGCACTACCTGTTTTAATCAGAATTTTGAGAAACTTCGCTATCATCGTACATATCAGTTTAATTATTGTGTCGAAGTGTGAAGGAGTTTATCATCGAAGTTTGGAGCCCGAAGTGAAGGCCATAAAATTTCTATGATTGGCTGCTAATTTATAAGTACAGTAAGTTTTTGTTTCAGTCCGAGTTGATTTATTTTTTCAGTTGGTTTTTTGTTTCAAGTTTATTCTTTTGATTTTGACTCCATGACCAATGGTTAGCCTACTTGGTCCACGGTGTTCTTGACACCTCCAATGAGCTGCCATCCCTAGTTGGAGCCAATGTTAGTGACAGTAATTTTTGCCTGTCACCACTAATCAAATGGGCTCTTTCAAAATTTTTATTGGGGTGTCGAGTCAAATTTTCATGGTTTTAGTAGGTCTTGAAATAAAAATTTGGTCACTAGCTAGTGGTGTCTAGGATTATTACTGCTCCTTCCAAAAAGTCTCACCTGCTGGTCATTATCATATCTCAGTTGTATGAGTCATCATTTCAAGGTCTCCATATTCATTTCAGTCATGGCATCATGGTCTTCATCCAACTCATTGTCTCCATTAGGTCATTAGGGTTCCAGTAATCAAAATCAGTAATTTCATGCATAAATCTGACAAATGAAGGACTAGTAATAGGGATATTGCTCAATAAAGTTTGTTTCAAGTGTAATTTTTATTAAAAATGATGTAATAAGTTCCTAATTTTCCTAAACTTCATAGAAATTTCCAAAAGCTACATGGTATTCAAAGCAAAAGAGAAAAAAATGTGGTGGGCCATCCCACGACTATGAAGGAAATTGACTAACACAAGCTATAAAAGATCATTTCAACTAATTTTCTCATTAATCTCATTGATAAAGAGCTCTCACTTATCATCAAGTTCTTCCTCATCAATTTCAAGGTCAAAAAATAATCCAAAGTGATGCCAAGTAGCCTCGCTATGTTTTCCAACCTCTACGCCACATTTTCTCTCCAAGTTGAATCAAATTAGTTTCCAAGGGTTTCTAAAGGCTATAAAAGTGTTTATCAGTGTTAAACAAGTAAGTTACAAGTAATTGGCCCCTCCTATCAGCTCAATTTCATTTTTTTTAATGTGAAAACCCTCCACCTATCCCTACGCTGCGTTTTAGTTGGTGACCTTCCCTTTCATAGTTGGCAAGTTAAAAATACCTATCACATAGACCTTCTACCCTCCCTCACACTCAAAAGCATCTCCCATAACCTTCACACCCCTTCGCTCTCATTTCCTAAGCTCCAAACCGTAAACCCCAGCCTAATGCTGTGTTTTTGGTAGTTTGCATGGCTAGGATTGTGTAAAAATTCCCTAGCCTAATTCCCATACCAATTTCATCCCATTCTGCTTCCTACAGTTCCCCAATACTCCTATCCACCTCACTAAATTTTCCTACAATTTCCTTTCCCTAACCCCTTCAAACTATCCTCTCACTGACTTCCCCTATTTTTTACCACTAGGGTTTCCCCTTGCAAACTATCAAAATGGAGGAGAAGAAGCCCCATAAAAAAGGAGGCCACATGTCTAGGTATGAACCACTCAACATAGATGAAATAATGTCTTCCCCGCTTTCCAAACAATGCTTTCAAAATGTTGGGTGCATGAAGTTTTGTGAGAAAATTGAAAGGGTCAAAGACCATGCCAAGCTCACTAGTTTGTTTGCCACTCACTTTATAGGAGATAAAGTCACAATTGCAGGGGTTAGCTTCACAATCACAACTGAAGACATAGCTAGAGAAACATGGATACCAAACAGTGGTGAGAAGTGGTTCAAAAACCTAGATTTGGATATGCAAAATTACATACCTTACATCAAATATCATTACAAAGATGGCATCAAGAAAGTTTTTCATGTTGATAAGCTTCTTGGCAGGTGTGATCCATTGATGAGGGTCATTATGAGGTACTTTACATGCGAGGGTAGATACAATTTATTGTAGAAGTATCATGTCAAATTTCTCATGCACTTCACAGGGATAAAACCTCTTAACCTGTCCTATTATCTCCATAAGAGATTGGCTAAGATGGTAGGGAAGGCGCGTCATAGACAAAGTAATCATCAAGCCAATCTCTTTCACTGTGCCCTCATCAAGATCATTGTCTTGCACCAGCTTGAAGAGAAGAACATAACTTGGGAGACATTCATTCAGTCTGATGAATTTTTTCCTTCTGCTAGTCAAACAACTAGCCAAGATATATCATCAGCCACACCATCAACACTATCCAGATATATGGAGATCAGTTCATCTAGAAGAGTTTTAGTGAAGAAGACCTTGAGGGCTGAGGTTAGAAAAACCTATCAGAGAGGCAGGAGGCTTGTGTTTTCTCCACAAATTATGGAAGGGGCCAAGCCTACATCAGCAACACAGAGATCACCAACACAACGTGAGTTAGTTTTTCAAGATGAAGGATCATCCCATATTGACATTTACATGGAAAATTTGGAGAGGGATGAAGAGAAAAAATCCACAAAGTAGGTCATTATAGAGAAATAAAATGAGATTAGAGAGCTTAAGGACAACCTGTCGATGACCAACTTCATGATTTCATTCCTTGAGCAGGAAAACATGTAATTGAAGGCCAACCCACTGATTTTGAATAGACATAAGGTGGATGCTAGTAAAGAGGCAGTAAAGGGAAAAGCAATAGTTCAGGTTGATGATCCAGATGACAATGAACAATAAGTTGAAAGGAAGAGGCCAAGAACTAGAGGCCTAAAGAGGGCACTTCAACAACAAAGAGAGATATTTCCACCAAAGGCACAGATGATAGTGGATGAGCTTATACTAGCAGATATTGAGCAAGACAAAGAATATTGGCTAGAGAGAGTCAATGGACACTTGGAAAAGCTCATAAAGAGGGCTAAAAGGGACAAAAAATTGCAAAGACACATGGATGCTCATTACTATACCAGGAATCAAGTCTATAAGGTCAAGGTCAAACAATTGAAAGAAAAACTCAAGGAAACCCTAATCAAGCGAGAGGAGAAGGGAAAGTTGGATCTCATTTCTGATGCTTTCCTTGTTACTTGAAATACCATATCAGGTCTTCATGGAACAATCATAGACCAATTTTGAAGAAATTTGAAGAAATTTTGGTGAAAAGTTGAATTTTGTGAATTTTGGCAATTTTGTGAAACAATTGCACTGTAAAAAAGGCAGTGTGGCCCACGCTAAGTTTTTTATGGAGGCCTCCAAATGACATAAGGTCTGCATCATTGGATTCATTTTGACCTCTACTTTCATCCTAACAAACTTGAGCTCCACTTCAGCCCTTCCTGGTAGGTCAAAAAGTCAAAAAACCACTCAAAAATGACCTTTCTACCTCCTTTTTGAAGAGCACCCTACGTTTTTAGAGTGTCTGTGGAAGAATGAAATTTTGTGGGGCTAAAATTAGTCAATTTCATTGCTTGAAGACTCCATCACGTATCCAACTGGAATATATATCTCTATCAATTTTCAGATTAGCTTTTGGATTCCGGGAAGGCTTCCAAAACTCAGTTTTCCCTCACACACTGCGTTTTCTCCTCGCATGCTAGGCTTTCAACATAATTCTCTACGTTTTGTCTTGAAGGTAATTTTTTGTAGTTGAATTGGTCCAATTTCGCCTTTTATCATGTAATTTGTCAATCTTGATGATGTAAGGATGCTTTGATATGTAATTAAGCTATTTAAAGGTAAATTTGAGGTAGATACATGCTTGTAAAGGTCATAAATGGTCAAAAGAATAAGTTTTTCTATCTTAGGGAGAGTCTTGTTCACGTCCCTAGTCTTTAGGGTTTAGGTGAGAGGATCAAGTGATCAGTTCCTTCACTCATGGATTCGACCCCTGAGAGTGGGGAAATGATATTTTGTCTAGATGTATGATTTTCTTGGTCATTTGACTAGTTGGACATCAGAGGTTTGAGAACATTGTAGCTTGTGCTTCAGCTTTCATTCAGAAATTTAGAGGAATAATTGAAACTATTATCTATGAATTCATGTGCATTTAGTTTTTGATGTTGTTTTTTCTCTATTATAGTCTTTTACAAACGATATATATATTCTCTTTCCATGCCTTGATTTCTTCAGTGATCTTCTTATAAGTTTGATAAGCAGAATTATTTCGTGGCTCTGTTTGGTTTGGGAAAATTTTCATGTTTATTTACTTTAGTTTTAATGAATTCATGAATATATTCTCATTAAGATCCTCTCCACTCTTTCAAACCATACACTACACCGAAAAAACCCTAATCCATCACTAAGGCATTGCTACCTTTCTCATTTATATATTTACAGTTGTAACCCTTTGATATATTTGACCTAGCTACCTGGTTTTCTTCCCTAATCCAATAGTAAAACTATCAAAATTTAAAAACCCTAGAGCTGACCTAACTAGCCTAAAATATACTCCTCATCCAATCAAACCTTTTGGCTGTGATCTCATTGAGACAACCCTCTCTGGTTTTGTAGGGCTAGCTACCAAAGTGAAATTTTGGTTGGAGGTTACCTCCGTTGGCATCCATTCATTAGCCTTGGGACATTGTGGGGGCTAACAGGGTGATTGGAACCTATGGTTTATATCTGTGGAGAAATGATGTCAAGATAAGCAAAGCTTCTTTGGGGAGCCTATCATGCTAGGGATAAAATGATACCTGCTCTTGTATCTTTTAGTGTTTGGGGAAACTGGTGAGTTGGAGTTTTTGTAATACTTGCAAACAATACCCCAAATAAAAGCATCTTTCCTATTCAAACATATTGAAAATAACATTGAATAGAAAAGGATAAGAGAAGGCATATCTGCTACGACTGAAAAATGAATTTTCCTTGGGCAGGGATGTAGAGAGCCTATTTTGAACGTGATGAAGTGATGATGAATCTGTTTCTTGCGGTTTTGCAACGAGGCATTCTGAGCTCCAATTATTGTCTGTCGAATAATGAGAAAAGGGTGATATATTGGCCAATATGGCTCATTTCAATTCATTTGTGTCATTTGAGAGTTTGAGGTCAGAGTTGATCCCTTGCTTTCGATCCTTGCCATTGCGGTTAGCCTGAGTACCCGAGATTCGTACCGTCAGTGTCAGGTAGGGCCCTGAACGTCCTGCTTTTCAATTTTTTCATTTTTTGTGTGGGGGGTTCGTACAAATGTGATTTGTACATATTTCCTGTCTATTTTTTCCTCAACCGTGCAGGCGATCGAGGTTGAGTTGAGAAGACCTTGCAGAGAATAAATTCTTCCCACTAGGTCATCCCGCTTGGCGAAGCTTTTATGTGATGATGCACATGTATGTATCTCATACAGATGCGTGGTCATTGCACCTGTTCTCTACACAGGTGCGATGATGGTAAAAAAATTTAATTTTTTGGTTTCTTGATTTTAGCCACTGATTTTTTTTTTTTTTTTGGTAACAGGATGTTGTGGCATGAGAAAGATTGGCTGGAGCTTCACGCAAATGTGGCGCAAGAACCCAATGCTCGAAGGATTTTGGCACAGTGGGGGTTGCTCAAATTTCTAGAGAGAAACTGGTGAACTCTGTTATTGCACCAAGAGTTCTGCAACTCCCAGGGGCTGTTGCCCTACTTTAATTTATCAACCCGAGGATCGTAAAAACTTGGAGTTGACCATTACATATACACAGAAGATGCATTCTACTCATGTCATCCTCTTCCGCTCTACAAAAGGGTGCTACTTCTAGATTTTCTCAATGAAGTCTTTCACACGTCAATGAAACTAAACTAAATTGCAGAAAGGAAATGGCAAAAAGGAAACTAAATTAAATTGCTGAAAAGAAATGACAGGAAAGGAAACTAATTCTAACCACACTTAATGGGCCAAAAGGATAAACACACTCTAGTTATCCTATGATCTATCTACCATACTACCATGCTTCTAACCATGCAAATATTCATGATCTAACTAAACTTGAAAAAGTGTTGCTTGGAGTTTGGAGGAAAAAGGTGCTAAAGATGCTAATGGAAGGCTTAACATATGTGACAAGGCTTAGAGGTGGAAATAGGGGTTTAGAATTCATTAAACCTTATTGTATCGCAAAAAATTATTTGGAGAGGGAGGCTTTGAAAAGTGTGATGGAAGAATTGCAATGGGACAAAAGTGACGAAGTGGAAGCGTAATGTGCGAAGTGTGAAATGTGATAATGCCGAAATTGCGAAATGCGAGATGCAATGGGTAAGAAACTGCGAAATGCGAAATGCGATGAGACAGTGGAGCGAAATGAGAAATGCGATAAGTCAGATGACGTGGCAGTAGGAAAGGTGGTAGTGTGCTTTAATCATATCGCAATCGGCATTGGGAATGGGGAAACGTTAATGGAGAGTGGATGGAGATTGCAAAATGTGATTGTGAAAAGGGATTGCGGTAAGTCTTAAAGGAAAAAGGGAAAAGGTTGCGAAATGCGATGGGTGATGTGGCAACGGAGTATGGTAATATCACAATCAGGGTTCAGAGTGGGGAATCGTTAATGGAGAGTGGATGGATATTGCGAAATGTGATTGCGAATAGGAATTGCGAAATGCGATGGGATAGAAATTGCAAAATGCAAAATGCGATAGCGTGAATTTTGAGGAGGAAAGGAGGAGGTCAAAATTTTAATGGTTTTTGTGAATAAAAAGGGTACGACAACTGATAAGAAGAGAAAAAGGAGGGAAATGGAGGCACAAAAGCAAGGTTCAGAAGTGTAACACAGAGATGTAGAGGAATTGGAAAATGACGCAGAACGACTTAATGAAATTCTCTGGAACTTTTGATGCTTATTACTGCAAACAACCCTACTGATCCATGCATGAAAAATAGATGAATGCGTGATAATACAAGGAAATAAAGACTCAGACTGGTAATGCAATTTCTTCCCTAAACTAAAAAAAAGTGAGCAAAAAGTAATTTTTGGCCCGTGGGAAGGTCTACCCTCCTCGAAATTTATGGACAAAGATGAGAGGGGAAGGCTCGATCCACAACTTTTGGAGTTTTCCTCTATTCTATTACTCTTATAAGCAATGAAAAAACTACAATAGCACAGTGAAAGAAAAAACTAAATAGCAATGAAACTATCAGAAGAAGAACTAATTGAATGATAGAAACAAAACTAGCTAAATGAAAAAAAGAAAAGAATGAAAACAACAGAGAAGCTGAGGCACATGGATTGGACCCTAACCCACGAGATTCGCTCTCCTGAAACTAGATCAGTAAAATAACATCTGACTACTCATTTCATTACAAAAATACAATCTTATTACATCCCGAATGTCTTGAGTAGAAAAATCCTAATAGAATGGAAAAGAATGACATGGGATGGAATGGAATGAAAATGGAATGGAAATGGAGTCGACCCTAATTAGTGATGGCAGGCAACCCTGCCAAACCCACATACTCTATTCTCAATGCATATAAAAATGCATACAGCTAATTATGTTCTCAATCTGGGCAAATTTAAAGTCATGCGGAAGCTACCTTTCTAATGGTTATAAAACCAAAATATCAATATCCATATGCGGAGTTTTACCTTTCTAGACCTATGGTTACAACCATAGTCAATTTCATTACTACAATTCTTAATCGAAGGCTAACTTCATTTTCTGAATCTTCGAATCCACTATTCTAATTATGCATGAACCTTGGCTCTCACATATGTTAATGTATATTTACTTCATGGATAATTAATCCATGCCTTGGGTTAATATTTACCAAAATATTAACAATATAAGGACTCTCGATCCTTCAGCACAACATTAATATAAATTTTCTACGTTTAACTAAATTACAAACCACCACACATAAATGTTGGTCACGGTTTCACAACTCACCTTTCATCACTTTAATAAAACCCATTATCAACATGATTGATATGGCCCATAATATATACAACATAGCTCTTTATCGCTCACCCTTCGTTCACGACTTGACAAAGTTAAAACTTTATGTTATAAAGTTATTAACTTACCATTTCATCGACACACACATCTCAATGTTCATCCAACGACTGTGAGCTTATTGCATTCCACTTTAATAAATCAACGGTGGTCGCATTCCATAAGATTCGGAGTTTAACCATCAGAGTTCACGCGACAAAAGTGGTATTGAATTACCACTCGAACTACGTGTAAAACGCCGAGCGCTATCGCGTTCCTTCCAAATATTTCCGCTTACCACTCTAAAGGTATGCGATACAACTGGTTTGGTTTTTCAGACTCACTGTCATGGTTCCGACCGCTTCTTCATAGTTCTGTCCTCATTTCGGGCTTTGCTACTGATATCAATCTCCACCGCTTCCATGTACTTGGTTTCTACCTTTACTCCAAAGCACGTCTCTGCATATGCTTCACGTATTAATGCTGGTGCTCTCACTCCATTGTGCGATGACTTCTCTGCATTCTTCGAACATACCTTAATCTATTACAACGTTCATTTGACTCGTTCCCTATCTCCACTTCACTGTGCTTTCAATTTCAGTTTCCATTCAATTGGACAACTTAGTGTCATCTATCCATCTTGTGATTTCACTCCACAATGGATCACAACCCATCAATTCCATTCCACGGAAATCTAATTCAATCATTTGAATAGGGTTTTAAAAACCCCTCCATCATTCATCCATGCATGGTGTAGCTTCCATGTCTAATTTCTGTGGTTTAAATCCACAGTAATCCCCAAATTCACTTCAAGCCACTACGCATCTAACCAATCAATCCATTATCAAATCAGTAATCCTCATCGTGAGATATGTCGAGGCTATCTGATATCTCGATTTAGAAGTCTATGGAAGTTTCTTTCAATAATATCGATCTACTCTGAAATCGGTACTAATTGCCCAACCACATAGAATTCAAATAAACACAAATCACACAGAGTTCCAAATTCTCCAACCCAAGTCCATTTACACACCATATAACTCCAAATGGAATACAATTCAGAAAATCGAGTGTTTGTATTAAAACAAAAGACTTACATAGAAAATTTTCCCTCTCGGCCTGATTTTCAAATCGATGGCCCTGTTCAACTGCCCGTAGGCTTACAGGAACAAACCCCTGTTTTCCCTAAAACTGAATCACGCACACACTCTCTAGATATGTTCTCTTGATGTCTTTGAGGCTTAAATTTATACAAAATTATAATGAATCAATTCAACTCCCTCAATAACTCAACAAAATCCTTAAAATCCTCAAAGTCCTAAAATCTAGACTTAATCCCTAAATTTGCTGAAACTGATTCTAAATTCATTCCTAAATCTCAACTATCTCTTCGCATTCCTAATTAATCAAATTCCCTTGTTCTCTAATCATTCGAGAACGATTACAATTTTCTCTCAATATTTAATTAAAATTAATCAAAACCCACTCAATTCATTACATAAAATATAACTCCCTTGAAGACTCAAAAACCCCTAAGTCTAAAAAAATACAAGGATTTTTATTTTAGCCTAATGCCCCTGCATCAGACTCCCAAGGTTCAAAATAATCATGATCTCCTGATCATGTGCTTTTAGTCCTTGCCTTCCTTTATCCCACACTCTGTTTTGCTGCTGTCCATAAGCTGCATTATTCTTCAACTGCACTTCTCAAGGTTTCCATATTTTATGCTGCATCTTCCCGCTTGCTAGGCTTTTACATTCTGTGATTGTCTTTCTCTTGTTGCTGTTGCTTCTTTGCTTTCCTGTTGTGGTCCTCTTCTGAGACACTTTCACCATCAACCTTCTTATCAATTCAATTTCATGATCTAATATATCTTCTGACTGCTGGATACTGCTTCCTTTTGATTGCTGAACTCTCACTCCTGCTCCTGCTTGCTGAGTTCTTATTTGCTGAACTCTTGCTTTCACTTGCTGAGCCCTTGCTTGCTGGAATTTTACTTCCACCCTATCATCCAAACCCTCTTGTTTTCTGTAACTAAAAACTTCTTCCTGATTGTCACTTGTGACAATTTCTTCGTCCTCTGACTTCAACAATTATTTGGACTGGTATTTAAATTTCCAGTCACTGTCATCATCTCTTTTCCTCTCCTAGACTAAACATTCTTTAGTCCTCCCATCAGTACCTGCAATCATAAAACAATCATTAATTTTATAAAACATTTGTGTCTCCTCTTCCTCCGGCAACACTTTAATTTGCTGCTCTATCATCAGCACATCAGTATGCTGATTCCAATCCTTCAAATAATTTTCGAGACTATCATCTAGCCTCTCTTCTGCATCATCCCTCTCAAGTATGTCTCTTTGCTCTGGTTCATAAAAATGAACCTTTTCATTCTCATTCAGCTCTGCCTTTACAATCTAAACACTTATTCTCTGTGTTTCTAGCCTCTGCTCCAGAATACTTAACTCCCGCCACAAATTTTTCATCTCATCTGAGAAAACATTTATACAATCCTCACTACCTTCACAAGTCAAGTTTCCTGCTATCACTATCTCTTCATCTTTCATCAGAATAGAATTCTGATCTTCCATCCCTACAATAGTTTTAATTATCTGTCCATCACTCTTCATTTGGCCATTTAATAAAATCAATTTGTCATTATCATTATTAACAACAAATTTATCATCATAAGACATAACTGTCATATCTTCATTAAAACAATTTCTTTCACAAAACAAGAAGTTTATGAATTCCTTTTGTTGCAGTAATTCAATTTGATATTCTTTAGAAAGATAATCATCATCGTACTTCGCTTGGAAACATTCAACTTCACTGAATACAGTTTCATCACATGAACTGTCTTCTTCAATACCTGCATTCACACAGAAGTTGTTAGTTTTAAAACTATAAGACCTTACGGCCTCATTTGATGTTTTAATCACCAAATCCTCCTACTGTTCCAAGTCCTCTATACATTTCAGAAATTCTTCAATGGTCCTTTCTTCAATTTCTTCAAGCTGTCCAATTGATTTCTCAATTTCCAGCTTTTGGCCATCATCATAAGTTAAATATCCTCTACTTCCAATATATTGAAAATTAAAACTTTTCTCCATTTGTGTATGGAAATTTACAACATATCTGGCTATCTCATTTTCTTCCTTAGTGACAAAATCAGCAGTTTTTCCTTCTCCACATGTTCTTCCTGCAAACATACAAAAATTATCAAATGTAAAGTCATTTGACCTCTTGGTCTCACTTGAATTTTCAGTCTTCAAGTCTTTCTCCAAATACTCAATCATTCTGCGTATTTTCTCCTTCAGCTGAGCATTTATCATTTTCTCTCTCTTCATTTGTAGCCTATGCCACTTTACCTTTCTTCTTATAAGAAAAACACATCTCTGGTCTTCCTCTATCATCATTTTCAATTTGTTGAACTGCTCCTTGATCTCAGTTACCTCTTTCTCATACTGTTCCTTCTTTAACTGTCTCTGCATGCCATCTGTCTTGGCATCTTCTTTCTTCACTTTCATTCTGTTGTGGCCTCTCTCAAAACCTCTGTCATCTATGTTATGACTATCAGTATCCATATTATTCTTCATGAGTTCTCATTCATTCATCACGGGCTGCACTGAAACCTCTGCAATAACAAGTCCTCCTTGTTACAACTTACCTCACCAATCCTCTCTCTGGATCTGGTCTTTTGGCAAGCACTGGTCCTCTATATTCAGGAACCTTCTGAGCATTCCTGTCTACTCCTTCAAGCTTCACTCCTCTGCACCCTATCAAGAACACATCTGTTCTCTTTTCATCCAACCTCTGTTGGAATTTCTCCAGGTTATGCCACACTCTCCTTTTTCTCTTTAGAAACCTTCACTGGCTTCCTCCAACACTGCTTTTCAAAGCTGTGATCTTCTTGCTGAGATGCTCCTCAATTGCTTGCACTCTGCATTCTGCAAACAAAATCTTCAAACAAAATCAAAATACCTCACCTTCAAGGTTTGTTCATCACTCACTTGTAATTGCTTTTGCAAATCCTTCCAATACTTTGCTGCACTGCATGCTGTCCTGTCAGATTTAAATCTGATCTCTTTGCTATCACCATCATACCTAATGGCAGGCTACCTTGCCAAACCCACATACTCTATTCTCAATGCATATAAAAATGCATACAACCAATTATGTTCTCAATCTGGGAAAATTTAAAGTCATGCGGAAGCTACCTTTCTGATGGTTATAAAACCAAATATCAATATCCATATGCGGAGTTTTACCTTTCTAGACCTATGGTTACAACCATAGTCAATTTCATTACTTCAATTCTTAATTGAAGGCTAAATTCATTTTCTGAATCTTCGAATCCACTATTCGAATTCTGCATGAACCTTGGCTCTCACATATGTTAACGTATATTTACTTCATGGATCATTAATCCATTCCTTGGGTTAATATTTACCAAAAGATCAACAATATAAGGACTCTCGATCCTTCAGCACAACATTAATATAAATTTTCGACCTTTAAATAAATTACAAACCACCGCACATAAATGTTGGTCACGGTTTCACAACTCACCTTTCATCACTTTAATAAACCCCATTATCAACATGATTGATATGGCCCACAATATATACAACATAGCTCTTTATCACTCACCCTTCGTTCACGACTTGACAAAGTTAAAACTTTATGTTATAAAGTTATTAACTTACCATTTCATCGACGCACACATATCAATGTTCATCCAATGGCCGTGAGCTTATCGCATTCCACTTTAATAAATCAACGGTGGTCGCATTCCATAAGATTCAGAATTTAACGATCAGAGTTCACACGACAAAAGTGGTATTGAATTACCACTCGAACTACGTGTCAAACGTCGAGCGCTATCGTGTTCCTTCCAAATATTTCTGCTTACCACTCTAAAGGTATGCGATACTGCTGGTTTGGTTTTTCCGACTCACTGTCACAGTTCCGACTGCTTCTTCACAGTTCCGTCCTCATTTCGGGCTTTGCTACTGATATCAAATCTCCACCGCTTCCATGTACTTGGTTTCTACCTTTACTCCAAAGCATGTCTCTGCATACGCTTCACGTATTAATGCTGGTGCTCTCACTCCATTGTGCGATGACTTCTCCGCATTCTTCGAACAGACCTTAATCTATTACAACATTCATTTGACTCATTTCCTATCTCCACTTCATTCTGCTTTCAATTTCAGTTTCCATTCAATATGACAACTCAGTGTCATCTGTCCATCTTGTGATTTCACTCCACAGTGGATCACAACCCATCGATTCCATTCCACGGAAATCTAATTCAATCATTTGAATAGGGTTTTAAAAACCCCTCCATCATTCATCCACGCATGGTGTAGCTTCCATGTCTAATTTCTGTGGTTTAAATCCACAGTAATCCCCAAATGCACTTCAAGCCACTACGCATCTAACCAATCGATCCATTATCAAATCAGTAATCCTCATCGTGAGATATGTCGAGGCTATCTGATATCTTGATTTAGAAGTCTATGGCAGTTTCTTTCACTAATATCGATCTACTCTGAAATCGGTACTAATTGCCCAGCCACACAAAATTCAAATAAACACAAATCACACAGAGTTCCAAATTCTCCAACCCAAGTCCATTTACACACCATATAACTCCAAATGGAATACAATTCAGAAAATCGAGTGTTTGTATTAAAACAAAAGACTTACATAGAAAATTTTCCCTCTCGGCCTGATTTTCAAATCGATGGCCCTGTTCAACTGCCCGTAGGCTTACAGGAACAAACCCCTGTTTTCCCTAAAACTGAATCACGCACACACTCTCCAAATATGTTCTCTTGATGCCTTTGAGGCTTACATTTATACAAAATGATAATGAATCGATTCAGCTCCCTCAATAACTCAAAAAAATCCTTAAAATCCTCAAAGTCCTAAAATCTAGACTTCATCCCTAAATTTGCTGAAACTGATTCTAAATTCATTCCTAAATCTCAACTATCTCTTCACATTCCTAATTAATCAAATTCCCTTGTTCTCTAATCATTCGAGAACGGTTATAATTTTCTCTCAATATTTTATTAAAATTAATCAAAACCCACTCAATTCATTACATAAAATCTAACTCCCTTAAAGACTCAAAAACCCCTAAGTCTAACAAAATACAAGGATTTTTCTTTTAGCCTAATGCCCCTGCAAAAATTAGCTCTTGATAAACTTTATTTATCCTCAAGGGGAGCTACCAACAACTCCCTAGAAAATAGTGATTGAGTCCACTTTGAATCCAAGTAAACCATATATTGAGTGCACTTCGTCCTCAGTTTGCTTGGCTGCCTTTGATAGTTAAGGAGGGTGGACAACCCCCTTGAATCTCTCCAAGATTTCTCTATAATTTCCTGATATTGTGCTAATTTATTCTTCAATATTGATCTTCCAGTGGCAGGTGTTAGTATGAATCTTAATCATAAGCGTACGAAAAAATTCCACTTTAGCTGTGCATAACAAACAACCCTAACAGCAAAGATGGCTGCCAGTTTCTTTAGATATGCAGTTAGTTGGCCAAGATAAATGCTACAAAATCTAGATCTATACAGTAAAAGACATTAAGCAGTAAATAAAAGCAAGAGTTTCTCCATGCATCCAATAGACAAGACAATAATATTTTTAAAGAAGTTTTGTATTTTTTGACACTTGGGAAGGGAACATAGAAAGATGTTACTAGTCCCCCTCAATGGGATGGGTTCTTGTAAGTCCTCAGCACTTCAGATCTAAGATCTATCTCTCTTGATGGTGTACAAAACCCAGACAAAAAATGGAACCCAAAGGGAACTCACAAGAAAAATGGTAGCAAAATATGAAAATGATGGAGGATCAAAGTCAGACCAAAAGTATAGATCCAGAGTGATATTTTGGCAACAAAAGGTAGTGAGTGAATGGAAAAACCCTTCTATTTATAACAAAATATTGAGTTAGTCTAGATATTGGTGCATAATTAAAATATTAACCAATTCTAGATCCAACTTTTATGGAATATTTTATTATATTTGTTGGAGGGAAAATGAATTTGAATTTGGTCAAATCCCTTTATTTGTAAATAATAAATAAATAAATGATTTATTTATTATTTTAAGGATGTGGTTGAATAATAATTAAATAAATAATAATATATTCAATTATTTATAAATGATTTAGTCAAATTTAACAAGGAATATAATTTAAATGAGGTTTAAATAATTATTCCTAGAAAATAATAAGATAAATAATGATTTATCTAATTAATTTTCTTGTTTTGGGTTAAACATGATCAGGAAAATTAATTAAATCATTGTTTAGCTAATTATTCTTTGAGGAAAATCAAATAAATAAGGATTTGTTCAATATTTCCTCATGGGGTTTCCTGTTTAGACCATAAACAACTTAATATATATGGATTGCTAAGCTATTTTTCATAGTGAAAGTAATTTTACTTAGGATAAAATTGGTCTTATATGGTGTACTTTGGTCCATATAATAGTAACAGGTTAGATGACCAAAAATTGGTGTAACAGTAAGGATAAAGTCCCTAAATTATCTCCTTCTCCAAACCTGCATAATCTCCCCAATATTCTCACAATATTCTACAAAAATAACTAATATTAGGCACAAATATGCAATTACCTTTAAACCTTCCTAAGAACATATTAAAGCATAAAAAAACATTATTAAGTGTAGAAGGAGATATTTAATATCTTTTATGTGCATAAGGAAGGTTAGATGGGCCTTATTTTATGTCTAATTTAGAGGTTGGAATCATCACCCCCTACTGAAACTGTTGCTCATCCTCTGAGCAACCTATCCATCTTGCCTGCCTTCTGGTTCTTCCTGCATGCTGGCTTATTTCGTTTTCTATTTATTGGCCCATGCGATGCTCCTCATGCTAATCTTCTTGCTATTATTCTTGCATTTCTTCTTGTGGGTGCTGCATGGAGGTCCTTAGATTCCTTAAGAAAAATTGTATTTTGCATGCCAAGAGGTGGTGGGTCCACCTTTTATTTAATTTTTTCTATTTTTTTTCTCTTTTTTCCTTTTTTATTTTTTATTTTTTTTATTGCATGTAAAATAAACTCAGAGTTCTTTTTCTGTTAACTGAGTTCACCCTTGGTTACCCCTTGGCACTCCTCGTCTTCCATTACAATGAATTTCTTACTACCCACTTTTTCAAGTCCTTTTTACTTTTTTCTTGTTCCTCTTCTTGGTGGAAAAATTGAGGCTAGTCACTAGATAAGGCTAAGGTTGCTCTGCTACTGATTTTGGCCATATAAAAAAAAGACTTTCCTTCTCACATTTTTTAATGTTTTCTTAAGCTAAAATAGGTTCGAAGAAAGGGTTAGATGATTGCATACCTGAGCCTTACCATTGATTTGTTTTTGCAGGTGATATTGAAGCTGTTGCTGAAGCTGCTACTAAAGTTGCATGTGGCGATCTGCTTGAGGTCCTTTTGGAGCATCTGAGCACATGAGGATGAAGTCCAAGTTTGACTACATTTGACTAAAGTGTTGACCAAATTTTCTTTTTGTGCCAACTTCTTGTTTTCTACTTGCAAAGGTTCGAGAGCACCTGTATTCACCAGAGAGAGATACATGGAGAAATGTTTTTTTTTTTTTTAAGGTCTACTAGATGCCTTAATGAGGTTTTCAACTGGTAGGTCTACCTAGATGCCTCAAAGGAGGTTTTCACCAAGGATCTTTTATTTTTCTCTTTATTTTTTTCTTTTTTTTTTCAACCCAATGATCGCCTCATGGAGGTTTTCAATCAGTGAGCCAATCTCAAACGCCTCAAAAGAGGTTTTCACCTGAGATTTTATTCTTTCCCTTTTTTTATTTTTTCACTTTCCTACTCTACTTGATTTTTTTTTTTTTTTCAAGTATAGGAATAATTCCAATGGAGCCATGTACACATCAAGATGATAGATAAAATCATGTTGACACTTGGAATACATGCTTTGACATGTACCTGCATATGAGAGATGAATTTATTTGACTGGGATTGTATCAAGTTCTGTTGGAGAAGAGCGTGTTGCTGCAACTTAATGAATGTTTGGAACCATATGTCAATATAGTTGTGATGCCCCTGGTCCACTTGCTGAGTTGGATCACCTTGGATGTCATCTTCTATTATGACATTCAAATCTTCCTCTTTTTGCTGATTTTTCTCTTGAACACATGGAGGAAATGCTGGTAAACATGAGGAAAATTTCTCAACTTCTGATGACGACTCTTCATCAAGTGCAGCCCTTGATCTTTTGATCTCCTCATTTGGATATTTTTCTTCTTGTTGTTGTCCTTCAATTACATTAAGAAAATATCTTATTTGCAATACCTTTCTTGAACTAAGATGAATACCATCAAGATTAAGAGGAGATGTTTGGAAGTGTTGTACCTCAGCATTGTAAGTGAGCTGAGATACTTCATTGTATGGGTTTGGAAATGGTGGTACAGGTAGTTAAGTGTGGGAGGATATATGAGATGGATGTGGTTGAGGCTGTGGTTGTGGTGGAGGTGGATGGTAGGGATAACATGGAGTTGGGTATGGAGGATATGGAGGGAATATTGAGGATACTGTGGATTTTCCCAATAAGGTCCTTGCCAACCATGTTGCCATGATTGGTTTTGGGGTTGAGATGGATTAGGATTCCAAGGAGGGAGTGTGTCCCAATTAGTTTGAGATGGATGTGAATAAGATTGAAATTGTGAAGTGGGTCCTTTCATCATATCAAGTTGACTAGGCTACCAGGGTCTCCTTGGAGCTACACAACATAGCTTATTTGGTGATTTCCTTGCTCCATTCTCATCCTGGTAAACTTATTTAAACTTGGGGAATGATGGACAACATTTAGTAGCATATTATTCTATATGGATAACAAAATTATCAACATCTTATTTTTTCTCATTTTGCATTCTTAACATTTCTACTTGTTCACTTAGATTGCTAAGAATTTCCATTTTAAAGTTGTCAAGAAAATTTCCAAGTTCATCTTGGCTTACTAATGTTGAGGCGGATTTACTTACTCTTTCCCTTCCTCTTGATATGCACTTGCATGTTTCACAAATTTCTTCAAATGAAAATTGGTATACATCTCCCCCACTCATGAGATTAAGGGGAACAATCCACTCATCCCTAATTATTCCATGTAAGAGGGTTTTTAGTGTGTAAAATCATAAATAATGCAATTTTTCCGTCTTAACATTAAACATGAACCTATCTATGAGATCCTCAAGGCTCTCATCCTCTTTTTGATTCATTCTAAAAATTTATTCTTTAAGATCACGGTTTTTATATTTTCCTAGAAATATATTTTGAATATCATTCCATGATCTTATTGAATTAGTACCTAGACTCATGAACCATTTAAGAGCTTTATCCTTCAATGTTGTAGGAAAAAATCTTAGTTTTTGAGTGTGTGATAAGTAGCCATAATACCTACAAAATATCTCAAATTCAAAGAGAAATGTTTCCGGATCCTCTGTCTTCATACCATGGAAGTTGGGAAGGAAAGATGGAGGGATGTTCTTCATATGTACACTGATGTCCATATATTGAATGGGAAACCCAATTAGATATTCTTCATTTTCATCATATCCATCCATCTCTTCTACCTTCAAAAGTGTATGGTGATGTGGTTCTTACTGCACCACGTGGTCAAGTGGGGGGGTTGGTATTGGAGAATTATTTTGAAAACTTTTCTGAGTATCCCTACTCCTATGAGGCATGAAAATCAGTTTTTTTTTGTATTTTTCAATATTTTGGAAACAACATGAAAAAGGAAAGAAAAAAATAATGCTAAAACAGAATCAAAGCGTCTGCTAGACACCTCCCTGGTAATGGCATCCAAAAGTGGTGAGCCTTGGTATTGCACCAAGAGTGCTGCAACTCCCAGGGGTTGTTGCCCTACTTTACTTTATCAACCCAGGGTTCATATAAACTTAGAGGTGATTGTTCTATATACACATCAGATGCATTCTATTCATGTCATCCTCTTCCACTCTACGAAAGGGTGCTACTTCTAGGGTTTCTAGGTGAAGTCTATCACACGTCAATGAAACTAAACTAAATTGTAGAAAGGAAATGAAAAAAAGGAAACTAAATTAAATTGTTGAAAAGAAATGACAGGAAATGAAACTAATTCTAACCACACTTAATGGGCCAAAAGGATAAACACAGTCTACTTATCCTATGATCTATCTACCATACTACCATGCTTCTAACCATGCAACTATTCATGATCTAAATAAACTTGAAAAAGTGTTGCTTGGAGTTTGGATGAAAAAGGGGCTAAAGATGCTAATGGAAGGTTTAACATATGTGACAAGGCTTAGAGGTGGAAAGAGGGGTTTAGACTTCATTAAACCTTATGATATCGCAAAAATTATTTGGAGAGGGAGGCTTTGAAAAGTGTGATGGCAAAATTGCAATGGGACGGAAGTGACGAAGCGGAAGTGAAATGTGCGAAGTGCGAAATGTGATAATGCAAAAATTGAGAAATGCGAGATGCGATGGGTAAGAAACTGTGAAATGTGAAATGCAACAAGACAGTGGAGCGAAATGAAAAATGCGATAAGTCAGATGATGTGCCAGTAGGACATGTGGCAGAGTGCTTTAATCATATCGTAATCAGCGTTGGGAGTGGGGAAACGTTAATGGAGAGCAGATGGAGATTGCAAAATGCGATTGTGAAAAGGGATTGTAGTAAGTCTTAAAGGAAAGAGGGAAAAGGTTGCAAAATGCGATGGGTGACGTGGCAGCGGAGTATGGTAATATCATAATTGGGGTTCAGAGTGGGGAAACGTTAATGGAGAGCGGATGGAGATTGTGAAATGCGATTGCGAAAAGGAATTGTGAAATGCAAAATGCGATGGGATAGAAATTGCGAAATGCGATGGGATATAAATTGCGAAATGAGAAATGCGATAGCGGGAATTTCGAGGAGGAAAGGCGGAGGTCAAAATTTTAATGGTTTTTTTGAATAAAAAGGGTGCGAAAGTTGATAAGAATAGAAAAAGGATGGAAATGGAGTCGTAATAGGAAGGTTCATAAGCATAACACAAAGATGGAGAGGAATTGGAAAATGAAGAGGAACGAATTAATGAAATTCTATGGAACTTTTGATGCTTATTACTGCAAACAACCCTACTGATCCATGCACGAAAAATAGATTAATGCGTGATAATACAGGGAAAGAAAGACTCAGACTGGTAATGCAATTTCTTACCTAAACTCATAATTAGTGAATAGAAAGTAATTTTTGGCCCATGGGAAGGTTTACCCTCCTCGAAATTTATGGACAAGATGAGAGGGGAAGGCTCGATCCACAACTTTTGGAGTTTTCCTCTATTCTATTACTCGTATAAGAAAATGAAAAAACTACAACAGCAGACTGAAAGCAAAAACTAAACAACAATGAAACTATTAGAAGCAGAACTAATTGAATGACAAAAAAAGAAGAAGCTAAATGACAGAAATAAAAGAATGAAAACAATAGAGAAGCTGAGGCACATGGATTGGGCCCTAACCCACGAGCCTCGCTCCCTGAAATTAGATTAGTAAAATAACATCTGACTACTCATTGCATTACAAAAATACAGTCTTATTACATTCTGAAGGTCTTAAACAACAAAAGCCTAATAGAATGGAAAAGAATGGCATGGGATGGAATGGAATGAAAATGGAATGGAAATGGAATCGACCCTAATTAGCTCATGATCAAATTTATTTATACTCAAGGGAAGCTACCAACAACTCCCTAGAAAATAGTGATTGAGTTCACTTTGACTCCAAGTAAACCATAGATTGAGTTCACTTCGTCCTTAGTTTGCTTGGATGCCTTTGATAGTTAAGGAGGGTGGAAAACCCCCTTGAATCTCTCCAAGATTTATCCATAATTTCTTGATATGGTGCTCATTTATTATTCAACCTTAATATTCCAGTGGCAGGGGGAAAGTCCCTAAATTATCTCCTTCTCCAAATCTGCATAATCTACCCAATATTCTCACAATATTCTACAAAATAACCAATATTAGGCACAAATATGCAATTACCTTTAAACCTTCCTAAGAACATATTAAAGCATAAGAAAACATTATTAAGTGTAGAAGGAGAGATTTAATATATCTTTTATGTGCATAAGGAAGGTTAGATGGGCCTAAGAAAGGTTATGTTATCACCAAATTGAGTTCCTATTGGGCTATTTCAATGGTCAACCTGGAGTAACTATTTCAAACCAACTTGTAACTGGAAATTAGCCTTTCCAGTCTTAGAGGGCTCTCTCAAAAGGATAAAGGATATTCAATGATTAACTTGAAAGAAGATGACTAACTCTGAATTTCATCGAAAATGATGTTTTTATATAGGTGAAAGATGTAAATCAGTAACTACCATTGGGCATGGAGTCAATATGAAAACTAAGTCACAAGTCAACTTATCTCATGGAAGCTGAGGCAATTGTATTCTTATTAAACCATACATGAAGGATTAAAAAACAAGCTATATGCATACATGAAGTTGGAGCATGTCACCATGAATTCCAAGTGATTATACATAAGCAAACTAATAAAACATGATAAAACAACAGACTAGGTGTATAAAGGAAGTTGGAGCATGTAATCATGAATTCCAAGTGATTATACAACTAGAACACTGAAGAGAAAATAAAATACTGATATAATAAACATACATAAGAATACAGAGAATAATATAAGGTCTGAAATAGGCTGCTGCAACTGTATATTACTGATAGACAGAGATTACAATGGTGGTAGTGTCAAGTAACCATCTCCCAACCATTTCTAACTCTAAAACTCTCTCATTTATAGAGTGAGGATCCATACAAATTATTTTCCACCTTTCTCACCTCGAATTCCCACCTCAGAGACCTATTTCAAACATGATTCCATCACTTGGAGACTTCCTAGGGATATTTATGTTTTGTAGAGTTTGAATACAAAAAGGGCTCTTCTTTCATTAATAGTTCAACAAATCAATTTAATAACCCTTATCAACTGCAACCAACTAATTTTCTGAGTGTACTAGAGTGTTGATGTGTCATTATGCCACGTGGATGCTGAGCTGGACTCCTCCAAGTCATTTTTTACAATTTTTTCACAAATATGGTTAGTAAAAATTATGAAAAATAGGCTTCAAAGATGAGTGTATAATTTCCTGATGGCAATGTGGGTGCAGGCATTAAGGAGAGCTACTCAAATTTTGTTAATATGTTTTCTAGTTTAGGTGGAATTTGTCCCTGATCCTTATTTCCACTCTCGTTCATCAAAATTTATTAAATCTACTTGATTTATTTAATAATATGACATGCGGAAGCAAAAGTCCCCTTTATCCTTCGGAAACATTATAACTCACTTTTAAACAATGTATAAAAACCTTAGGAATGTTTAAAATTTCGGAAATGGGTTCCGGACTTCAAACCTTTAATAAAACTCTATTGAAACAATCCGTCAGGTCCTTACCTTTTTTAAACTCCGTGTAACTCCCGACGCGACCACCGTCGGATCTCAATTGTTTATGATCGAACAGCTATCATATAAGAATAGCCTCGGCGACTTATCAACCCAAAGTCACGCGAAACTGGAGGTATTTCCACCATGATGTGTCATCATCTTATTTGATTGCGTTCAATTTAATAAAACCACTCGCACTCCCAAAAGCGGTGCGAAAATAGTGACTGGTTTTGTTCAAAACCACTTAACCTGCAAAATTTCAATTTGATCGCGTTTGACATGGAATTTCTACTGGTTTATAGTTTTCACTTCAGTTCCTCTTGGATCCTTCTTTCCCGCTCTGTAATTCAACAAATATAAATCGATTATCGATTTCCGATCTCAAGAAAGAAAACATAATTCCTTCAATTCCCTCTGAATATTTTACAGAGAAGTTAATTATATGTAAATTCTCCTTCACACAGAAGCTAATCACTCTCAATTTCTACACAGAAAAACATAAATCCAATGGATTTGAAGAGATGAAACCCTCCGGGAATTTTCCAAGCATACAACAGATAGTTAAATTCTGCAATTTTATTAAATCAGAGGCAAAACCCTCTCAATCAATTCTTCTATGGCCCAATTCATTTTTCTCCTTCCCAGAGGTTACATTTTATAGTCTTTTACATAACAGTCGACCTCTTCTTGAGGATCGAATTCTCCTAACTTAGATAAAATCATAATTACATAATATCTTTCTTAAATCTATCAACTGAAGGCTAAATATGCTGAATCTAATCTAAAACAGTTCAATTTTTCTAGATACTAGTTCAACCCTATCTAGTAAAACTGTAAATTGACAGCTAAAGGTACCAACACCTTTGCTTGTAAGATTTTTTGGATTTTTGGAATAATTAATGAAGTATTTTGTCTCTAAGCCTCATGCTCCTGCATCAGACTCTCGAGGACAAAAAGCTTCATAGGCTCCTGTCCATGAGCTCCTCCACAGAACTGCCCAATTTCTGCAGCATGGTTTCTGTCATCCAGGTAGCATCCTCAATTGGCTAATCCATCCACTTGATCAAATATTGAAAATATTCCTGTCCTCTGGTCTTCTTAAACACTTTCTTGTCTAAGATCCTCTCTGGTTGTAATATCTTTGCTGTGGGTAACTATTTTACCCAGTAAATCTTTTCTTTGTCTTCTGGTTTGTCATCTGTGCCACTATCTTCATATCTGTACAAGTCAACAACATTGAATATTGGAGATATTCCAATATCAGATGGTAATTCAATTTCATAAGCATTTGCAGAAAAATTTCTCAATATCCTGCATGGTCCTATCTTTTTGAATTTTAACTTGTTATGCTCCCTCTTTGGAAATCTTTCTTTTCTTAAGTGTGCTAAAACCAAATCACCAACTTCAAAATTAGCTTCTCTTTTTCTCAAATCTACTATGTTTTTGTACTTGACGCTGTTGTCTTGTAGCTGCTTCTTTACTTGTTCATGTATTGCTTGAATTTCTGAAGCAAACTCTTCTCCTTTAGCACTTCTCATTTTTGCTTTTCCCAAGTTCCTCAATTCAGATACTCATCTTGGGTGCATTCCATAAAATATAAGGAATGAACTCTGCCCTGTACTTCTGTTAGGTGAATCATTATATGCATACTCTGCCTGTGGTAAAATATGATCCCACTGTTTAGGATGTTCTCCTACAAGATTTCTGAAAAGATTACCCAAACTCCTGTTCACTATTTCAGTCTGCCCATCAGTCTGAGGGTGATAAGCTGAGCTGAAACTTAGTTTAGTACCAAGCTTCTTCCACAATGTCCTCCAAAAATGACCCAAAAATCTGGTGTCTCTATTAAAGACAATACTCTTAGGTAACCCATGTAATCTGACAATCTCCTTGAAAAACAAATTGGCAACATGAGTAGCATCACTGGTTTTATAACATGGAATAAAATGTGCCATTTTTGAAAATCTGTCAACTACAACATAAATTGCATCATTCCCTTCTGTGTCTTAGGCAATCCTAAAACAAAATCCATACTTACCATATCCCAAGGTCTGTCTGGAATAGGTAATGGAATGTACAAACCTGCATTTTGACTTTTCCCTTTTGCATATTGAAATTTTTTACAATTCTTCAGATATTTTTCCACTTCAGATCTCATCTTTGGCCAAAAATAAAAATGACTTAGTTTCTCATAAGTCTTATCAACACCAAAATGTCCAGCAAGTCCACCACTATGTTTCTCCCTGATTAAATTTTCTCTTATAGAACAATTTGGTATGCACAACTGATTTATTTTGAACAATAAACCCTCTTGCAAGAAATAATATAACCACTGACTTCCGTCTATCAAAACAAGATTACAACATGCTTCAAAAGCTTCTTTGAAATGCAAATATGTCTTATAGAGTTCTTTAAGAAAATCAAAACCTAACACTTGAATTTGACTTTCTTGAACAAGAATGCTTTTTCTACTCAAGGCATCTGCTACGTTTACTTGACCACTTATATGCTTCAATACAAAGTTGAAACTTTGAAGATATTCAACCCATTTTTCATTTTTTTGATTCAATTTAGGATGTTGCATAATATACTGTAAAGCATGATTATCTGAATATAGCACAAATTCTTTAGACATTAAATAATGTCTCCACTTCTTTAATGACTATACAATTGCATAAAATTCCTTGTCATAAGAAGAGTACTTCCTCCTTGTTTCATTCAACTTCTCACTAAAATATGCTACATATCTATCTTCTTGACTTAATATAGCTCCAATAGCTTCCCCACTGGCATCACATTTCACTTGAAAAGGTTTATTAAAATCAGGCAAAACTAAGATAGGTTTCTTAGTTATCTTTTGCTTTAAGAACTGAAAATTCCTTTCAGCTTCAGCAGTCCACTTAAATGGTTGTTTTTTCTTATTTATGGTTTCAATGATAGGTGCATGGATCTTACTAAAATTCCTTATGAATTTTCTATAAAAACTAGCAAGACCATGAAAAATTCTTACCTCAAAAACACTTTTAGGTGAAGGCCACTCCACAATTGCCTTTATCTTCTCTGGATCCATTTTTAATCCTTCAACAGAAACAACAAAACCTAGATATACCAATTCTTCTTTCATGAATGAACATTTCTTTAAATTTATCAGTAACTTCTCTTGATGTAACTTCCTTAAGACATAATTAAGATGTCTCAGGTGTTCTTCCTTTGTTTTGCTGTAAATTAATATATCATCCAGATATACTATTGCCAATTTACCAATAAATTCCTTTAACACTTCATTCATAAGCCTCATAAATGTGCTAGGTGCATTTGATAAACCAAAAGGCATTACCATCCATTCATACAATCCCTCATTTGTTTTAAAGGCTATTTTCTATTAATCTCCTTCCCTTATCTTAATTTGATGATACCCACTTTTCAAATCTAGTTTTGAAAAATATCTTGATCCACTCAAACAATCCATCAAATCTTCAATTCCAGGTAAAGGAAATCTATACCTGATTGTTATCTTGTTAATTGCTCTTGAATCAGTGCACATTCTCCAACCTCCATCTTTCTTCGGACTTAATACTGTAGGTACTGCACAAGGACTCAAACTTTCTCTCATCAAACCTTTGCCAACCAATTCCTGCACTTGCTTTCTGATTTCTTCATTTTCTGTAGGAGTCATTCTGTAAGCTGATTTGTTTGGAAAATTTGATCCTGGAATCAAATCTATTTGATGGCTGATTCTTCTTACAGGTGGTAATTCATCAAGCAAATCATCCACAATAATATCAAAATAGTTCTCCAATATTTATTGAATTTCAATTGGCAAATCAAAAATTTTAGTAGAAGTAAATACTACCTTAGGTTTGAAAACTAAAGAAAAATTTACCTCATCATCTTCAATTTGCTGCAAGTATTCTTTTCCACTCAACAATAAAGCCTTTGAATCAAAAATTTTACTTGATGCATCTTCTTCTTCCATAGGTAACAATTTTTGATTCATACCATCTTTGAAAAACTTTTAAGTGTTTCTCTTTCCATCATGTACTGCTGCTCTGTCATACTGCCAAGGTCTACCCAACAATATGTGACACACATCCATATGCATCACATCACACATGATTTTATCTTTGTAACTGACCATTTGAAATTCTATTTCACATTGTTCTTTTACTATCAGTTGATGTCCCTTCTGAAGCCATGACACCTTGTAGGGTGTTGGATGTTCCCTTGTCTTCAATTTCAACTTCTCTATCACCTTTGTAGAGACCAAGTTATCTGTACTGCCACTATCAATTACCAATTAACAACATTTCCCTTGAACTTTGCATGCACTTCTGAACAAAGTCTTTCTCTGTGTTGGTTCAACACCTTCCTTTGTTTGTTTTAACAAAACTTTGTTAACCACCAAAGATTCTCCTTTCTCTGGCACAATTTATTTCTCTGTTATAGGCTCTATGTCATAATTTGTTACATCTGTAACATCTGACTTCTCTTCCTCTGTTTTTGCCTCCTCTTCCTATATAAGGACTCCTTCTGCCACTTGTATCACCTTCTGTGGGTGCATACTAAGGTGAGCTGCTACTAGCTCCATCTCTTGGTGTTGTAGATCTTCCTCTACCACCTTGACTTCCTCTTCCTTGGAAAGTACCTCTTCCTTTGGCATATTGCTTTCTTATGAGTTTTTCTTCAGCTTTTAAGGCCATCTGGTAAACCTCTTCTACTGTTTTAGGAGACAATATACTTATCTCATCTTGAATCTCCATTCTGAGACCATTTATGTACCTGGAAATATTCTCTGCTGTATCTTGAATTTGTCCTGCTCTTATGCTCACTTTGTAAAATTATTCTGTGTATTCTTTTATTGTCATTAATCTCTGTCTAAGATTCTGCATTTGTCTAAATAATGAAAGCTGATAATCTCTAGGAAAAAACTTACCTCTCAACTTTGCTACCATTCTGTTCCAATTCTTGATTGGCTGCTTACCAAATATCCTTCTTTCTGCTTGCACTCCATCCCACCAAAGTGCTGCATGTCCTTTCAACCTCGTGACAGCAAACTTAACTCTTTTTTCTTCACTCATCTCTTCATAATCAAAGAATTTATTCATTTCATTGATCCAGTCTATCAACTTTTCTGGATTCAATCCTCCTACAAAATCTGATACTTCAAGTCTCGGCTTGGATGTAGATCCTAAAACTGATTTAAAGAATCTCATCTCAGGAGTAAGCTCATCATTTCCTCCTTCTTCTTCTCTAGCTTCAGGTTCACTGACATCTTCAGGATCTCTTTGTTGTCCAGTTTCCATTGCTTCCAATCTAGCTTGAATTTGCTGCATAGTCTCTAGTACTTCAGCATTTGCAACTGGTCTACCTCTTCTTCTACCAGCACCTCTACCAATTTTGACAGCCATGTTGGATTTATTTTTCTGACTTTTGAAAGCTTGTTCAGTGTCTGGAAAATTCTTTGAAGACTGCTCTGATACCACAAATGATGGCAATGTGGGTGCAAGCGTTAAGGAGAGCTGCTCAAATTTTGTTACTATGTTTTCTAGTTCAGGAGGAATTTGTTCCTGATCCTTATTTCCACTCTCGTTCATCAAACTTTATTAAATCTACTTGATTTATTTAATAAAATGACATGCGGAAGCAAAATTCCCCTTTATCCTTCGGAAACATTATAACTCACTTTTAAACAATGTATAAAAAGCTTTGGAGTGTTTAAACTTTCGGAAATGGGTTCCAGACTTCAAACCTTTAATAAAACTCTATTGAAACAATTCGTCAGGTCCTTACATTTTTTAAACTCCGTGTAACTCCCGACGCGACCACCGTCGGATCTCAATTGTTTATGATCGAATGGCTATTGCGTAAGAATAGCCCCGATGACTTATCAACCCAAAGTCACGCGAAAATGGTGTTATTGCCACCGTGACGTGTCATCATCTTATTTGATCACGTTCAATTTAATAAAACCACTCGCACTCCCAAAAGCGGTGCGAAAATAGTGACTGGTTTTTTTCAAAACCACTTAACCTGCAAACTTTCAATTTGATCGCGTTTGACATGGAATTTCTACTGGTTTACAGTTTTCACTTCAGTTCCTCTTGGATCCTCCTTTCTCGCTTTGTAATTCAACAATTATAAATTGATTATCGATTTCCGATCTCAAGCAAGAAACCAGAATTCCTTCATTTCCCTCTGAACCTTTTACACATAAGTTAATTACATGTAAATTATCCTTCACACAGAAGCTAATCACTCTCAATTTCTACACAGAAAAACATAAATCCAATGGATTTGAAGAGATGAAACACTCTGGGAATTTGCCAAGCATACAACAGATAGTTAAATTCTGAAATTTTATTAAATCAGAGGCAAAACCCTCTCAATCAATTCTTCTACGGCCCAATTTGATTTTCTCCTTCCCAGAGGTTACATTTTATAGTCTTTTACATAACAGTTGACCTCTTCTTGAGGATCAAATTCTCCTAACTTGGATAAAATCCTAATTACATAATATCTTCCTTAATTCTATCAACTGAAGGCTAAATATGCCGAATCTAATCTAAAACAGTTCAATCTTCCTAGATACTAGTTCAACCCTATCTAGTAAAACTGTAAATTGACAGCTAAAGGTACCAACACCTTTGCTTGTAAGTTTTTTTGGATTTTTGGAATAATTAATGAAGTATTTTGTCTCTAAGCCTCATGCTCCTGCATCATTTCCCAACCTTGATGGATTTGTAGAAATGGAGAGAGGTTTTTTCATATGGGAGTGTGATGAAGAAAAGCCTCTTTAATATTTCCAAAATCCCTTTTCATTTGGTCAGAAATCAAACTTGAAGTTGACTGCTAAAACAGTCACGTATAGAAAATTTCGTAGCACTCATTTCATAGCAAACTCCAAAATCCACCTTTTGCATAACCTTTGACCTTTCTAACTATTGGAGGATCTTCCTTGGGGATAATGAGCTAAGTACAAATTTTTTCCCTCCTTGGATCTCCACAAAACTGAATTTAAAGACAAAAATAATTCTTCAGAAATTACGTAGCATTTTTTGGCCTTCAAGCCTGGAACTCGCTACGAAACTACCTGATTATGGAGAAAATTCAAAATTATCCCTTTTTCATCAAAATTTCACCTGTAGTTCTGAAAATTGATATGATGAAATATGATAAGGAGAACTTGGTTCAAAATTCCTCTTACCCTCTTCAAAAAGCATCTTTTTCACCTTTAGCAAGTTTATTTAACAATAAAATGACCCTGTTTTTTCTAAATAAATAGGGTTCAAAGATGAGATCCTATATCCATATCCTTGATAGATGTTGAAAAACTGAAGGAGGTTTTTGTAGGTCAGTTCGTTATGAATAATAACCTCTCTTGGATATTTGAAAAACATCTCCAGTTTTCTGGGAACTGCATTTGAAAAACATGTATAAAAAAAGGAAAAAAATGCATTCTGAAAATAGAGCCGAAAGACATCTCCGAATATCCCAATTTGTAGCACCTTTGAGAAAAGTGAAAGAGGTTAATTTTATTTGATCTGGTCTTAACAATAACCTCTCTCAGTTTCTTAGATGCTTCTTTTTTTTCCCAGAAACTTCCCTTGAAGTTGACTACTGAAAAAGTAAAAAAGTAGAGAAATCCTCAGATTCGCTATGAAATTGTGAGGTAGTTTCGTAGCGAAATTTGCCTATTTTTCATTGTATTCGCTACGAAATTGTGGAAAACTAGATCAGTGGATTTTTTTTTTAAATTTTATGACTATAAAAGTGAACCCAAGGTAGATTATTGTGGATATGACCCTAATGACAAGACTAATGAAGTGTTTATGACCTATAATAAACATTATTAAGTGAATTTCTCATCGAATGAATGACTAACCTAATGAGAAAAGGTGAAGCTTATGTTGACCCCATTAAAAACAAATTCGAAAAATTGAGAGTGATAACAATGGCTCCACTAGGGATGGTGTGCCCTGTGGTACAACAAAGAATTTGTAGTTCCAGTGCCACCTCCATTGGGATGCTCCCATATTCAAAATGAAAACTTGCAACCTGCTCTGACCTGTAACCTTGGAACTAAAAAACCAATAGCTGATAAAGAACTCAAAGTACACATGCTGAATTTAAAATTGAAACTAACAAAATGCTTGATCTTCAAGCTTATTTATATACAAATGATCCTACTCTACTTTCTCAGCATAAAAGCTGAATCAAGTAATCTCACACTTCCAATGAAGCCAATCAAGAAGTTGAGTGCTGGATTGGAACGAACATTCCACTTCTTTGATCATAAAGCCATTCCTGAGAGATGAAAACTTGTTCCAAAATATGAATTTGTCTACATAACTGAAAATCATATTGAAATTCATTCCTATAGAAGATTCCAGCAGAGCTGCGAAAGGATCTTTGAGAATGTGCACGAATAATTCTTGTTGATCATTATTTTCATTTGGGAGAAAGAAAAAACTTGGAGTACTCTTGGAAAATTTCAAAATGAACTGCTCCAACATGTACCACAGAAATTTCTAGAGGTAATTCTTCATATGATTCAACAGGCATACTCATCTAATTGTCTAAAATTTGCTTTTCAAAAATTTCTTCATTTGCTATAAGTTGATGCAAGGAATGACATGAAGAATAAATTTCTTACTTTACTTGAGGATTATAACAATTATGTTCTAGTATTTCATCTTGCTGTTGGAAATGATTCTCATATTCCTGATGATCAAAATATTGACAAGTCTGTTGCAGCTTTTCATCAAACTCAGAGGATGTAACATGATTTTCATAAATAAACTCATGCTGGGTTTTATTTTCATCCAAGAGAGAGGCTACCCTTTCTTCTTGGTGATGAAAGGGATTGTCATGAAGGGCCTCTAAAATTTCTTCATATATGAACTCATAATCTTCATAACAATTCTCCAAATATTCAATAAAACTCACACAATGTTTACAACAGTCTTTGACCGGAAATAAGGAAGAATGACATTCTTTATACATCTCATAAAATGCAACATGGAAATCAGCAAGAGAATATAAGGAACCATTTGGCAGGCTTTCATACCAAGACCATGCTTTTCCCTCTAAAGTGACCATAAAAATCTCCATGAGACAATCCTCGGGGATCTGAACCTTAAGTCTGCATACATGCATATGGAATCTAACCAAGTGAAGAGCAACATTTTCTTTATTTTCATCTTTAAATATGGGAATATCAGTTAACCAATAAACTTTTGGCATAAGATTTGGAAAACCAGGGATGTGAGACTGATTCATAGGGGCATACCTGGCATTTATTCTTGCAATGGAACATATCTTGGAACTTCATCAAGCTAATGATCTTCAAGCGGTGGAGTCACCTTCCATTTGTTTATTTGATGTGTGGAGTCGCCAGAGCTCTGCTGGAATCTTCTACAGGAATGAATTTCAATATGATTTTTAGTTATGTAGAAAAATTCATATGGTGGAACAAGTTGTCATCTCTCAGGAATGGATTTATGATCAGAGAAGTGGAATGTCCATTCCAATCCAGTACTCAACTTCTTGATTGGCTTCATTAGAATTGTGAGATTAATTGATTCAGATTTTATGCTGAGCAAGTAGAGTAGGATCATTTGTATATAAATAAGCTTGAAGATCAAGCATTTTGGAAATTTCAGTTTTAAATTAAGCATGTGTACTTTCATTTATTTAGCAACTATTGTTTTTTCAGTGCCAAGGTTACAGGTCAGAGCAGGTTGCAAGTTTTCATTTTGAAGATGGGAGCACACTAATGGAGGTGGCACTGGAACTACAAGTTCTTTGCTGTACCATAGGGGCACACCATCCCTAGTGGAGCCACTATTATCACTCTTGATTTTTCAAATTTGTTTTTAATAGGGTCATCATAAGCTTCACCTTGTCTCATTAGGTTAGATCATTTGTTTGATGAGAAATTCACTTAATCATGTTTATTATAGGTCATAAACACTTCATTAGTCTTGTCATTAGGGTCATATCCACAATAATCCACCTTGGGTTCACTTGCATAGTAATCAAATTTTAAAAAAAGAGCCACTGATCTAGTTTTTCACAATTTCGTAGAGAATACAATGCAAAATAGGCAGATTTCGCTACGAAACTACCTGACAATTACGTAGCGAATCTGAGGATTTCTCTGCTTTTTGACTTTTTGAGCAGTAAAATTCAAGGGCAGTTTCTGGGCAAACAGAGAATAATTCTAATAAAATGAGAGAGGTTATTGTCAATCATAGATCAAATAACATTAACCTCTTTCACTTTTCTCAAAGGTTCTTCAAATTGGGATATTCAGAGATGTCTTTTGGCTCTATTTTTAGAATGCGTTTTTTTCCTGTTTTATACATTTTTTTCAAATGCAGTTCTTGGACACGTAGAGATGTTTTTCAAAAAACCGAGAGAGATTATTACTCATAACGAACTTACCTACAAAAACCTTCTTCATTTTTGCAACAGATATCAAGGATATGGAGAAAGGACCTCATCTCTAAACCTTATTTCTTTAGAAAAAACAAAGTCATTTTATTGGTAAATAAACTTGCTAAAGGTGAAAAAGATGCTTTTTGAAGAGGGTAAGAGGCATTTTGAACCAAGTTTGCCTTATAATATTTCATCATATCAATTTTTAGACCTACAGGTGAAATTTTGATGAAAAAGGGATAATTTTGAATTTTCTCCATAATCAGGCATAGCGAGTTCCAGGCTTGAAGGCCAAAAAACGCTACGAAATTTCTAAAGAATGCTTTTTGTCTTTAAATTCAGCTTTATGGAGATCCAGGGAGGGAAAAAAATTGTATTTATCTCATTATCCCCAAGGAATATCCTCCAATATTCAGAAAGGTCAAAGGTTATGCAAAAGGTGGATTTTGGAGTTTGCTACGAAATGAGCGCTACGAAATTTTCTGTACATGACTATTTTAGCAGTCAAATTAAAGTTTGATTTCTGACCAAATGAAAAAGGATTTTGGAAATATGAAAGAGGTTTTTATTAATCATAGTCCCATATAAAAAAAACTCTCACAGCTTATGCAAATACATCAGGGTTTGGAAATTATACACTCATCTTTGAAGCCTATTTTTCAGAAGTTTCACTAACCAAATTTGTGAAAAAATTGTAAAATTTGAATTGGAGGAGGTCCACCTTAGCATACACGTGGCATAATGACACATAAACACTCTATTACACTCAGAAAATTAGTTGTTTGCAGTTGATAAGGATTATTAAATTTATTTGTTGAACTATTAATGAAAGAAGAGTCCTTTTTGTATTCAAAGTTTGGAAAATAGAAATATCCATAGGAAGTCTCCAAGTGATGGAATCATGTTTGAAATAGGTCTTTGAGGTGGGAATTCGAGGTGAGAAATGTGGAAAATCATTTGTATGAGTCCTCACTCTATAAATGAGAGATTTTTATAGTTAGAAAGGGTTGGGAGATGATTACTTGACACTACCACCATTGTAATCTCTGTCTATCAGTAATATATATTTGCAACAACCTATTTCAGACCTAAGATTCTTCTCTGTATTCTTATGTATGTTTCTTCTTTCAGTATTTTATTTTCTCTTCAGTGTTCTAGTTGTATAATCACTTGAAATTCATGATTACATGCTCCAACTTCCTTTATACACCTAGTCTGCTGTTTTATCATGTTTTATTAGTTTTATTATGTATAATCACTTGGAATTCATGGTGACATGCTCCAAATTCCTGTATGCATATAGCTTGCTATTTTATCCTTCATGTATGGTTTAATAAGAATACAATTTCCTTAGCTTCCATGAGATAAGTTGAATTGTGACTTATTTTTCATATTGATTCCATGCCCAATGGGAGTTACTGGTTTACATCTTTCACCTATACAAAAACATCACATTCAATCCAATTCAGAGTTAGCCATCTACTTTCAAGTTATTCATTGAATATTCTTTAGCCTTTTGAGAGAGCCCTCTCAGACTGGAAAGGATAATTTCCAGTTACAAGTTGGTTTGAAATAGTTACTCCAAGTTGACCATTGAAGCAACACAACATGAACTCAATTTGGTGATAACAGGTTAGATGGGCCTTATTTTATGTCTAATTTAGGGGCCCATCAGAAACATATTGAGATCACATGATGGTCTTCTTCATTTCCTGGTCCGCTATTGGAACAAGAGACAACGAATGAGGGTGTTGTGGCATAGAGACAGGTGTTTACTTTGTGACTGGTTTATTGCCTCAAGGGGATGCTCTTCCACACCCGCTCCCACCTGGGAGGGTGAGCATCTGACGGTAGGCTGAGTAGCATTGTGGTCCTGAGCCACTTACACAGGGATGTGTTCACATTGAATCTATGACTGATTTCGCTGAGAGGGGTGACCTAGCAATGATAGTTCACCTGACAGGGTCATCATTGCCCAATAGGGCGTCAGGTCCTCATATTGGCGTCTTGCGCTGGCTACAGGCCGATCACTTCTATGACTGGGCTCACCATGTTTATGATGGCGTGGTCTCACAACTAGGCATTAGGGGAATTTTGAGGTCTAAAATGGGCCTCCTAAGGAAAATGTACAATCAAAATTCACTTTATGAGAACCAATCACATTTTAGGGGATGACATCATTCCTAATGGTTGAGGTGGCATTGCTTGAGTTAAAGGTACTTACTTGTCACATTCTCAATGGTAGATAAAAACTCATGGTTAACCATGGTAGTGCTCTAAGTACTTTTAAAGTCAAAGTAAAGTACTCATAATAAATGTCATTTCAAACTTTTTGAATAAAAATATATTATTGTCATTTCATATTTATTGAAAGAAACAATGCATATCCCTATACATTTATTATATTATATTATGTTATATTATTTTTATATAGTATATTAATTACATGTTTTTTCCAAAGAAAAAAATTGAACCATCTATTAAGTCATAGAGAGTTACATAGTATATGCATGATGCATTCAAAAGAACTGCATTCCCCCCATTTTTTAAAGGGAGAAAACGAAGTTACTGCTGATAATAATTTGGGAGCCACAACCCTCTCAGCCATTTTCACACATGAGTGAGCTTACAACATCTTTTTTCACCCCCCAGGCATTCCTTTTCAGGAAAAATACGCCCGAAACAAAGGTGTGTAGAGACTGTGTCTGTTTGGTAGTTACAAAAAAACCAAAAAATGGGTTGTAGGAACTGATCCAGTTCATATATATTTTAGACCAAAATCTGAAAGATGAAAGTTTACTCCAATCTCCCAGACCTGCTCATTGAGGAAAACAGTCAGAAACAGAGACAAAGTTGCAAGTATTTTAAGTAGCAAAATTACATCATATTGTCTGTTTTGAAAAGAAAAAAGGAAAATAAACAACAACAACAAGAGAACCATCAGGAAAAGGTAGGCTGTTCGATATTCCGGACCAGCCCACCATCAACCTCAATAGTTATCCAGTGCCCCAGATCATGCTGAATGCCCTCCTTAGATAGGAGGTTTGCTTTATGGTTCCGTTCCCTGTAAATGTGGCAAACAAATATCTCATTAAAAAACATTTTAAGATAGAACACCTCATTAATTAAAGGAAGCAAGATATAGTTAAGACATCTTTGAGTCCCATTGAAACACTTGACGATTTTTAATGAGTCCCCGAAGATCTGAACCTCTCTCATTCTCAAGAAGGAAAGCCAACATAACGGAAGATGTAAATCTTTTAACTCTGCATAGTTATTAGATCCTTGAACTAGTCCAATCGAAGCTTTAAGAATTTTTCTAAAAGGGACATGAATGACCATGCCCGCTCCACATCTATTTTGAGGGTCCAAGGCCCCGTAAAAATAGGCCCATGGGATGTCCCCTCGAATGTTTTCTTGTTGGATAACTCGGGCTTGTTGTGGATGGGAAGGGATTGGAATGTACTCATAAATGGATACTCCTTCCGCCGCCAGGATACTGATTGGAAAAAGAGAGTCTTTAAAAATAACATGATTCCTTGCTAATCAGGTTCCCCAAGTGATCAACAGAGGGATATTTCTGACCCTATGATTTGGAGCTTCTTGCCACCATCTCTGCCAGGATTCTTGCACATCCCGACCTTCCCATCGTTGTGTAATTTTGAGAAGCCGCAGAGATTAATTCCGAAGACTGATATTAAAGGGACATGAGAGGAAAATAGGTTGCACTGATTCTAAGCTATCCTTGCATAGCGAGCACCAACCAGGGCCAATATTTCCCCTACGCTGAAGAAAGTCCAAGGTTGGAACTTTGTTCTGGAGGATGCACCAGAAGAAAAATCTCGTTTTAGCCAGCCCTTGCAGCTCCCATATGGGCTCGTACCACCACGCCGGCTCCCCCCAACCCTTCTGAGACATGAGCCAATTATAACCATACTTTGGGGAGTACATCCCAGATGTGGAATGGACCCACCTGAGCTCATATCTCTTATCCCAGATCCTTATATTAGAGTTCTGAAGATCCAAAATGAAGCCCTGCCATTCCTCCAACCATCTATCTTCAAGCTGAAGTTCATCCCCGATCATCCAAGCTTGTCTCCAGATTGTTGATCCTTCATGATTTGCAATCTGACTCAGAGTGTTGTAGCCCCTTTGGTCCAGCTGCTCAATTAGATCTCTTGATAAGGCATATCTCTCAGAAAATCCCACCCATGGATCACGTCCCAACCTAACCCGAGATCCATCCCCCACATGCCATGCTAGCCCCTGTTCAATTATATTGATAAAGGCTATAGTTTCTTTGCATACTATTAAGGAATTCTTTGAATTTTTTTGAGGCAATCTCAACCAGTCCTGAATTGGCATAGGGTCAATGTATTTTCTTTTTGTAACTGATGTCCAAAGATTATCAAGAGTGATGAGTCTCCATGCTAATTTTTCTACCAGCGACTTCGAGAATGAGGGAAGTTCTTTCATTCCCCAACCTCCCTAGACTTTCGGCCTTACTATTTTCTCCCAAGCCACCCAGGGTGTCACATGTTCCACCTTGGATCCTGCCCATAAAAAAACTGCTGCATAATTTATTTATTGAGGATATGATTCTTTTAAGGACCCAAGAAAGGCCGACCCAGTACACCAGAATGGCCATGGAAACTGAATTTATCAGCACAAGTCTTCCTGCTCTATATAACTATTTGAAGCTCCAGTGTTTCACTCTTGCCTCAATCTTTGCAATGAGCCAATTCCAGTCCTGAAGGAGATATGAGTCCAGCTTAAGGAAGAACCCCAAATATATGAACTTGTCTTGAAGAGTTTTAACTTCAAAGTGAAGCACTTCTTCGATTCTGCCCACTTATACCCTTGAGAGGCCGACCGTTGTCAGGGTGGACTTTTGCCAATTTATACAAAGGCCAGTGGCTTTTAGGAAAAGTTCCAGAAAATTCTTAAGGCATTGACAGTCTTCCAAGCTATTGTTGCTGAACAACAGAATATCGTCAACAAACAACAGATGAGTAACAAATAAATTCACCGCCACTTCAATGCTTTTTAGCTCCCCTCGTCTCTTTGCTTTGTGTACCATCAGGCTCAGTCCCTCTGCTGCCAATAAGAAGAGAAGGGGGGAGAGTGGACATCCTTGACGGAGACCCCTTTGAGGATTAAAAAAATTTGTTGCTGCCCCATTTATCAAAATTGATATACTGGAGGAAGAGATGCATCCCATCACCTAGTTTATGAAGTCGATCCTAAAGCAAAGATGAGTCATTATGAGCCTCAAATACATCAAACTTATTCGGTCGTAAGCCTTTGATAAGTCAATTTTGACAATGGCTACTTTTTTCCTACTTCTTTTTAGACTTTGGAGGGTTTCCTATGTGACCCCAACAACCTCATGTATTTTACTTCCATCCAGGAAACCGAATTGTTCCAAGGAGATGTTTTTAGAGAGAAAAGGTTTCAGATGGGAGGTAATCACTTTTGAAATGATCTTGTAGATACAGGTACAGAGAGAAATGGGTCGAAAGTCATCGAAGGACACATGATGTTATTTTTTAGGTATGAGAGCTAAGAAGGTAGCATTGAAAGGCTGATATATGGAGCCTGTTCTACAAGACTCTTCCACCACCTCTACAAGATCCTCCCCCAGAAATTCAAAGAAATGTTGAAAAAATTCCACCGTCTATCCATCAGGTCCTAGACTTTTATCCTTCTGCATTGATTTTGGGATTCCTTCCACTTCCTATTTTGTAACACGCTCCGTATTGATGTTATTTCCTTCCTCACCAATGTAACTAGGAAAGAACTGAGCTACCCTAATTACGTTAACAATGGAAGCCTCCGCTAGAGCTCTGAACAATGATTTAAAGTGATTGAATCCTAAGGAGGAGAGATATTCAAAAGATCGAGCCAAACCACCGTTATCCATCTGCAATTCCCAAATGGTATTTATGTTTTTCCTTCCTTTAGCATAGTTCTGGAAGAAATTAGTATTTTCATCTCCGGCTAAGAGCCAGATGGCCCTACTTTTCAAGCGCCAGCTCTCTTCTCTTTCCAACAATATTTTCTTTCGAACTGTTTCCAGATCCAATTCTGTTCCTTAAATCAATATTGGAATATTCTGCGCCCTCTAGTCTTTCAAGAAAATCTAATTCCTCATTGACCTTCCTTAGCTCATCCTCCTCCTTTAATTTTTTATTTTTTCGCCCAATCCAGGGTGGTTTTCTTCATGTTTTTCAGATTCTCCATAAAATGCCTACTCATGTTATTAGGATCCCTTGGTCTATCCTTCCTCCATGTAGCATGGAACAGAGAGTTTTAGGACTCATATTTTAGCCAAGAGGAGTTGAATTTGAATGGAGCACCAAGTTTTTTCTAAGTGCCTTTAATCTCAAGGAGGATGGGGAGGTGGTCAGATAGACCGCCCTCCTCGACCCAATGTATACAGACATAGGATCTTGCCACCAAATATTCACTAAGAAGAAACCGATCCAACTTCTTTGCCACCCATTCTTCTCCCAATCTTATATTCCTCCAAGTAGGTCTAGGCTTGATCAAATTTGCATCCACAAGATGAGAGGATGCCAACTTATTGATGAAGAAATCTGTAAGCTGGTTTGCCCTCGCAGAGGAACCCCAAGATTTCGATATCCCCAAGGAGAAATTTAGGTCACCTCCCAATATGAGATTTGGGTCTTTCAAACAAGATTTGGCAAAGAGATTGTTCCAAAAATGCACTCTCTCCGCACAAGGCCCATAAAAATTGAGGAGAATAATAGGGTGACAAAGCTCATTAGAATAAAATTCCATAGCCAGGGAGTTTTCAAAACCCCAGGAAGATAGCTCCTTCATTCTTCCTGAGTTAAAAACCATCGCCAATCCCCCCGATCTGCCATGGGCATCCAAAGCCTGGAACACCCAGCCCGGAAACATCCTTGAGAGTAGACCTTTCACCTCTTTCCCCTGGCCCAAGGTTTCTTAGAACAAAAGAACATCCAGATTGTGGGACTTCATCAACTCCCTTAACGCTACTTTTTTAGGCTGACTAGCTAAACCCCTACAATTGTAAGAGAGAATAATCATCGATGACCTCGAGAGGGTGGCTGCGCTTCTCTAAGCACCCCAGAGAGAGACCTATTCTTCCCATCTGCAATGTATATTTTGGTCTTAACTTGTGCTTTGGAGAGGTTCGATTTTCTTCCTCTCATTTTCCTTGGCCCAATCGGGACATGACTAGACTCCAGCTCTCCAACAGCTTCTCATTTCCAAGGTTTGTTCACTAGGGATCTAAGGTTGTAGGGGGGATTACCAGGAAGAACAGACAAGGAAGGGACTAAGTCTGTCTCGGTATCAGGAGGGGAGGCCAAAGAAGATTACGGAATGTACGTAATGATACTATCTAGAGACTCAATGACATCATGCATTTGCATATTTTCCATTTGAATGGGCTTGGAGGGACCAGGCTTAGATAAATAAAAAAAAGATGAGAAAAAGGATGTGAAAAGGGAGGGAGAAGAGACAAGAGGCATACCTTCCTGGGATGTTCCTGCAGGCCCTACTTCAGATGGAGGATCTTGTGCCTAGGGGAGCTCCAGATTTGGATCCTTTGCATGTTGATTTTGTTGATTTTCCGTATGATCTGAAGGCAAGAATTATTCCATTGTCACACCCAAACCCTCTACCCCTTCCATCAGATCCTCCTTCGGATCCCTATTCTCTTCAGCGTGAACTGACAGAATGGACTCCCAGATGATATTTTTCTGTTTCCTTCTGCGGCGATGCCCAAGGGGACAGTCCTTGGCAAGGTGACCATATTTGTGGCACCTATGATAGCGAAAAGGTAGATGCTCATAGTCTAAAATCTGGTTGAATTCGAGATCCTTATACTTCAGGCACATTTCATCTGCTAGTCCTTCTCTGGGATTTAAGTTAACAAGGATTCTTTCCACACTCAGATCCATGGATTGATGGAAAGACATATCAACTTCTAAGAATTGTCCAAGGGTATTCCCGATAGATCAAAAGGCTGAATTCGTCCAAAATGGAAAGGGGAGTCCCAGGAGCTTTACCCATACGGGGGACTCTTCCATTTTTTCTCACTGAGCATTGAAAAGCGGTGTCCATCTTCTGAACAGGACCGGTCACTTCCCAAAACACCATTTCCTCTCGAGAACCTAGTCTAGATGATCTTTCTACTCAAATTTGATGCTAAACCAACCCCGGGCTACAGTTTGGATTTCCAATGGTTTCCTTGGGGCATCCTTCCATTCCGCATTGGACCATTGAGTGATATAGTTTTTCGAGCATTTTATTCTGCGGACCCTGCCAACAAGAATAGTCTCAGTTGCTTCCATAAATTCTTCTATACGAATGTCTACTCCAAGAACACAACAAGGGCGCTCATCTTTCCTCCTAATGAGCTTCTTCTTTTTCCTTTTCGTTCCTGCAGACCCATGTCTTCCTCCTTCCTCACCTTCCATAGGCCTTTTGAGTGCATCTGGTATTTATGCTAAAGGCGACCCTGGTCACCTCCCTTCAGTAGAAAAAGTGCCTTCCCTATCCAAGACCCCTGCTACTGCCTGCCTCGCTTCGAGACCTAAAACCTTCTCTTGACTAACTCATTTGAGATTATCCGAGGGTCCTTCTGCTTCTCCTTCTTCTAACAAGGGTGGGATAACCCTCTCCTGTCTTCTGTCTGGCTGGAGAAATTCTAGGGAGGTTCGAGGCAAACCATCTGCCAAGACCAGACTCATACTAGCGGCTTCGCTTCCTTGCGAGAGAAGGAAATTTTCCAAGAAACTGAAACCTTGACACATAGTAGGGTTTATATACAGAAAAGAGTCTTCCCTAGGTCGACCTCTACTCAGATCCAGACCTATTTTTCTCTCATCCCCAATAGCTTTTAGTCCCATAGAACCCTGAAACCCACAACTTGCAACAATGTCTTCTAATCCCCCTGTATAAACCGGAATAGAGGATATACCTGACACCGAAGAGTTTGGAAGGGTTTGGAGATTTGTCTGATGATGGCCGCCTCCAACACGATCCAGAGAGGCCGCTAGTGAATCTGGCCCTTTTGTGCCTCCCACCTTCCACACACAGTTAAAAGTACTCTGTAGGTTTTCTTCTAACAACGCCGCTCCATTCGTTAAACCCCGAGCTCCTCCCAAATCAATGGACCTCGCCTCTGATTCTGCAATGGCTGGAAAGAATAGGGCCAAGTTCTTCTCCTACACCTCATGCCCCTAGCAAGTTAGCAGGTCTTTTGGCGCCGGCTCAACATCCACGTGATCTCGTTCGAACCCCATTGCTAAAACAGGCTTTAGGTCTTAAACCTACTCCACAACAACGCATAAACCAGACCTGCACAGAAACCTTAAGCCTGAAACACCGTCTAGTAGAAAAGTTAGGGTTTGGATAGTAAACCACCATCCTGACCTCGGTTAACCGGATGTAGTCCTGGAGAATCCCGTACTACCTGTGTCCTTAAGCAGAGCATACAGATGGTCGTAATGTTCTGACAAGCCCGAGCACTTGTCACCTCCAGGGCCTCCATGCGTGTGGGCTCTGAAGCCTGGAGCCAACCTGCAGTTACCGAAAATTTCCTCCATTATTAGGGTTTTCCACCATCTCTCCCCACACTTCGAAGTATTATGCGTTGATCACATGAAATATTCTAATAATTCAATGAATAAAACACTTATTCCTCTATGCACAAAATTATATAGCTTAATTACATGTTATTATACAATTTAAATAATAATATAAATTTTAATTAATAGCATATAATATAATTAAGAATTTATAAATTTATATTTATATTTTATTTTAAGTTATTTGAGTACAAAGGACAAATGCAGTAGTTGTTCAATGATAATGAATTTTTCTTGAAAAGCTCATTCTTATTTATAGTCACATCAATACAATTTTTTTATTAATTTTATTTTGGTACAAATTTTGAATTGAATTTAACTATGGTTACATGGATTGTGGTGCAAAAAGGGAATTGAAAATTCATAAATATTATTTTATTGGTTTAGTTATTATTTTATTATTTCCTTAGGAGGCCTATTTTAGACCTCAAAATTCCCCTAATGGAAGGTCCAGGGGGGTGGGAGGGTCTAAGGTCTTCATCTATGTGAAAATATTATGCAGTATTATGTTTGAGAGGGTGGTGATTCTCATACCTTTTGTGCTAGTGCCCTTGGGTCCTCCTAGGGATCCTTAGATGCGGTAGTGGGCACCCGTGATGCCCCACGATGAAGGAGGGGAGGCTGGTCGCTATTGGGATGAGACCATTGAGGCGTGGTTACAAGTGAACCTGTAGATTTTTTTAGACTATCCATACTCGGTGATGGATTTCTGAGGGGACCCAGATATGGGTCTTCCTTCCGGTTACACATGGGGTCCCGCGAGTACGACCTTTGATGTTGTTCTGCATTTTTTGAGCATTTTATGATGTGTATATTTATATGTCTTTTATGGTGAAACTAACACTATTTTTTTTTTGCTTGCAGATGTGGGTTCAGCGGGGCGTCCTCTTGCCTGCTTGGTGGGGCATTAGCCACTGAGGAGGGGCCTAGGTGGGGCTGATCAGGCCTAGGTTGGGGGCCCTTCAAGGGAGGGCAACAATGCTACAGCTGATGGAGGGGATGCTGCCGTTCTTAGCCATGGTGAAGGGACTGAGGCTAGGGCGGTAGCAATCGAGGATCAGTTAGCTGTTGCTAAGGCTCAGGTCTAGGCTGTGGACGCTTGTGCAACAGAGTTATTCGACTCATGGATTCGGTTAGAGAGGTTAACCTGGGGTGTGCCGACCCGAGGTTTTGTTGATGACTTGTACGATACATGGCTCGAGACTCTGATGGCTCAAGAGATGGCACATCGCCCAACTTTGTGCCATGTGGCACTTTTAATTTTGGCTACTTAACCTGTACTAACACTGGGTGCAGCCATGGGTCCAGGGGACCCACCTTGCGGGGATAAGCCCTAGAGATTTTTGTATGTTCAGGGAAAGTGCTTGTTATGAGGATGCTTCCCTATTTTTGATGACATGTAGACATAATTTTTGAATGAAAATATGGTTAGGGAGATGACTTGTATACTTTGATTCATATATTTTTTGATGTATATATGTGAGATGTATATTGTTTGCGGCTCTTATGATGTCTCTATGGCTATTGTTTGTGTTTATTGATGGATGTTATGTACCTTTGATGTATATCTATGTTTTCATGTTTTTCTTTTCTATGGATGATGGTTTATATGAGATGCATTCCATTCTAATGTAATATTCCCAATTTTCCATCATTTAATTGGAATATTAGAGTTATTAATTTTCTTACTTAGTTAAGTAAATAAAAGAGTGGGGGGACCCATAAATCCCATAAATGAATAAAATCCACTTTTGTTGTGTGAATGCAGGTTAGTAAATAGTAGATCGACATCATGGGGTAGTGGAGAAGCTCATTAATGAAGGAAGAGTAGAGATTATGGAGAGATGATGGAGATAGTGGAGGAGTAAAATTAAGATCATAGAGCTTTAATGATGCAGGGATGGAGGAAGTGGTGAATTAAATGCACACATTATGGAGGGAGTGGAGATTAATTGCAGAGATCATGTAGATCATGGAGAGTCAATGCAATCTTCATGGATACTAGTGGCCACATGTGCAGCACAATTATGAGGTGGGCCAAGGCTAGGGAAGGCTCACAACCATATAAGGAGGATGAGGGCAGAAAAGCAAATATGTCTAGAATTTGATATTGTATTTTCGTTTGACATTCTTTGCACGCTTCAGCTGTTTATCTATGTCTGCTATGCTGTTTAGCACACGAGTGTTCCCGAGCGGGAATCCCACCCTTACCCACGTGGGACTTCGAGTGCCTACTCTACAAAGGTTATTTTGAGCAGTAATTCATCATCCTAAATTGGTTCCATATTCAAACCCTATCTTTTGCACATTCATCTTCAGGAATTACGCAATTCCCGTCTTAGGGTTTGAGAGGAGGAAGGTAGTTCTTAGCATTTCAGATAAGAAACCAGTGGAGGGTTCATCCTTTCATATTGTGCTTCCATCTCAGTCTTCCATGAGAAAATTTGTCATATTCGGCATCAATTCATCATTTTATACCTCCATGCCACATCAATTCCTTCGGGAATTGCGTAGTCTAGCCAGGTAGATCCAGTGGAGGAAGGAAGTTCCAAGTATTTCAGCTTGGAATCCTGTGAGGGGTTTTTCCCTCACTTTTGAGAGATAATTTCCATCATCTATGAGCTATATTCCATCATCTAGCAGCAGGCTACAACTTCATCCCTCTTGAAAACGCAGTTTAGTCCAGCAATTGTGCAGTGTGCAGCTGCAACTTGAGTAGTGGAAGGAGGAGCTAGATCTCAAGGTTCTAGTTTGAAGATCAGGAGAAGGGACCATCCCTTCATCTATTGAGATGATTGGGTTATATTGAAGCTAATAGATCATTATTTCAGCCCCATATTGGTAGTCATCCCCAGGGAGTGCGTAAGTCAGTCAACATGGGTGTAGTGGGAAACCCAAAAGGGGCCGAAAATCCAAACTTAAAATTTGGCCAAACCATTTCTGGGTTTTTCAAGTAGAATTCGTGGTTAAAATTGCATATCATTATGAGCACTCTAGTAGTCTCTAGCACATAGATATTCTTCATAGTAGTAGTATTTTCCAACAGCAACAATTATACTTTCCAGTGCCAGATTTATTTAGTGTATTTCATCCATATTGTGGCTTGAGTGAATTACTTTTGGAGCACTATGTGATTACATTTTTGTTGATCCTTAATGATATGATTCAACATTTTTCTGCTCATGATTATGATGTCTTAATGTAATTTCCAGTTACAAAACATTTCCGACATTTTTTAGACTTCAGTGCTATATTCCTGTTTTGCTTAATTTGGAATGCTGCAAATGTTCTATATTCCTGTCTTTTCCATTTTGGAATATTACGTCTAGGATGTGATTATCTATGAAATAAATTGGATGGTTTTTATTTCTTGGTATATGTGTGAATGTAATATGATCAAACTGATGACTTAATCTTCGTGCATGCAAATACTTCCTAAATAGTTGTGAATTTCGTACTTCAAAATCTTGGTTTAACTATGATACCACTAGCTGGGAATCAAGGTAGAAATGTAGATGGCGAATGTCTTGGTTGGAGGCATCGATCAAAAACCCAATTACTACATCATATTCTGCTTGATTATTGGTAGTTGATTCGATACATACTCCGTTGGTGAGGAATGATGATCGGTCAGGATAGTATATGGCCTAGGCGGCTACTGCTAGATTTTGTGACCATTGTGAGGCTCCATCAGTGAATCCAAAATAGTGGATTTGGGGACGATCCATCTACGACACCAGAGAAATTTTTAGGACAAGTCCTCGATGATTGTGATCATCTCAAAAAATTATGTTACATGCATATTATCTCTAAGGCTGAGACTTCCTGCCCTTATGGGTGATTTTTTTTTGAGGTATGCTCCATTGAGGAGGCAATATTTTATGATATAAGGACCTTTCCATAATGTTTCTAACTTCTCGGGTCCTAAGGCCTCTTTTTCAACATCGTAGCAGAGGACTAACTCTCCCTCAATAAATGAACAAGGGGTGATGTTACGGTCGAATGATGTTTTTACCTGTTTTTGATGTGCCTCATTACGTTGGAGTGACTCATCAATTTTCATCTACGAGTTATAACTGTACCAACCATTGCTCTGAAGGTTGGGTATCGTCAAGGAGTTTGATGGCTGCGTGTAAGTTTGGGTTTTCACGTTCGATGGAAATCATGGCTTCTACTTCGTACACTAGTTGGAAAGGTGTGAACGTTGTTGAGGTTTTAACTACTGTGCGATATACCCACAGGGTTGAAAAAAACCATATGGTGCTAGTTTTTTTTATGGTTATTAACCATACGTTGTAACATTGTTTTGAGCACTTTGTTAACAAATTATACCTGTCCATTGGACTGGGGGTAGTATGGTGACGCGAATTCATGTGTGAATACTAGGTGATGAGATAGATCCTGGAATATTTTGTTCTCGAAATGATTTCTGTGATCGGATACTAACTCCTTAGGCACGTCGAATCGTGTGATGACATGGTTGAAAATAAATTGTGTTGCAGTTTCTTTCGTGTTGTTATATGTGGGCATGGCTTCCCCCCACTTGGTAAAATAATCGAAGGCTACAAAGATGTATTTATGGTTTCCAGATGACATAGGGTTGCAAGTCATAAAGTCGATTCCCAATTTGCAAAAGGGACTAGCTACGATGACCGGGTGCAGAGAAGCGAGAGGTGCTCTTTCCTTGTGGGTGAAGCATTGGCATCACTCACACCTTTTGACTGCTTGAATGCAATCACGGAATAAGGTGGGCCAGAAGTAACCTACCCCTAGATATTTTTGGGTGGTATCCATCCTTAAGAGGTGACTGCTGCAAGGCCCACTATGACAGTCATTTAGGGCGTTCTCAACTTGGTTGTGCATGAGGCATATACGTATAATAATATCTACACCTCGTCGATAAAGGATGTCCCCCATGAGGAGGTATTGGGGGGCTTGGTGGCATATGAACCTTGGGTTCGTAAAAATAAGAGGATATCATTGTACCAAGGATCGTCAGTTGTCACTAGAAATAGATGTTCATCTGGTAGTGAGTCGTTAACTCGGGATCCTTTAGTATGACTTAGGAGGTCAATGATGAACTCAACTAATATTAAAGATTTTTTTCTCTTGGGGGAGCTAAACTGCAGGTCTAATTCCTATAGTATGAATACCCATCGAGTGTATTTGTGGTTCATAATACGACAAGTTAGAAGGTATCTCATGTGGTTGATAGCTGCTACGACTGTTGTAGTTCATAAGATGATGTAATGTTGAAGTTTTTGTACTGCGTGTACAAGGGATAGCAAATTTTTTTCTTTAGGTTCATATCTTAAAGCGAGGCCAAATAAGTTCTTACTGACGTAATAGATTACATGTTCTTTATCATCTGATCCGTCTTGGACTAACACCCCAGCTATGGCAGTCTCTAATGCTGATAGGAATAGGGTGTAATATTTGTCATAATTTGGTGAGCTAATTAAAAGGGATGAAGGAAATGTGTATTTTATTGCCTCAAATGATTTTTGAGCTTGATCATCCCATTTAAATAGGATATATTGACAGAGTAGGCATAGGAATCCTTGCGCGCAAGTGGCGTAATCTGGGACAAAGAATCTCAAGAAGTTGGCTTTCCCCTGCAAGCTTTGAAGTTGCTTGAGAGTTTTGGTTGGTGGCACCTCTTTGATTACTTGGACCTTGAGGGGGTCCACTCTGATCCCTTTCTGGTGTTAGCCATCTATAAATTTTGTTATACCTCATGATGGCTAAATAGGTTCCTTAGTTTTCAAGAAACAAACTTTATGGAAATTTGTGAGTTATTGAAACCTCACTATGTTCATTATCTTCAAACAAATCATTTCACTGAGAAATATTCACCAAAAGCCTCCAAGATTATCCTGTTGATGTAAAAGAAACTGTTTCAAAACCATTTCCCATCATTTCATAAGCCCCATTTCACTCATTTTTCACTTATCCTAATTCATCATCTCATGTTGTGAAACCAGCTCCAAAAAGAGAAGAAAAGAGATATCAACACCTTAGAAATAAGCCACTTCGAGGGGGCAACCTCCAATACATTACATGAATGAACAATTCTTGGATGATACAAATTACAAAACCTCCTTTCTATATATAGGAGTCCATGGGCCACAATGTAATCCTAGTGGGGCCACAATGTAATCCTAGTGGGGCCACAATGTAATCCTAGCCGACCTAACAATAATAATTTAAGGGCACAATAATAACAATATGGGGGTTACAGGGGTACAATAATAACAATGAGGGGGTTACACTAACAACAATAAGGGACTATACTAGTAATATAGGGACCTAACATGCCCCTCTCCTTCAAAAAAGTGTTGTCCTCAACGCTTGGGTAGCTCTGGGTGCTTCTGTATAAAATTCTCATCCTCCCATGTAGAATCTTCAGTGGGTAAGTTCTTCCACTTGATGAGATACTCTGAAATTGATCGATTCCGTAGCTGTCAAGTTCTTGTTTCGGTGACTGCTTCAGGATCCAATATGATTTTTCCTTCCTCATCAAGTTCTGGCAATATTGTTTGAACTAGAAGATTTTCACCTATATCCTTCTTTAAGCATGAAACATGGAAAACTAGATGCACTCGCGAAGAAGTAGGAAGCTCCAATTTGTATGCCATAGTACCAATCTTTTGCAACACCTTCTAAGGACCATAGTACTTTGGCGTTAATTTATTATCCTTCTTAGCTCGCTTGAGGGACATTTGTTTGTATGGTTGTAGCTGTAAAAATACCCAATCTCCTACATCAAAACTTCTCTCGCTGCGATGTTGATCTGCCTGTTGTTTCATTCGATTTTGTGCCAAATTCAGGTTATCCTTTAAGAGTTGGAGAACTTCGTGCTGATGCTCGATGTGATCTTCCACTGCTTGAACCTTCGAATTTTCCCTTAAAGATGATGTGATGGATGGTGGATGATATCCATAAAGTGCCATAAATGGGGTCATTTTTGCCGCAATATGGAAGGAAGTGTTATACCACCATTCAGCGAGAGGTAACCACTTGACCCATTGTGTTTGTTTATCAGATACAAAACAACGAAGATATCCTTCCAAACATTTATTTACTATCTCAGTTTGACCATCAGATTGAGGATGAAAAGATGAGCTATGAGCTAATTGAGTACCCAAACAAGAAAATAACTCCGTCCAAAAATTTCCAGTAAAAATGGGATCTCTGTCGCTCACAATAACCCTTGGGTATCCATGTAGCTTTTGAATTGTGTCCATAAATGTAGTAGCAACTGTACTTGCTTTAAATGGATGAGATAATGCACAAAAGTGTGCATACTTGGTAAGTCTATCAACTACCACCATGATGACACTCTTTCCTTCGGACTTAGGTAAACCTGTGATAAAATCCATTGAAATCTCCTCCCAACGTTGACTTGGAATGGACAAAGGTTGTAGAAGTCCCGGGGTCTTAATTGTTTCCACTTTATTCTGCTGGCAAACCAAACATTCCACCACAAACTTTTGAATATCAGATTTAAGGCCATCCCAAAAAAATTCTTCCTTCACCCTGTGGTAAGTTTTTAAAAATCCTGAGTGTCCTCCTAAAGGAGAAGTGTGCAATTCCAGAAGAATCTTTTGTTTTAGTTGGGAATTTTTACAAAGATATAAGTGATCTTTGTACCATAAGGAATCATTTTTCCAACTAAATGTATCAGATGTACTAGGATCTTGCTGCAACTTTTGAATGAGTGTCCATACATCTTTGTCCTTCTTCCATTCATCTCTTGCTTTGGTTATCCAATCTGGCTGGATAATAGAAATGGCACAAAGCAATGCTTCCACCTCTTCATTCTTTCTTGAGAGTGCATCTGCAACAACATTAAGCTTTCCTTTTTTGTAGATTATTTCAAAGTCATAACCCAACATCTTTGTGACCCATTTTTGCTGCTCTTCTGAAGATAGTCTTTGTTCCAAAATGTGTTTAAGACTATCATGATCAGTTTTTACCTTGAAGTGTCTTCCCATTAGGTAAGTTCTCCATTTCTTTAGTGCATGCAGTATTGCTAACATTTACTTCTCATAAATAGGTTTCTGTAAATACTTTCCTTTGATTGGACGACTTTCAAAAGCAATGGGTCTTCCTTCCTGCATTAAAACTGCACCAATTCCATTTCCTAAGGCATCACATTCCACAATAAAGGTTTTTGTGAAGTCTGGCGTAGCTAAGACCGGTGCTAAGCACATTGCCTCTTTAAGATGTTCAAAGGCCTTAGTTGCTTCAAGAGTCCATGAAAATGCATCTTTCTTCAATAATGTTGTTAGAGGTGCTGCTATTCTCCCATAATTCTTAACAAACTTGCGATAATACCGTGTTAACTCAAGAAATCCTTGCAACTGCTTTATGGTTGTGGGGACTTTCCATTCCTTAATGGCTTTAATTTTGTTAGGGTCTACCTTAACACCATTGTGAGATACAATATGACCCAGATATTCCACCTCTTGTACTCCAAAGAAACATTTGGATGTTTTTGCATATAATTGTTTCTCCTGCAATAGTTTGAGCACCCCGTCAACATGTTCAACATGATCCTTCCAAGACCTGCTGTAGATTAGTATATCATCAAAAAATACTAGCACAAATTTTCTAAGGAAGGGTTTGAAAATGGAATTCAACAACCCTTGAAATGTAGAAGGTGCATTGGTAAGGCCAAAAGGCATGACCAAAAATTCATAATGACCCTCATGAGTTCGAAATGTTGTTTTCGGAATATCTTCAGTCTTCATTCTAATTTGATGATATCCTGAATGAAGATCCAACTTGGTAAAATAAATTGCCCCATGTAATTCATCCAATAATTCATCAATCACAGGAATGGGAAATTTATCTTTAATGGTGAGCTTATTAAGCTCCCTATGATCGGGACACATGCACCATGATCCATCCTTCTTGTGTACCAATACTACAGGAGCATAGAAAGAACTTTGACTAGGTTGAATTATACCAGCCTCTAACATTTCTACTTTGATACCAAATTTTGTGAAACCAGCTCCAAAAAGAGAAGAAAAGAGATATCAACGCCTTATAAATAAGCCACTTTGAGGGGGCAACCTCCAATACATTACATGAATGAAAAATTCTTAAATGATACAAATTACAAAACCTCCTTTCTATATATAGGAGTCCATGGGGCCACAATGTAATCCTAGTGGGGCCACAATGTAATCCTAGCCGACCTAACATTAATAATTTAAGGGCACAATAATAAAAATATGGGGATTACAAGGGTACAATAATAACAATAAGGGGGTTACACTGAAAACAATAAGGGTATATACTAGTAATATAGGAACCTAACATCTCATTCCCCTAAAAATCCCCTTTTTCCTTCATTTTATCTTCATTCTCCCCAAAAAACCCCTTTAAACCATATAATACCCCTTTATATGGTTTTAAAACCCTCTTTTTACCCTATCAGAACCCCTCAAAAGGCTTCAAAAAATCCCATTTCCACATATTTCCTGACCTTTTAACTTTGAGCCTTAAGCGCTTTTTGCTTAAGGCCCCTAGCCCCTTTTCACCATAAGACCAAGGCTTGTGACCATCGGCTATAGGCCTTAAAACCCTTTCGCGCCATCAGACTTCGCTCCTCCTCGTTTCCATCCGCCTTCTCTATATTTTCACCATCGATGTTCATGTAGAAATTATATGCACTAAGCATGCATATGTCCTAGATTCACCTGATCTCACACTATTTAACTTCATGCAAAATACTGAATCATTCCACTTGTTAATATTTTGCGGAAAATTAATTGCACACACATGTAAAGCATAAATAAAAATAATCGCACATAACACAGTTGTTTTTAACTGGGAAAGCCTGAAGCTAAAAACCCCAACTATATATTATGTATCATGGAATCATATGACAATCCTCATACAAAGCTTATCAAGCTCTCAGTACAATATAATCGTCATACACTAATTAGGAACAATCTTGCAAATCCATGCACCGATCTCTGCCTCCTACTAGCCTACCTCCATTGCGCAATCTCTGCTGAAGAATAGCTCAGAATGAATTCGAATTACCCTTGCCTTGACTGTGCAATCCTCATTGGCAACTCCAACGTGTGTGTGATGCAATCAATGCATCAATATAGTCACAACAGATAGTCTATCTTGCCCTTTCACCTATCGCTCCACTAGGTCTCCACTGAAACTGACATGCACTGTAGTTAACTACTGTATTGTTCAATTGATTGAGTTATTATTTGTGAATTAATTAACTAATTAATTCACTCCACTCTCACTAGTGTATCAATCAGTTAGACTAGATACAACTAGCTCAACTGAGTCTAACTGAGTTAAACTAAATACAACTCCATAACTACTTCTTCCAACTGTGTCATAACTCTGCCACTTGAGTTCTAACTGAGTCCTCCATGCATTAGCTCTAGTAAACCCTTAGGAATAGCGTAATTCCTTCTGTCAGCTGATGTGCCACATTTGTGCACTGAACTGAAGTGCTCCAAGAGAATAAGTTGTTGTTTAGAGTCTGATTATTATTAAGAGCTAATAATAATCGACATGCATCTATTTTTAGATCAACGATCTATAAATAGACTTCGCCCAATATTCTAAAAATAGAATTTCATCTATTTTTCCAACTTGATCAACCATCCACAAATAGCATCCCGCAACTTCTGAAATATGATCACCATGTCTAAAAATAGACTTGCGCCAAAAATAGCCTGCGGGCCCACTTAGTGAAGGCGACTCTTTTCACTAAGCTCATCATCTTGTTGAATCTCAACACTCCCTCTCAACAAGATAGGGATTATCCTTCACCCCGATTCTGCCTCTATGGTATTCGAATTTGCTCTTGGTGAGCGCCTTCGTCAGAATATCTGCATCCCGATCCTCCGTAGGAATGTACTGAAGCAACATGATCTTCCGTTGCACAAAATCTCTGATATGATGATATCGGATATCAATATGTTTAGATCTATCATGAAACACAGGATTAACCGAGAGTTTAATGCAACTCTGATTATCACAATGTATCACTGTGGGATTTAAATGTGAACCGAACAAACCAACCAGGATCTTCCTCATCCAGATAGCCTCACATGCAGCTTGACTTGTTGCCATGTATTCCGCTTCTGCTGAATTGAGTGCCATGGATCTTTGCTTCCTGCTATACCAAGAAACTATCATAGATCCGATACTGAAAATCCCTCTTGATGTGCTCTTTCTATCTGTTGGGCTTCCTGCCCAATCTGCATCCATGAAGCCATGCAACTTCACCTCATCCATCTGTCTATACCATAAACCATACTCAGATGTGCCCCTGAGATATCTCAGGATATTCTTGTCTGCCTTCCAAAAGATCTTGGTAGGCTTAACCATCGCTTGTGAAAGCTGGTTCACCGCAAAACATATGTCCGGTCTTGTATTGACTAAATACATGAGCGAACCCACCAACTGTCGATAAACAGTGGCATCCACTACCTCTACCGATGTATCATCCTCTTTCTTCCAATTTACTGGAAGAGGAGTGTCGATAGGCTTGCAGCCTTGCATGTGAAACTTCTCCAGTATCTCCCGAGCATACTTGCCTTGAGACATAAACAGTTCACCTTCCTGTTGCCATGTTTCCAATCCAAGTAAATAATGAAGGAGGCCCAAATCCTTCATCTCAAACTCCTTTGCAAGATCTGCCTTGCATGAGTGTATCAACTGCTCATCACCTGTTAGTATTAAATCATCAACATAAAGTACCATGATTAAAAGCTTACGCTCCACCACAATCTGGTATAGGTTTGCATCTGCCTCACTCTTGGTGAAGCCAAGTCCAGTGAAATAGCTGTCGATCCGAATGTACTAAGCACGGGGTGCTTGTTTCAGCCCATATAATGCTCTTTTGAGCATGCACACATGCGACTCACTGCTAAAGATCTCAAATCCTTAAGGCTGCTCAATGTACACCTCTTCCTCAATGATCCCATTAAGGAATGCAGTCTTCACATCGATCTGATGAATGTGCCAACCCATCTGCGCTAAGAGAGAAAGGATGGTCCGTATGGAAGAATACCATGCGACAGATGCAAAGGTTTCTTCACAGTCAATCCCCTCGATTTGTGAGAAGCCTCGGGCAACAAATCTTGCCTTATACTTCTCGACACTCCCATCAGCAGCTTGCTTTACCTTGTAGATCCATCTTGATCCTACAACTAATTTTCCCACCGGCCTTGGAATAATCTCCCAAGCATTGTTTCTGATAATGGAGTCATACCCTCCACCATGGAATCTACCCATGTGGGCTCCTGCACTGCTTCTTTGAAAGAAGATGGCTCTTTTACGATACACTTGCTTATAAGAGCCATGTATCCAATAAATCGGTTAGGTGACTGTCTCTGTCTGCGTTGTGATGTAGGAACTCCTACATTCTGTGCTGCATCAAGCTTCAGTCTCTCAGCTTCTGTGGTACACTTTTTGCCTTGTTAATTGATGTTTGGTTCTGCATGAGTGGACTCCTCCACTCCATGAATCTCGTCCTATGGCTGATCCACATCTGGAGGCTCATCTTTGGGAACAAGAAGTTCCTCCTTTGCATGCAAGTGTAGCTCCCTCTCAAGCGACAACTTCATGGCTTTCACCTCATTGAATTTTATATCCCGTCACACAACACTCATCCGACTGTCTGGAAAATACACACGATAATTATGGGGTGTTTCTGTGTACCCCACAAATATCCCAACTTCTGCAATCGGCTCCAACTTCTTCCTAGCGTCCTTTGTCACATGAATGTAAACAGGTGAGCCAAAAATATTCAAATGAGAAATATCAGGCTTCTTACCAGTAAAAGCTTCTTCAGGTGTACTCATGCCAAGTACTCTATGAGGACAACGGTTTTGCACATAAACCACAGTGTTGCATGCTTCCGCCCACAAGTGCATCGGTAGGCCCTAGTCATGTAGCATCGCTCATGCAACACCCACGATCGTTATGTTCTTTCTCTTTGCGACCCCATTCTGCTGTGGGTTATGAGGCGCTATGAGTTCTCTTCAAATTCCTTCTTTGCTATAGAAGTCTTTGAATTCGCCCGAGATGTATTCACCACCATTATCGCTCCGTAGAGCTTTCACTTGCTTCCCCGACTCCTTCTCCACCAATGCATTGAACTCACAGAACTTTGAGAACGTTTCACTCTTCTTCTGCATGAAGAAGATCCAGCACATATGAGAATAGTAATCAACAAATATAACATAATACCTGTGTTTTGTTGTTGAAGCAACCGAGAATGGTCCACACACGTCTGTGTGAATTCTCTCCAGGATCACCAAAGCACGGTTCTCCTTCTCATGAAAGGTGGTCTTCACAAACTTACCCATACTACATACCTTGCACTGATTTTACTGCACACGAGTACCCTTGGGAATTCCAGTAGAAATCTGCTGCAAAATCTTCAAAGCGCCATGGTGAAGATGGCCCAATCTCCCGTGCCATAATTTTCCCTCATCCCGGCTCACCGCTTCTTCTGCTTTGCCCACCATTGCAGTGCAGCCATCTACCTCCAGATTGTAGATATTCTTAATTCGAACCCCGATCTTCTTGGTTTGACCCGTTGTTTTATGTCGAAGGAAGGCTTTTCCCTCACTGAAAACAATATCATAACCCTTGTATTCCAGTATTGTGACTGAGACCAAGTTCTTCTTCAGACCTGGAACATGCATACAATTCTTCAACAAGAACGGATTACCAGACTCCCTCTCAAAGGTAATGGTCCCAATGCTAGTCGCACTGTACCGACCATCATTTCCCATCTCTATATGCATCTGGAGTTCCTTCTCCTCCAAGTCACTAAACAACTCTTTGTCTCCCATCATATGGAAAGACACACCACTATCAAGATACCACATCGATCCCCTACAGCTTGAAACAAAGCATGTGATCAAAGAGAAATCAAGTTAAAATTGTGAGGCTAAGGCCTCTCTAGCTGCAGATCCAACAACCTTCTTGTTGTTCTTCTTCTATGGACAGTTAGTGGCGAAATGTCCATGTTCGTGATAGTGAAAACACTTCACTTTGGAAAAATCTTGCTTCTTGCCTTTAGCATCATATTTTGAAGGATGTTTCTTCCCCTTCCCTTTCCTTGCTTTGGCAGCCAAAGCGAAATTCTCTTCATCTTCATTCTTTTATGAAGATCCATCCCTGGTACCCCACCTTATCTCCTCCTGCACAAGATCCGACCAAAGTCGCTCCCATCCCGACAGTTTCTCCCGTCCATTGATAGAGTCTTCGTAGCTATGCCAACTCTTCGGAAGCCCAAGGAGAGCCAATATCACCAAGTCTTCATCATCAAAAATAACCCCCACACTTCCCAGTTCATCCTTGCAGTGGGCAAACTTTGTGAAGTATTTTGGAATACTGTCGCCTTTCTCCATTTTTGTTTTCCTGAGCTTGTCTTTAAGCGCCAACTTCCTTTGGTCACTTCTGCTTTGGAACAAGTCTGTCAAAGCTTTCCACATTAATAATGGAGTGGATTTCCCATGAAGGCTGGACACAATATGGTCCTTCACACCTTCCAACAGAATTCTCCTCATTTTTGCTGTCTTCTTTTTCCATGCGTCAAGTAATGTAGCATCGCTAGATCCTGGCTTAGGAACATCGCTATCGATGAACTCCTTTAGTCCATTATCCTCCAACACTGCTTCCATCCTGTCCTTCCAGGCTATGTAATTTGAGGTCCCATCAAGGGCATACTCCAATTGCAACCCATTGAAATATACTCAACTTCTGCACCAAGAATCTTCTGTAGCAAATTCGAATTGTCCACCAGCACAAACTCACTTTACAATTGCAATATTCAATCAACAATGCTTCGATACCATGTAGAAATTATATGCACTAAGCATGAATATGTCCTAGATTCACCTTATCTCACACTATTTAACTTCATGCAAAATAATGAATCATTCCACTGGTTAATCTTTTGCGGAAAATTAATTGCACACACATGTAAAGCATAAATAAAAATAATCGCACATAACACAGTTGTTTTTAACCGGGAAAGCCTGAAGTTGAAAACCCCAACCATATATTATGTATCATGGAATCATATGAAAATCCTCATACAAAGCTTATCAAGCTCTCAATACAATACAATCGTCATACACTAATCAGGAACAATCTTGAAAATCCATGCACTGATCTCTGCCTCCTGCTAGCCTGCCTCCACTACGTAATCCATGCTGAAGAATAGCTCAGAATGAATTCGAATTACCCTTGCCTTGACTGCGCAATCCTCATTGGCAACTCCAATGTGTGTGTGATGCAATCAATGCATCACTATAGTCAAATCAGATAGTCTATCTTGCCCTTTAACCTATCTCTCCACTGGGTCTCCACTGAAACTACCATGCACTGTAGTTAACTGCTGTATTGTTCAGTTGATTAATGAGTTATTATCTATGAATTAATTAACTAATTAATTCACTCCACTCTCACTAGTGTATCATTCAATTATACTAGATACAACTAGCTCAACTGAGTCTAACTGAGTTAAACTGAATACAACTCCATAACTACTTATTCCAACTATGTCATAACTTTACCACTTGAGTTCTAAATGAGTCCTCCATGCATTAGCTCCAGTAAACCCTTGGGAATTGTATAATTCCCTCAGTCCACTGATGTGCCACATCTGTGCACTGAAACAAAGTGCTCCAAGAGAATAAGTTGTTGTTTAGTGTCTGATTATTATTAAGAGCTAATAATAATCATCATGCATCTATTTTTAGATCAGCGATCTATAAATAGAATTCACCCAATATTCTAAAAAAAGAATTTCATCTATTTTTCCAACTTGATCAACCATCCACAAATAGCATCCTGCAACTTTTGAAATATGATCATCATGTCTAAAAATAGACATAGTCTAAAAATATACTTGTGCCAAAAATAGCCTGCGGGCCCACTTAGTGAAGGCGACTCTTTTCACTAAGCTCATCATCTTGTTGAATCTCAATAGTTCATCCCTCGCCAATAAGATCTTGACCGTTGATCACCCAGATCGGACGGTGATCGGTTTTCCTTCCTTCCCATCGGCCATCGCACTTCGGCGATTCCCATTTCCTCATTCCCAAACCCTGTTCTCCACCGATATTCGTTCCCCCCTGCAATGAAATCCTGACCGTTGATCCATCAGATCTAACGGCCAGCACACTTTCACATTTCTGCCATCCTCTCGCCCCTTCGTTCCTTTTTGCGCGTGTGCGAGAATATCTCCACCGTTGATCCTCCTGATCCAACGGTCATCGCTCTTTCACAATTTTGAAATCCTCTCGCCCCTTCGTTCTTTTTTGCGCGTCTGTGAGAAGATCTCCACCGTTGATCCTCTCGATCCAATGCCCATCGCTCTTTCACCTTTTTACCCATCCTCTCGCCCATCCGTTATTTGCTCAAACCTGCGAGAAGATCTCCACCGTTGATCCTCTCGATCCAACGACTCACAATCCATATCACGCCTGTTTCACCAAAGGGCTTAAACACCCCATTTCTGCGTGGAAAGAGCGGTTTTCACCGTGGACGCATGCCACCTGTTGTATGGTATCACATCCACCGAAACCGATACCATATACCACCTCGGTATTGTGTGAAACCGCTTTCACCATTTCTGTGCCATTATTCAAGTATTTCCATGGTTTTCCCATGTTTTCGCCATAAAAACCTCTCGTTTGTGCATTCTCCCTCTTCTGCATTTCTCCTCTGCCCTCACTAAGCCGCTGAAGTAGTTATCCCACAAACGCAGGTTTATTATATGTTTTATGTTTTAATTTGCAGGTTTAATGGCGGCCTTGAGTCTGTAGGCGCTCCTACAACCAATATCAGTGGCAAAGAACTTCCGGATGACGATCTCGAGGCCAAATCAATGGAGAATGGGAGATTCAGGGTTTGGTCTTAATGTTTGATCATTGCCTCATGAACACTGGTCGAGTAATGAAACCATCCAGCGCAGAGAAAAGCCACCTGTATGCAAAACAAAAGTAGAAGATCAGCGAAAGAAATAGAGAACAAAGGATTAAGCCCGAGCAAAGAATTAAAGGGATCAATTGTTTGAAAACGATTAAAAGCTGAAGGTCGAAGGAAAAAGAAATGGAACAATTTTTTTTAAATAGTGACAAAGCATAGACATCAAAGAAGATTAATGAAAAATAGATCAAGGCTAAAAGGCCTAAAGACACGATTTATTGGTTAAAATCAAAGGAAACATAGACCAAAGACGGCCTCGAATAAATCAAATAGAGGCAGTCATTCATCCAAAATATCCAAATCACCACCTGTGGCCTACTTTCTTTTGTAAAGGAAAATTGACAGTTATTACACCCTTATAATATATTTTAAATCTGTCAAGGCAGTTATTGTAAAAGACGAATATAGGCTTCAAAGTCAAAATTTTCACCTATTTTCTCTTAAGAAGTTAAGACAGAGTTAGTAAAACAGAGAAGTAGCTGCACATGTTCCTACCTTATGCCTTGCATGGTTTTCAAGGTCAGGAATGCATTTACTCTGCCATTAATAACACTTGAACCCTAGAATAGTTCCACCTCCTCATTTGCAGCATAAATACTGCATCTTAACTCTTTGTAAGTGGGCATTTGGTGACTCTTTGAAGTAATACATAGTTCTGCTGAAGTTGAAAGAAAATTGATGTTCTGGAACTTGTGGATGTTCTGACCTGTTTGTTGATGGAGAAAGCTATGTCATTAGATACCTGAGCTTGGTTGTTGGTGAAGTATTCTTAATCTGTCAGTGTTATTTCCTGTTCCATTATGTTTCACCATTCTCTGTTGCAGTAGAGTAAAAAGTTTAGGCTAAGAAATGTCTTTTGAAAGCACCTTAGTTCTGTTTACTCTTCACTGTCTTTATGTTTTATGCTGCTAAAATATTCTAGAGAATTCTTAATTTCTCTCTAGAACCCTTATGCTTGTTTATTTCTTAAATGGTTCAATACAGTTGATCTCAAGAATGATTTATGGTTTTCCCTACTTACTTGCTGCCACTTAAAAACTGTTTCTGAAGTCTCCCTTTAAAGTACCATTGTTTAAAGTCTGCTAAAGAGGTTTTGTTCCGATCATACCCTTTGTACTTGCTCAAATAATTGTTTTGGAGGTCTTTATAGCTGTAATCAAAGATGTCTAGGAGTTCCTTCTTCTATGAATGTAGTTATGTGTGAATCTTGAATGTTTTCTTATCCTTGAAGGTGAAATCACTAGAAGTTAAATGAGTTTCTCGCCTTCTATATTTCATTGGAGAAGTTTGTCTTGGAATTATTATTTGCTGAAGTGTGGTTTCTAGAATTTATGGTTAGCCCTGTCTATGGAATGCCTCTTCATGTTTAGATAATGTTTTAAGTCCCTTTGTTGAGAAGTACATATAATTAAGGATTCTTAATTTCCCATAGTTCTACTTTTCATTCTAAACCATTGATGTCCATTTCATTTCACCTGAAAGACCTTGTAGATCCACTAGACAAGTTAGATTTTCCCTTTGATACCTCCGATCCATTTACAAACTTGTTACAACTTCCAATTGACTCCATTTCCCAATGACTTAGAGATTTCCCCTTTCTATCTATGTTGCCTAGATCATCATGTCCCACCAAACAATCAAACAAACTCATGCTTAATAACTAGCATAAAATCAACCTTTTACAAGAAAACAAGTCATATATTTGCAAAAAATTGAGAGATCCCTCTCTGCGACTAGGAAGGCTAGGTCCTAGAGCTCTAAAGATTGGTTTTGATGTTGCCTTGTCACTTGGTATGCCAATCTGCCAAATCACAGGACCCCAACATAATGGCGATCATGGTGGGACCTTTTTGAGTAAAAGTCCCTAACAAGACACTAAATATTCATTCAAGTGAACTATAGCTTTCTTCAAGCGCTACCAGCATAATGGTGATCATGATAGGACCTATCTGAATAAGTGGCAATCTAAGTAACCCTTAGGATTCTAAGATACCCTTATCAAACCTTGAAGAAATCAGCTAGTAAGCAATAGAGTAGACTCTGTTTGTTTCAACACCTTAGCTAAGTGATGAAATCAAGTATAGAACACTCTCAGAAACCATAGAACCATATAAAAACTCAGAAAACCCAAAACATTTCAGATTGGTTTTCAAATAATCATTGGTGGTGGACCATAAAACATTTTACCTTCAAAAAGCTAAAAATTTCCACTTGGCGACTCCACTAGCCCCAGTAGGCCTATTACTCCTCTAGATCTTCATATTTTCTTAGGACTATGTTAACCAGCCTTGCGGAAGTTTAGAAACCTAGTCCCCTATTATAGAAATCACTGTGAGAGGAAAAATTTAAAAAACAGTCCTAAAAACCTCAGCCTCTCTTAAATTTTTTTGAAAAACTAAAATCTGGCTTCACATAGGGTCAATACTAGATCCCATCCAGATCCTAACCCTCCTACCATAGTTGATAATCCAGAAAGGATTTTGTGGAAAACTTCCAGATCTGAAAAATCAACTGCTGATAGGACCATCTCAAGAACAAGATCTGTCCCTGAAAATCTCATAGTCTTGGAAGATCCTCACTTTGACTTACCTCATATAAAGAACCTATTTAGAAGTAAGTCTCAGAGTGATTTAAACCAAGCTGAATTTGAAACCACAGATTTGCAACAAAGCTTTAGCAGAGAAGCCTCACCTTCTACTCCACCTGATTCTCAGCTTCTCCATCATTTCAGCTCCTTCCATAACAGCTCTTCTCCTCATCAGTTTGCTGGCCCAAGTGTTTCTTCCACTCTTGTCCACACATACACTATTCAAAGCACTCCAGCTCAGCCCACTTTCCCTCTTGTAAATCCACCTCTTGTAAATCCCCCATTATTTCCTATCATGGCAGCATGGTATGCTTCATTAGTGTTACCACAACCTCTGGTTCCTTTACCCAATGAATATCAGTAAAAAATTCCCCATTTCACTAGAAATGAACCTACCACTGCTCAACAGCATGTAGATATGATGGATGATGCTTTTTATTATATGGAAATAGAAGAAGAGACCATTAAGATGAGAATTTTTGCTTAAATTTTAGGAGGATAAGCCAAAAAATGGTTCAAAGGCTTAACTCCTCACAGCATAAATGATCTCCCTTCTTTATACCAAACATTCACAAACAAATGGGAAATTAAAAATAACCCCCTCAAAATACTTTCAGACTATAATAACCTCAAGGGAAATACTGGGGAAAGTGTCCAAGATTATTGCACTAGATTCAATAGTGTGTATAATGCACTTCCCCCAAACATGAAACCTCCACTAGGCCTAGCCTTAGCTAAATTTCCAGAAGGCTTTGATCCAGAAATGGCCTACCAGCTAAGAGAAAGAGATCCCTTGACCTTAGAAGATATGTAGAGGGAAGACTTAAGTGTGGAAGCAAATCTAGTTGAGAAAAGAGCTAGGTTAAAAGCAGAGAAAAGAGTTACATATAGGGATGAAACAATGGCATCAACCTCATCATCCGATGCTAAAATTGATAAATTAGTAAAGGTAATGGAGATAATGCTTGAAAAGATAAATCTGAATGACAGAGTGCCTCCTAAGGAAAACCAAAACAATCCCAAAAACAGAAATAGAAATCCAAATTTCAGAAGAGATCCTAATCAAGATAGACAAAGAGATAATTACCAACAAATTAGGCCTCCCTTTCAGCAAAACTATGTAGATCAAGAAGAAGAAAGGGAAACTGAAAGATTGGAAGAAAATCATGTAAATCTAATAGGATTTGACAGTGAGAAAGATGTTTTTCTCACTGAATAAGAGCAAGGATTCTTCTCCTCAGAACAAACTGAAAACAACCATGAGGATTCTGAGGATTAGAGATTGGGGTTTGAAAATGCAATCATGGAGGTACACAAACAATATAATCTTAGAAGCAAAGGGAACCCAGAAATTTCAAATGACAAAAACACTAGTACTGATGTTAGGAAAACTTCAGAAAACCAGCCTAAAAAGACAGCAAGTAACACCAACACTATGGCCAAGAAAAATGATCTAAATAAAGACAAAAACAACCAACAAAGTGTTGAACAAAGCTGCCCTAGTACGTCTGCTAGTGGCCCTAAAAAATCTGTCCTAAATAAAAACCCTAATAAAATCCAACAAATCAGAATTGCTGAAAGAAATGTGAATGACAAAACATATGTAAATATGTCAAGAGAAATAGTTCCTTTCAGCCTTGAAGGGGAAATTGCCAAGATCAAAATCACCATACCCTTAGCTGAACTAGTAACTCAGGATGTATATAAAAATCAAGTTTTGAAAGCTTTGAATATAGGCAGTGACACTGATACTTTAAACTTGACAGATGATAAACCATAATTATTGTTTGGTCCTAAAGTTGAAGGAAAATACCAAGAAGGGGTTGTCCCTCCCTTCTATGTTAGCTTGAATATACATAACAAAATCTTGCACAATGGCATGCTAGACTCAGGTGCTTCACACAATCTTATGCCCAAAGTAGTAATGGAAAGCCTAGGCTTGGAAATTACTAAACCATATAAAGACCTGTATTCCTTTGATTCAAGTAGGGTCAAATGCTTGGGTCTAATCAAAGATTTATGTGTCAATTTGGCACAAATTCCTGCTAAAAGTCTAGTCATGGACATAGTAGTAGCTGAAATTCCCCCTAAGTATGGCATGCTTTTATCTAGATCATGGGGAGCCAAACTTTAGGGGAGCCTTCAAATGGACATGTCCTATGCCACCATCCCAGTGTTCAACCAAATCAGAAAACTATACAGGGAGTCTCATATGAAATACATGGTGAGTAACATAGATAGGCCAAACAATACTCCTGTTTATTCTATTCATTTGGATTTAGATTCCATTATCTTGTATAATGAAGATGAAATCAGCCAACAAGAAAAGGAAAACAAGAGAGAATTCAGTCCACCAAAACAGTCAAATATGTCCTCAACTCAAGTACAAAACAGTTCAAACTCTAGCAGCCTTGAACAGTAGAAAGAAAATGAAAATGAGATTGAAATACCTTGGAAAATAAGATTTTATGGCTCTTGTAGCAAATTAAGTTCAGGGGTTGGTGTATGGATACAGAACACAAATAAAGGATTTTCCATGCACAAATAACATCGCTGAATATGAAGCCCTCCTCCTTGGCCTACATTTGCTCAAAGATTTGGGAGCTAAGAAAATATCAGTCCAAGGAGATTCCGAGCTAATCATTAGACAGATTAAAGGGTATTCAGCCAAAAACCCAAAACTCAGAGAATATAGAAATGCTGCCCTTGATCTCCTAAAAACCTTTGAAAAATACAAACTCATTTTCATCCCAAGAGCTCAAAATCATCTAGCAAATGAACTTGAATTTGCTACTAGTAATTGCCAAATACCACAGACAAATGAAAAATTCAATGTAAAGGTAAAAAATAGGCCTGCAATACCTGACAATGAAAATTATTGGCAAGTGTTTGAAGGTGACAAACACATAGATGATTTTTTGCAATCAAGAAATGATTTTGCCATACCAACATCAAACACTAGCCATGAAGAAAGCTGTTTAAATGAAGAAAAAATCCCTGAAACAGAGTTGTCCTCTTCTGGTGATATAAACCATTTTGAACGTCGTTTTAGAGCTGAAATAGTTGATAATACAGACCAAAAAGACCTGGAAGTTTTACAATGTAAAAATAATACAATTCCAAGAGGTCTTACACCATTAGAGCAACTCTTTGATTTTAATGATGTAGCGAAAGAACCAAGAATGTAGCCTATAGAAACAAGTATAGAAGAACATAACATATGCAGCCTAGCAGAACCCAAAATGATCAAGCTATCCAGCACTCTTCCAGCTCATATCAAACAAAAATACATAGAACTTTTCAAAGAGTTTAGAGACGTGTTTGCCTGGGGATACAAGGATCTGAAATCATATGACACCAGCATCATTCAACACAAAATTCCTCTTAAGGAAAATCAGAAACCTTTCAAACAAAACTAAGAAGGATAAACCCTGTTTTATTACCTTTGGTTGAGAAAGAGATCAAGAAAATGTATGATGCTGGGATTATAGTTCCCCTTAGATACTCAGAATTTGTTTCCAACCTAGTATCTGTTAGGAAGAAGACCGGGGAAATCAAGCTTTGCATTGACTTCAGAAATCTAAATAGAGCCTCCCTAAAAGATAACTATCGCTTGCCAAAAATGGATCACATACTTCAAAGGGTGGTTGGGTCTAAAATAATATCATTGTTGGATGGGTTCTCATGTTACAATCAGGTGTTAGTACTCCCAAGTGATCAACATAAAACTGCTTTCACTACACCTTGGGGTACATTCATGTATTTCAAAATGCCATTTGGTTTAATGAATGCAGGGGCCACCTTCCAAAGGGCCATGGATATAGCCTTCTCAGAAGACATAGGATATTTTATAATAATTTACCTTGATGACATCACTGTTTTCTCTAAAACTGATGAAGAACACTTGATTCATTTAAGAAAAGTTTTTGATAAATGTAGGAAATACGACTTATTTTGAATCCCAAAAAGACACTCTTTGGTCTCCAAGAAGGAAAACTTCTTGGTCACATAATTTCTGAAGAGGGAATCAAAGTAGACCCTAAAAGGATTGATGGCATATTGAAGATCAGCCATCCTAGAAACCTCAAAGAATTACAATCTTTTATTGGGAAGATAAATTTTTTAAGGAGGTTCATCGCCAACCTTGCTGAGCTATTAAGAAATATCACAAACATGCTTAAGAAAGAGATAGGTGTTAAATGGACAATACAAGCTAAACAATCATTTGAACTAGTGAAACAAGCTCTTACTCAAACACCGTTTCTTATCAGTCTCGATTTCACCAAAGATTTCTACATCTTTTCTTTTGCATCTAAACATACAATAGCTGCAGTATTACTGCAAAAGAACACTATGGGGCAAGAACAACCAATATCCTTTTTTAGTAGGGCCTTAAGATATGCTCCACTCAAATATAACATCATGGAGAAATAATCCTTGGCCTTGGTAAAAGCATTGAAAGACTTTAGAGTCTACATTTTACATTCTCACATCATTGCTTTTGTCCCACATACTATTGTCAAGGATATTCTAAGTCAAGACCCTGATGGAAAAAGGGGTAAATGGATTGCTATAATTTTAGAATATGATTCAGAAATCAGGCCCACCAAATTAATCAAAGGGCAGGGATTAGAAAAACTCATGGCAGAGTCAAACTTCCAAGCACTAGATATGAATATGGTTGATGTTTTAGAAGAAACAAGAGAATTCACAGCTCCATAAATTGAAGAAAAATTTGTGAATTCACCTTGGTATGCTGATATCATATATGTGCTGCTTTATCTGAATACCCCTCCTTCTCTGTCTAAAACTAAAGCAAGATTTTTAAAACAGAAGGCTTTAAATTATTGCATATTAGATGGGGTTTTATATTGGAAGAATGCTGTTGGAATATTGCTTAAATGTTTGCTTGAGATTGATGCAGGAAAAATCATGCATGAGCTGCATGAGGGAGAATGTGGAGGATATCTTTATTGGAAGACTACAGTAAATAAAATCCTCAGATCTGGTTACTATTGGCCCACCCTTGTCATGTCCTACCATAAGTGTCAAATTTTTTATGGCAAGAGAAAACTCCTACCTTTACCCTTACATCCCATTAGTGTTGAGGCTCCCTTTCAAGAATGGGGCTTGGACTTCATTGGGGAAATTCACCCATCTTCTTCAGCCCAACATAAGTGGATCCTCACTGCCACTGATTATTTTACCAAATGGATAGAAGCAATACCTTGTAGGAATGATACTGACTCTGTCATTATCAAATTCCTTGAAACCAATATACTATCCAGATTTGGTTGTCCTAGAAAAATTATCACAGATAATGCTGTTGCCTTCAAGTCTAAAAGAGTGGCTGACTTCTGCTATAAATATCATATCACATAGGGTCATTCTACTACCTACTATCCCCAAGGAAATGGATTAGCTGAATCCTCCAATAAATGCCTTGTCAATATTATCAAAAAACTGTTGGAGTAGAATAAAAAATCATAACATAGTAAGCTTATTCATGCTTTATGGGATGATAGATTAACCACTAAAAAGTCAATAAATATGTCCCCCTATCAGCTGGTTTATGGCATGGTTGCAATCGTCCCAACATCTCTAGGAGTTCAAGTCATGAAACTCCTTCAAGAAGTACAAACTGAATAAAATGATATGTAGAGAAGGATAAATCAGACCATTCTTTTACAACAGTCCAGAGAGGAAGTATATAAGAGAACGCAAACATTCCAAGAAGGCATCAAGAAGTTATTTGACAAAAGGACTAAAGAAAATGATTTCCAAGTTGGAAATATAGTTCTAAAGTGGGATTCTAGAAGGGAAGAAAAGGGAAAACATGGAAAATTTGAGAATTTGTGGAAACGGCCCTACATCGTTCATTCTATAAAGGGTCATAATGCATTCTTTCTGCAAGAGCTGAATGGAGAAGACATATCTGGAGGTCCTGTCAATGGAAAAATGATAAAGCAGCACTACTGTCAAGAGTCTCGAATTCAAAGTTTTTATTCATTGTACATAACCCAATTGTAAAGAAATCATGAAAAATACAAAAACAATAAAAGAAAAGAAAAAAGGAAAAGAGGGCAGATTCAAAAGAGGTACAGCCCCATACCCAAAAAACATAATTTTCTGAAAGTGTGCAAGTCTAAATGCCACTGCTGATTCAAAATTATATCTTGTTCAATCATCTAGCCTAATCATGGCTGAACATGCTTTAAATTTATGTTGATAAGCTAGTAGAAAAACCGATTGATAAGATCATTTCAGACTTGACTTATTCAAAAAGGATAGATTAGGAGAATATAAAGATACTGGTTCCACATGCTCAAAACATAACCAAAGAGATAGATAAGGATTCCTTGCAAAAATACAAATCATGGCCTTATTTTTCTAATTTACTTTTATGCAAAAATAATGTTTGTGTGTAGATTGTTCAAAATGCCACAACCATGGTTGATCAGATTGTCTAATCCTGATTTTGAACCATGCTTTAAATTTTTATGTCAATAGCTAGAGAATCAAGATTGCCAATCAGTTTAATCTTGGCAGTCAAGTAGCATAGGTAGGGAATAAAAAGAGTTCAACAGTTTAATCTGGACTCTTCGAAGAAATAAGGATAGGATAGTTAGTTTATTTTCAATTTTCAAATACAAAATGTCAAAGAGTTTGCTAGATCAAATGCACTCAAAAGAAGAAACCATTCTAGGACAAGTAGGATTGAGGTAGGTAGAGATGCTGTTTGAAGAAATTACATGTTGCAGATTGATTGAAATTATCAAAAATAAAAGAAATATCAACAAGTAAAAAGAAGAAATATGCCTAATGGATAAGGCACTGATCTGCTGAAACTCAAAGATTTCATAAGATGAGGTTCTGGACACCTTGAAAAGACAGCTGTCCTCCCCAAGTGGAGCCACTGTTAGCCATCTATAAATTTTGTTATACCTCATGATGGCTAAATAGGTTCCTTAGTTTTCAAGAAAAAAACTTTATGGAAATTTGTGAGTTCTTGAAACCTCACTATGTTCATTATCTTCAAATAAATCATTTCACTGAGAAATATTCACCAAAAGCCTCCAATATTATCCTACTGATGTAAAAGAAACTGCTTCAAAACCATTTCCCATCGTTTCATAAGCCCCATTTCACTCATTTTTCACTTATCCTAATTCATCATCTCATTCCCCTAAAAATCCCCTTTTTCCTTCATTTTATCTTCATTCTCCCCAAAAAACCCCTTTAAACCTTATAAGCCCCCTTTATATGGTTTTAAACCCCTCTTTTTACCCTATCGAAACCCCTCAAAAGGCTTCAAAAAACCCCATTTCTGCATATTTCCCGACCTTTTAATTTTGGGCCTTAAGCGCTTTTTACTTAAGGCCCCTAGCCCCTTTTCACCATAAGACCAAGGCCTGCGACAATCGGCTACAGGCCTTAAGCCCCTTTCGCGCCATCGGACTTCGCTCCTCCCCATTTCCATTTGCCTTCTCTATATTTTCACCACCAATGTTCATCCCCCGCCGATAAGATCTTGACTGTTGATCACGCAGATCAGACGGTCATTAGTTTTCCCTCTTTCCCATCAGCCATCGCACTTCGGCGATTCCCATTTCCTCATTCCCAAACCATGTTCTCCACCGATATTCGTTCCCCCCCGTGATGAAATCCTGACCGTTGATCCATCAGATCTAACGGCCAGCGCACTTTCGCATTTTTGCCATCCTCTCGCCCCTTCATTATTTTTTGTGCATCTGCAAGAAGATCTCCACCGTTGATCATCCCGATCCAACGGTCATCGCTCTTTCGCAATTTTGACATCCTCTCTCCCCTTCGTTCTTTTTTGCGCGTCTGTGAGAAGATCTCCACTGTTGATCCTCCTAATCCAACGACCATCGCTCTTTCACCTTTTTACCCATCCTCTCGCCCATCCGTTATTTGTGCAAACCTGCGAGAAGATCTCCACCGTTGATCCTCTCGATCCAATGGCTCACAATCCATATCGCGCCCGTTTCACCAAAGGGCTTAAACACCCCATTTCTGCACGAAAAGAGCGGTTTTCTCCTTGGACGCGTGTCGCCTATTGTATGGTATCACATCCACCGAAACTGATACCATATACCACCCCGGTATTGTGCGAAACCACTTTCACCATTTCCGCGCCATTATTCAAGTATTTCCCTGGTTTTCCCATGTTTTCGCCATAAAACCTCTCCTCTGTGCATATCAGTGGCAAAGAACTTCCGAATGACGATCCAAAGGCCGAATCAACGGAGAATGGGAGATTCAGGGTTTGGTATTAATGTTTGATCAATGCCTCATGAACACTGGTCGAGTAATGAAACCATCCAACGCAGAGAAAAGCCACCTGTACGCAAAAAAAAAGGTAGAAGATCAGCGAAAGAAATAGAGAACAAAGGATTAAGCCTAGGCAAAGAATTAAAGGGATCAATCCTTTGAAAATGATTAAAAGCTGAAGGTCAAAGGATAAAGAAATGGAACAAAATTGTTTAAACAATGACAAATCATAGACAACAAAGAAGATTAATAAAAAACAGATCAAGGCTAAAAGGCCTAAAGACACGGTTTATTGGTTAAAATCAAAGGAAACATAGACCAAAGGCGGCCTCGAATAAATCAAACAGAGGCAGTCATTCATCCAAAATATCCAAATTGACACCTGTGGCCTACTTTATTTTGTAAAGGAAAATTGACAGTTATTACACCCTTAGAATATATTTTAAATCTGTTAAGGCAATTATTGTAAAAGATGAAGATAGGCTTCAAAGTCAAAATTTTCGCCTATTTTCTCTTAAGAAGTTAAGACAGAGTTATTAAAATAGAGAAGTAGCTGCATATGTTCCTACCTTATGCCTTGCATGGTTTTCAAGGTTAGGAATGTATTTAATCTACCATTAATAACACTTGAACCCTAGAATAGTTCCACCTCCTCATTTTCAGCATAAATACTGCATCTGAACTCTTTGTAAGTGGGAATTTGGTGACTCTTTGAAGTAATACATAGTTCTGCTGAAGTTGAAAGAAAATTGATGTTCTGGAACTTGTGGATGTTCTGACCTATTTGTTGATGGAGAAAGCTCTGTCACTGGATCCCTGAGCTTGGCTGTTGGTGAAGTATTCTTAATCTGTCATTGTTATTTCCTATTCCATTATGTTTCACCATTCTCTGTTGTAGTAGAGTAAAAATTTTAGGCTAAGAAATGTCTTTTGAAAGCACCTTAGTTCTGTTTACTCTTCACTGTCTTTATGTTTTCTGCTGCTAAGATATTCTAGAGAATTCTTAATTGCTCTCTAGAGCCCTTATGCTTGTTTATTTCTTAAATTTTTCAATACAGTTGGTCTCAAGAATGATTTATGGTTTTCCCTACTTACTTGCTACCACTTAAAAACTTTTTATGAAGTCTCCCTTTAAAGTACCATTGTTTAAAGTCTGCCAAAGAGGTTTTGTTCCGATCATACCCTTTGTACTTGCTCAAATAATTGTTTTGGAGGTATTTATAGCTGTAATCAAAGATGTCAAGGAGTTGCCTCTTCTATGAATGCAGTTATGTGTGAATCTTGAATGTTTTCTTATCCTTGAAGGTGAAATCACTAGAAGTTAAATGAGTTTCTCGCCTTCTATATTTCATTAGAGAAGTTTGTCTTGGAATTATTATTTGCTGAAGTGTGGTTTCTAGAATTTATGGTTAGCCTTGTCTATAGAATGCCTCTTCATGTTCAGATAATGTTTTAAGTCCCTTTGTTGAGAAGTACATATAATTAAGGATTCTTAATTTCCCTTAGTTCTACTTTTCATTCTAAACCATTGATGTCCATTCATTTCACCTGAAAGACCTTGTAGATCCACTGGCCAAGTCAGATTTTCCCTTTGATACCCCCAATCCATTTACAAAATTGTTACAACTTCTACTTGAATCCATTTCCCAATGACACAGAGATTTCCCCTTTCTATCTATGCTGCCTAGATCATCATGTCCCACTAAACAATCACACAAACTCATGCTTAATAACTAGCCTAAAATCAACCTTTTACAAGCAAAAAAGTCATATCTTTGCAAACAATTGAGAGATCCCTCTTTGAGACTAGGAAGGCTAGGTCCTAGAGCTCTAAAGATTGGTTTTGATGTTTCCTTGTCACTTGGTATGCCAATCTGCCAAATCACAGGACCCCAACAACTGGGATACGATAAATCCTAATAGTCAACCTGTGTTGACGCAGAATATGCACTTGAGAGGGTTCAAGCGTAGGTTTTAATGTCAGCATCTTTGGAAAACCAATTGTAAATCCTCCATATGATCACTTCGCTTCTTGGATCGCACAGTAAGGTCTTCTAAGTAAGCTAAGATTAGGTGGTCGAGGTCATGGAAGATATAATTCATGTCCCGCTGGAAGGTGGCTCCAACATTTTTAAGACTGAATAACATAACTTGGTATGAGAATGTGCCCCAAGGGGTAGTGAATGTTGTCTTGTACCGATTCGTGTGCCGGATTTGAATTTGATTGTACCCCGAGAATTTTTCCATGAAGGACAAGGCCTCATGACCGGTGCAAGCATCAATGACTTGGTCGATAGATAGGGTAGGGTAGTTTTCCTTGGGACAAGCTTTGTTTAAATCTCATAAATCTATGTAGACCTGAATGGTGCCTTGTTTTTTCGTGACAGGAATAGGGTTGGAAACCCACGATGTGTAAGCGATTGGGTAGATGAGACCAAATTTGTGAATCTTATCGATTTATTGCTTGATCGCTTATGCCTTTAATGGGTGCAATTGACGTTGTTTTTGGCGTACTAGTGGTATGTCAGACCAAGTGTCAATGTGATGTTCTAAGATAGTGGGGCTAAGCCCTGACATTTATAAATAATCCGATGTGAAGATGTCCTTGTACTATTACAACAAGTTTGTGTAAGTGACTAATACTTCTGGGGAGCATGCTACCCCTAGTAAGATTTCTTCGAATTTTCCTATTTTTCTCGATATATTCACCTTAATGGTTGGTGAAATATTTGACATTTTACCTTCTTCGAACGTGTCAAGTGTCAGGATGGGATTTTTGAACCAGTCTACCTTCCCATATGGGAGGAAGTCTTTGGATTCAATTGTGTATATCTCTTGGGTTTCTGGGTTGTTAGGACCGAATGTTTTTTTCTGGTAGAAAAAACGAGCAGAGATGCATTGAGTCCCACAGACAATCTGGTTCCGTCATGGACTCTAGAATATCCTCGTTTGAATGGAACAAAAATTCTAAGGGGGATTTGGTTTGCGTGAGGCCGTGAGGAGTTGGTTTGGGCCTAACAGTGCTGGTCGACAAACACAAATAGGATTCCATAGTTGATGTTGTGGAACCAGACGAGGTCGACAGGGTGCAGACTGGTTGAGTTTATACTGATGATGGTACAACTAATGTTGTAGTTGTAGTAGTCTCGAAACCAATGACAGATGAGCAGAAAACACGAGTCATGGTTACCATGCATGGTGAGATGAATCGTATGTGGTGTTGTGTGTCATCAACGTTGAATGGTGAAGGAATTTCCATTGTGGCGGCTTATGTGAGAGCAATATTATGCTCTTCTTGTGGTGTACTAAGGGTATTCTCACTTACCTGGATTTGGAAGCTACATTGAGTGCAGAGGTGCCTAAATGTTTCCATTAAGGAGAACAACTCTATTTTGTGATTGGGAATTGTGCAAATGGTGCATGGTGTCAAGGTGCTTATCGAGTAGATGGTGTGAGAACCAACGCTACTCTTTGTGCTCGAAGTGGATGCTCAGAGATGATTTGGCATTGGGACATGTTTGCGCTTCTGCCATCTCTGAGTCTTTGGTTTTGGTTGGTCTAGCTTTTTTGGGGAGTTCAGACTAAACGTTGCCCTTGCCACTCGTAGCCTTGGGAGGTATTCACAATTTAGATTATGGTGGAATTGTGATCAAATCCTGCAATAGTAGCGTGTGATATTATCTTGATTGGAGAGATTGATCAGTGGGATGGTGGTGACCATGCGAAGACTGTCAGTGAGTTTCTTGAGTTCCTGACATTGATTGACTCTGTGGTCATTTTTATCGCACAACCCACATGTCGTTCTTGTCTTGTTTTGGGCCTTGCTAGGACGATGGGTCATATTAGCCTTCCTAATGTTTCGGTAACGATGGGGGGAAGGCTGCCTTGGGGCAGGTTGCATTGCGTCAAGCTGCCTTAGTTATAGACCAGTTACATCCGGGTATTGGTAGCTAATGAGCGTATGGTGTCTAATAAAGGTTGAAACTGAGAGAAATAAATACAATGTCGAGTCTAATGGTTGTTATGAAAAATAAAACAAGAATATTTCACTTGGTTATCCATTCCATTTGGACTTTTGGAGTAAATAGGTACCATTTGTGGAATGATCTTATATCCGGGCATTCGACGACCAAGTGGTCACGTGTGTCACATAATGCGCAGGTTGGGCTTATCTGTGGACGAAGGTTGGGGGTGATGATGTGCCCCTTTGTTGGTCATTTTTCTGCTATTTTTATCACTCATAATTTTGCGAGTCATTACTTGACATGGTCATACAGTTCACTCCTCAAAAGGGTAAGGTCTCCTTAAACCTTTTTCAAGTTGGCATAGGAAATTTCATTTTTTCATATTTAACCTATCCTAAGTTTCAAGACCACCCTCATTTCATCTCAAAAACACCTCCATATAGGTCACATAATGTTCCATCAGTCATAATTTTCTGACATATTTCATTTCCCAAGCTTACAGCTCCGAAAAGAGGGTTTTCTATTTTCAGAATGTAGAATTTTCCTGTTTTATAGATGTTTTTAGAATGCAGATTCTGGATAGCTGGAGATGTGTTAAAAAAAAAGAGAGGTTCTTTTTCAAGACATACTGACATAAAAAAACCTCCTTCATTTTTTCAATATCTATCAAGGATAGGGAGAAAATATCTCATCTCTGAATCCTATGTTTTCAGAAAAAACAGAGTCATTTTAGTGATGAATAAACTTGCTAAATGAGAAAAGGATGTTTTTGAAGAGGAAACAAATCAAGGCTATTAAATTGATTTTGATTATGTTTTAAGAAGTTAAAGGCATGTTGAAAACAAATTTTATGCAGCTGGAAGGTACATTTTTGAAACAAGGCAAAAATCTGGAATTTACACGGTTTATGATAGTTTCGTAGCGTTTCCCAGGCTTGAAGCCAGGAAAACGCTACGAAACCACCTGTAGCTTTATTTTTGTTTAAAAAAACACTTTTGGTAGTTTCCAAGGGAGGAAATGACAGGGAAGATGTGTCAGAACATGATGAAGACCATGCAAGAGAAAAGAAGCATAAATTCTGATGGCAAAGGTCATTTTTGTACGCTACGAAACTACTAAAAACTATTTTCGTAGAGAATTGTTTTTTAAGGTTTCTGAGCAAATGAAAAAGTATTTTGTAAATCTGAAAGAGGTTTTTCTTCCTCACCGAACCCTCTACAAAAAAATCTCTCAATTTATGCAAAGCCATCAGGGTTTGGAAATTATACACTCATATTTTCATGCTACGAAACTGCTGAAAACTGTTTTCATAGTGAATTGTTTTCTAAGGTTTCTGAGCAAATAAAAAAGTATTTTGGAAATATGAAAGAGGTTTTTATTCAGCACAGAACCTTGTACAAAAAAAACCTCATTTTTTGTAAAGCCATCAGCGTTTGGAAATTATACACTCATATTTTCACGCTACGAAACTGCTGAAAAACTATTTTCGTAGTGAATTGTTTTTTAAGGTTTTAGAGCAAATGAAAAACTATTGTGGAAATATGAAAGAGGTTTTTCTTCAGAAACAACCTTATACAAAAACCTCTCTCATTTTCTGCAAATCCATAAGGGTTTGTAAATTATACACTCATCTTTTCATGCTACAAAACTGCTAAAACACTGTTTTCGTAGCGAATTTTTTTTTAAGGTTTCTAAGCAAATGAAAAAGTATTTTGGAAATATGAAAGAGGTTTTTCTTCAGCACAGGTCCATATACAAAAACCTCTCGCAGTGTCTTCAAATATATCATGGTTTTGAAATTATACACTCATCTTTGAAGCCTATGTTTTCAAAATTTTCAGTAACCAGATTTGTGAAAAAATTGTAAAAATTCGACTTGGAGGAGGTCCAACTCAGCATCCACGTGTCATAATGACACATCAGCACTCTAGTACACTCAGAAAATTAGTTGGTTGAAGTTGATAAGGGTTATTGAATTGGTTTTTTGAACTATTAATGAAATAAGAGTCCTTTTTGTATTCAAACTCTGCAAAACAGAAATATCCCTAGAAAGTCTCCAAGTGATAGAATCATGTTTGAAATAGGTCTCTGAGGTGGGAATTCAAAGATAGCAAGGTGGCATATCATTTTTACGAGTCCTCATTCTATAAGGGACTTAGTTTGAGAGTTAGAAGGGGTTGGGATATGTTATGGTTGACTGCTGCTATTGTAAACAGGTTTTTGATCAGTAATGGAGAATGGCTATTGGTTTCATCCTTCACCTGAGATTAATTTGATACTTTCATGAATCATATGTATCTTATTACTTTATTTAAATATTTTAATGTTTGATTACTCAGAATTCTTGCTTTGCATGCTCTGACTTCCTTTCAAGCACTAAACTATTGGATATATTTCTCAATGTCCTGCTTTTAGTATCTTAATTATCATTACTCAGAATTCATGTCTCTCATGCTCTAACTTCCTTTGAACATTTATATATTGAGTAAACCCTGTATGTGTGTATTCTACTTTCATTTAAGTATCTACACGCCTCAGCTTCCACAAGGAGAGCCTTTTTCATTGAGATCCCTGTTACTGACTCCATAGCCCAATGGTATCAGGCCTTCATCTTTTCAACCTGCAAACATACAAAACCAAGACACAATTCATAGAGTTAGCCATATAGTACTATCATTATCTAAATCATAAAACCCCCTTGAGAGAGCCCTCTCAGACTGAAGAGGCTAAGCTTTAGTCAAAAGCTGGTTTGAAATAGTTACACTGAGTTTTCTGATCATCAGCAATCAAGTACAATTTTGGTGATAACATTTTGGTGCCGTTATCGGGGAGCCAAAGGTGTAAATTTTCCCTGGGAAGAACGACAAAGTTTCAGTTCTAAGGTCTGAGAGAAGAAGATACTTAGACACATATTGGTTGTATTTCTACTCTGGCGACTCCACACATCAAATAATCAACTGGAAGGTGACTCCACTGTTTGAAGATCAATAGCTTGATGAAGTTTCAAGATGAGTTCCATTGCAAGAATAAATGCTAGGTATGCCTCTATGAATTGGTCTCATATCTGTGATTTTCCAAATCCTATGCCAAAGGTCGAATGTTTAATTGATCTTCCCATATTTAAAGATAAAAAGAAAGACAATGTTGCTCTTCATTTGGTTAGATTCAATATGCATGTACATAGACTTAAGGTTCAGTTCCCTGAGGATTGTCTCATGAAGACGTTTATGGTCACTTTAGAGGGAAAAGCATGGTCTTGGTACGAAAGCCTACCAAATGGTTCATTATATTCTCTTGCTGATTTCCATGTTGCATTTTATGAGATGTATGAAGAGTGTCATCCCTCCTTATTGCTGGTCAAAGACTGCTGTAAACATTGTGTGAGTTTTATTGAATATATGGAGAATTGTTATGAAGATGATGAGTTCATGGATGAAGAAATTTTAGAGGCCCTTCATGAAAATCCCTTTCATCACCAAGAAGAAAGGATAGCCTCTCCCTTGGATGAAAATGAAACCCAACAGAAGTTTATTTATGAAAATCATGTTAGATCCTCTGAGTTTGATGAAAAATTGCAGCAGACTTGTCAGTCTTTTGATCATCAAGAATATGAGAATCATTTCAAACAACAAGAGGAAATATTGGAAGATAATTGTTATAATCCTCAGGTAAAGGAAGAAGTTTATTCTTCATGTCATTCCTTGCATCAACCTACATCAAATAATGATCACATTAATGAGGAAGTGAATGAAAATTTTTCTTTATCCTTGTCTTCTAATCTGAAGTCATTTGAGTGCAAGTCAGAAGATAAGATTCAATTTTTGGATGAAGTTGCTAATAAAATTGAAAAAGACATTGGAATTTTAGAAGATCAAATTCAATCTTATAGTATTCATGATCAAGATCAGTCTTTTCAAAAGTTTTTAATGCCAGAACACAAAGAGAGGGTGCTACTACCTTTATCTTTTGAGATTGAGGAAGAATACCCTGTTTTTGAAAATCAGTTTGATAGCACACAACTGAAATCTTGTTTGGCTGAGAAAAGCAAATATGAGTTGTCCAAAGCTACAGAATATCTAGAGAATCATCAAACTGGTCATGTCTTCTATGATCCTATATCTGACTACATGGAAGAGTTCTACAGTCCATATTTCCAATTATATTTTCATTATGAGGATCAGATACATTTTATGTTTCCTTGGTCATTTCAGTAACATGCTTACTTTTGGTTGAAGTGCAGTCAAGATGTTCAAATGTCAGATCAAATCAATGACTGGCTTCATTGGAAGTTTCATGTTGCTTGAATTAAAAATGGAGATTGCAGCTGTTAGGGTAGGTAGGAGTGTGTGAATAAGATAAAAGTTGACTGAGAATATTTTTAGTAGGTACAAATTTTTTTTTTTAGAAGTAATCATCAAGCTTGAGCCTGAGGTGAAGGCCATAAGAGCTTGGCGAAGTCTTCATAAATTTCAGAGTTTTCATTTCCAAGAGGATGGATGTCATTGGAACTACAGGTTCTTTTGTGTACCACATGTACACACCATCCCAAGTGGAGCCACTGTTATCACTCATAATTTTGTGAGTCATTACTTGACATGGTCATACAGTTCACTCCTCAAAAGGGTAAGGTCTCCTTAAAATTTTTTCAAGTTGGCATAGGAAATTTCATTTTTTCATATTTAACCTATCCTAAGTTTCAAGAACACCCTCATTTCATCTCAAAACCACCTCCATATAGGTCACATAATGATCCATTATTCATTATTTGCTGAAATATTTCATTTCCCAAGCTTATAACTTCGAAAAGAGGGTTTTCTGTTTTCAGAAAGCGGAATTTTCCTGTTTTATACATGTTTTTAGAATGCAGAGTCTGGATAGCTAGAGATGTGTTTAAAAAAATAAGAGAGGTTTTTCTTCAAGACATACTAACCTACAAAAGCCTCCTTCAGTTTTGCAATATTTATCAAGGATAGGAAGAAAAGAGCTCATCTCTAAATCCTATGTTTTCAGAAAAAACAGAGTCATTTTAGTGATGAATAAACTTGCTAAAGGAGAAAAGGATGTTTTTGAAGAGGAAACACCTCAAGGCTCTTAAATTGAGTTTGATTATGTCTTAAGAAGTTAAAGGCATGTTGAAAACACATTTTATGCAGATTGAAGGTACATTTTTGAAACAAGGAAATTTTTTGGAATTTACACTGTTTATGACAGTTTCGTAACGTTTCCTAGGCATGAAGCCAGGAAAATGCTACGAAACCACATGTAGCTTTCTTTTTGTTTAAAAAACCAGTTTTGGTAGTTTCCAAGGGAATGAAATAATAGGGAAGATGTGTCATAACATGATGAAGACCATGCAAGAGAAAAGAAGCAGAAATTATGATGGCAAAGGTCATTTTTGTATGCTACGAAAGTACGCTACGAAAATGCTGAAAATTGTTTTCGTAGCGAATTTTTTTAAGGTTTCTGAGCAAATGAAAAAGTATTTTAGAAATATAAAAGTGGTTTTTCTTCATCACAAAAACCTCTACAAAAAACTCTCTTAGTTTCTGCAAATCCACCAGGTTTGGAAATTATACAGTCATCTTTTCACGCTACGAAACTACTGAAAAAATGTTTTTGTAGCGAATTGTTTTTTAAAGTTTTTGAGAAGATGAAAAATTATTTTGGAAATATGAAAGAGGTTTTTCTTCAGAACCGGCCCCTCTACAGAAAAAATCTCTTAGTTTCTGCAAAGCCATCAAGGTTTGGAAATTATACACTCATATTTTCACGCTACGAAACTACTGAAAAACTGTTTTCGTAGCGAATTGTTTTTTAAGGTTTCTAAGCAAATGAAAAAGTATTTTGGAAATATGAAAGAATTTTTCCTTTAGAAAAGGTCCATATACAAAAATCTCTCTTAGTATCTGCAAAGCTATCAGGGTTTGGAAATTATACACTCATCTTTGAAGCCTATGTTTTCAGAATTTTCACTAACTAGATTTGTGAAAAAATTGTAAAAATTCGACTTGGAGGAGGTCCAACTCAACATCCACGTGGCATAATGACACATCAGCACTCTAGTACACTCAGAAAATTATTTGGTTGCAGTTGATAAGGGTTATTTAATTGGTTTGTTGAACTATTAATGAAAGACGAGTCCTTTTTGTATTCAAACTCTGGAAAACATAAATATCCCTAGGAAGTCTCCAAGTGATAGAATCATGTTTGAAATAGGTCTCTGAGGTGGATATTCGAAGATAGAAAGGTGGCATATCATTTTTATGAGTCCCCATTCTATAAAGGATTTAGTTTGAGATTTATAAGGGGCTGGGATATGTTATGGCTGACTGTTGCTATTGTAAACAAGTTTTTGATCAGTAATGGAGAATGGCTATTGGTTTCATCCTTCACCTGAGATTCATTTGATACTTTCATGAACCCTATGTATCTTATTAATTTATGTAAATATGTTAATTTTTAATTACTCAGAATTATTTCTTTGCATGCTCCGACTTCATTTCAAGTACTAAACTATTGGATATCTTTCTCAATGTACTGCTTTCAGTATCTTAATGTTCATTACTCAGAATTCATGTCTCTCATGCTCTGAATTCCTTTGAAAATTTATATATTGAGTAAACCCTGTATGTGTGTATTACAATTTCATTTAAGTATCTACATGCCTCAGCTTTTATAAGGAGAGCCTTTTTCATTGAGATCCCTTGTCACTGACTCCATAGCCCAATGATAACAGGCCTTCATATTCTTAACCTGCAAACATACAAAACCAATACACAATTCATAGAGTTAGCCATCTAGTACTATCATTATCTAAATCATAAAACCCCCTTGAGAGAGCCCTCTTAGACTGAGGAGGCTAAGCTTCAGTCAAAAGCTGGTTTGAAATAGTTACACTGAGTTTTCTGATCAACATCCAATCAAGTACAATTTTGGTGATAACAACTGACATGAAGAAAATGGACCTGGTTGCCACATTTTCTCACATTGTCAAACTTTCCACTGATTCTAAATTTGATTCGTCTGTTGCGGTGATGTGTGTTATGGCTTGGCGTAAATTATTTAATACCGACCAAAATCAGGGGATATATGGACAACGACGAACTAGGTGGTCGCCTGAACACACTCGGCATGAATACTGAACTACTCGTAAGTTGTCATAGTATATGGGGTTGAATGGATACCATATCTGAAACAACTCTAGAGCTTCACAGTCAGCGATGAAGTGATCTCGTTCATCACATAGTGCGAAAAGATGTATAGGAGCTTGAGGACGATAACAAAAGGTAGGTGGTCATTCAGGTGACTGTCTCTCCTCGGATATATATAATATGGTCCTTGTTGCTTCCTCCCTTGCGTGGTAGTACTGTTCGCAAATTTCGTGTCTGAGCCAACTATGTCAGAGTTTTCAGCGATGAAGCATCGCATGAAATCCAACATGGTCTGGAACCGATGGATGTGGTGACAATGACACACATGGTGGTTTCTTCGAAAAATATGACACGTGTGTCGTCAATGCCGAACTAAGTTGCTTTGGGAAACGTGAGGGACTTGGTACCAATGGTTAAAAACCCTTAATTCGGGACATTGTGCGAGTAAGTGGTCTGGCTCGTCGGACACTGCACAAACTGGGGCCTGCCGAGTTGCCTCCGTTTTCCGTCTTTGGTCCATTGTGGTGACTGTGTACGAGGAGGATGTAGGCTCCTCTCATATGTAAAATATGGTTCTAGGCTCTCCCTCGTCCATTTTCATGGGTGGATCTGAGGGTTCCTGTTGGTACGATTGCTCGAGGGCTTGCAAGGCATCCCTATATTGTGGCATCTCTAGGAAATGGTGGGTATAATTCCCATAATTGTCGCATATGGTGCATGTGTGATTGGTGCACAATGCTTTCCCTTTTTTTTTGTGGCCTATTCCTTTTTATGGGAATTTGAGGTCATGAAATTTATTTCGGTGTTTAGAAGAGGTTTTAATTCATCTAACTCTGGGAAAATATTGGTAGGATGGCCTATGATATCACATAATGCGCAAGGTTGTAATGCCCTAGGTATTTTTGGGTTTTTTATTTTCTTCCCTTTTTTGTTGGTTTTCTTGGTCCCGTTAGCTGGAATTACTACGAGTGTTTCATTAACCACTGTGGCCTCTTGAGGGGTGATAGGGGTTATCACTATAGAAGTGATGCCAGGAATTCCTAGCATGGATGGTGGGGGGTATAAAAATGGGGTTTGTGTGATGGCGTAGGGAAGGAATGCTATGCCAGTGGCTTCGGTCTCCGTACTACTAGTTTCCATATCCGGGCTGGTCTCGGTGTTTGATGATATCATCATGAACACTGGTGCCCCTATGATTTCTGGGAATGCCTCTAGTATGATAGGGGGATCTGCTAGGAATGATCCTAAGATCGATGATGGTTTGAATTGGCGAGTAACAACTTCTTGTTACCACATTAGTGATTTCATAGTTATGTCTACATAAGGTAAAATGACATCGAGAGTCATCATGGGTTTCTTATCATAGTATGTAAGCTGGTCGACGGTGATGATTCGATCTTAATGGGGGAACATCATCACCTGAAAGACAAAGGATGTTATTGCAGTCATGGCGTACGTATAACTCCACCTGAGGAGTATATTGTAGTCTAGCTGCGCATCCAAGACTTCAATGTCTATAAGTACCATCTTTCTGGCCAAGTTTACAGGGACATTCTGATATAGACCGATGAGGGCTAAAGGTCGACTATCGTATGCTCTAAGCATGATGTCAGATGGTTTTAGTTTAGGTGATCCCAACTTCTGCTAAATGGATTTGGACATGATGCATGCAGATTCTCCTTCGTCAATGATGCATCGGTGTATGGTGATGTTATGGACTGACACTGATATTTGGAAGGCGACCAGAGAAGGAAGTCAGGGGCTTGCTTTGTCTAGGTCAAAATCCATTAGGCGCGAATCAGAAGGGTTGATTGCGCCTAATGCAGAAATTAGGGCTTTCCGTTGTTTTGGGTATGACTGTTGAACTTCTAAGGATGACATGGCAGTGTGTGATTATGTTAAATCATCCACTATGCTTTAGTTATGAGAATTGTTTGAGTGGTGTCCTATGTGCCTGGTTGGCCCCTTGACCGTTTTTGGAAGGGGCTCTATAAGTACTTTGGATATGGTTAACGGTGCAGTAGGTGCACTCGTGCTCGTACCTAATGAGTTGGTGCCCGCAGGCGTCATAGTTCCTATTCCTTGTATGGAAGAAAATTTCTTCACCAGTCATGTAAATCTCATGGCTGCTGCTCTGGGTATAGTTTTGGGGTGGTTGTTATTGTTGGGTGTTAACCACTCCTTGGTGGAGGAAAGGCTCTTGCATTACAATAGGTTGTTGGGTTGGTCCCCCTTGTCTGCGGTTACCCTGAATTTTTTCAGTTCAGGGAGGTCGGGCCAGTGGTGAGTGTAATGGACGTACTCACCACATTTAGGCACAAGAATTGTTTGTCCTTAGACTGGACCTCTTGTTTTTCCCTTGGGAGTTGTTTTTTAGCTCTTGGTTTTGATTTTGGTTGGGGTTGCCTCTAGACTGAGATCGCGGGGGGCGTTTTTGGTTACCGCCCCCTGTCCAGGGTCTCCCTTTTGTTTATTTCTAAACGTCTTTTTCACAATGTTAGGAGGGATGTTATGGTTCTCCTGGTCATGAGCCTAGAAAGGTTGCACTAAGTTCATCGTCGCGTTGTGATGCGATTGTGGATTTTGTTTAGGGAAAGGGGAATATTGGTTCCCCTGTCCCTGTTTGGTGTAAGGTTGTTGGGGGGAATCTCTTCCATCAACATTCCTAGCTGAGTATTGGGTCCCTTGTGAGGGAGTGTATGAGCCTCCTTGCTGTTGATGATATGGTGACACCCTATTTGTCATATTCTGCAAAGGTGTAGATTAATGACTTTGGTGGTAGCCAGGTTGAGTCATGTTCTGGGTAGAATCATATGAATATTGTTGCGGAGGTAAATCCCCTCTGCGGACAGAGGCGATCCCTACTAGCCCAGCGCGGGTCTAGCAACAATCATCAAATGCTACATCGCAAGTTCCTAATTGCGAATAAATAAGCCAACGATGGAGGCCTACCTGGAGTCCAGTGCTATGATTCGTAGAAAAGACAGCGTTCCCATTCCTCAGCCTCGGCAGATCACGATCCCCACGATCTCCGTGGATGGACACCTGCACATGCAAGAAACAACACGAATACAAGCATAAAATCCAGAATACGCAACTATATATAAGTCAGAAAGGATATAACTCATCATTATCATAAGTGAAAAACAGAGTGGAACCATAACCAGTAGTCATTCATTAATAAGCAATCGAAAGAGAGTACAACCAATGTTCTGACGCTGAGGTCTCCTTCGGAAGGGTCTCTAGTCGTGCACGTCTCGCAAAGCATGCCAAGGATGGGACAAGCCTCTCTTAGAGTCTCTCGACGATAGTCTCCTTGCTTGAGTCGGCTTTAAGGGAAGAATGAGGGCTCTTGCAGCATGAAGGCTCTTGGGAATTTGGAGATTCAAAGCTTAGGCACTTCAAGACTAGCTTGCAATGGCAATGGGCAAGCTTTTATAGAAGGAGGAAGGGGAGTTGGGATCCCTATAATTGTGGGATTGGCCCTATCTTCAAGGAAGCTTCCATGAGAGGTGGCAAACCACTTCCCTTCCATGGAACTCCCGGAGCCAAACCTCCCGACTCAAGATAGATAGCAGTTTCTGAGTTTGTTGAAACAAAACTTCCGCCTTTCTTATTTAAAAAACACTCCTTAAATTGGCTGGCGCGACTGCGACTCTGGGACAGAGCGCCAGTTGGCGCGGCCTCTTTGTAGGATTTTCCTTATTGGCGCGAGTGATGAACTGTATACCCGCGCCAATGCAAAAAGGGATGTTTTTATGGTTTTTTGCAAGGAGATGTCTTTAGGGCAATTGAAGCTCATGTTTAGAGGAGTGCAATGATAATGGTTTCAAGGCATAGCATTGCTCACAGGTCACATAATGGGCCCTCCAATGTGCGGGACGGGGAATGGTAGGGACGGTGACAAATTACTGTGTAACAGATGCCCCCTAAAGCATGAGGCCCGAGAGAGAGAGAGAGGGGTGAAATGCTTTACGAGAACGTGTCCAACTGAAGCTCCGTCGTCGGAAAACCTGCGTGGAGAAATACAACTGATATCTCAAGTACATGATGTATATGCGGTATGGGCGCAGCCATCCGAAACAGAGTATACTATAATCCAGATCTAGGGTATGGGCGCAACCATCCAGTGAGGATCAATAAATAGACTCAGGTATGGTCGCAGCCATCCATTGAATAAGTCATGTAAATAATCATAATAATCCACAATATCGCAGCCTGGATTACAACAGACACAATCCAGGGTCTTGCGCTCCATCTCGACCCAAAAAAAGTACAAGTTCAAGCATGCGAATATGTGAGCTGAAGTCGAACATGCAAGAACATCGTCTGATTACCAGCCAATGATGAGAGCTGTTAACAGACGCGAGAGGAACCACCAATAATGATGATGGCTCTCAAGGTACTACAGGTACAATCTACGGCATGTGAATCAATGAGCTGGCGTCGAACACCCGTAGAATCACTCGATCGAAGGCCAATGATGAGAACCTCACGTCGAATGCGACGAACCTGCCATTGAGGCATGCAGGCTCCAAGGTACCATAAAGGAGTCTCTAGATCAGCTTCCTGGATAATGAGCTGAAGTCAACAGGAAGTGACCTTGATCGAAGGTGGGCCATAATGTTTCCCACATCATCGACACGAGACAGAGGAACATGATGTTTTTGTTGTGAATCAGGACCATACGAGAATCAGAGGAAGGTTGATATTTGCAGAGGTCAACTTCTCTTGAACATATAACGACACAAATAGTGGTTTTGGCAGTATTTGACATCAACAGATCAGAGGTCATGGTGACGAGGCAATGAGCAGAGGAGAGGTAAAAAAGGATCACCCAAACCCACGGAAGCAAGTGAAAAAACGAGATGAGATGTCCCCAACCCGACACGAATGCAAACAAGTGCCATGTTCAAGAGCGACATACTGTCGACACGACAATGATGATGGTTCCATTTTTCCCCCACCATTTCTGGCGAGTACCCCAATTATTTTTGATAACAAGCTTGAAGGGGATAGCATGTGCTTGTAATATAAATCCGCCTTTCGGGCGAATCCATCCTAGTACATTTAACGAGCCCTAGGAAGGAGGAACTCAGAGAACGTCATTTCGACTGGATCCGATGTCATCAGGGTTTAACGAGTCTGACAAAGGAAGAACTCGACATCTTTTCATGTTTAGAGAGTTTGAAAAGACAACAGAAAAGTAAACTCCAAAGGTCCCTTTTCGTAAATAGTTCCTCAGATCCGAAAAGGTAGAAAACAATATACGAGAAAACCTCATAGTCGCGATAGGCTAGGGTATTCCTTTTTCGTAATCAATCTATCCTAGCCCGAAAAAGGGGTAAACGTATACTGGGTAGATGTCGATTCATGTCCACTTTAACGAGATCGAAACGACAAGGGCCTCGGCAATATTTTCATGTTTAGAGAGTCAGAAAAGAGCTGAAAGTTGACTCCTCCTGGAGGAACGAGTGGTAGCAACTGGTTTCGGTAATGGTGGAACTGATCAAAACAAATAAAGGTCAAGAGGCTGGCTAACAAGACCACTCATCGCAGCGGTTCCTCAGGAACAGTTAAAACAACCAAGTGAAGGCATATGATCGGCCAAGCAGATAGTGACGATGGAGGGAGAAAACCAAGGCTCATCTGGCAAAAAGGCTGATAAGATGGCAATCACAAGAGGTAAAATGGGAAAGTTTCATTTTTACACAAGCTTGAAATCAGGAAACTCTGCTTGAATTTGGTTTCATTTTTACACAAGCTTGAAACAAAGATAAACTATGCTTGAAACAGTTTCATTTTTACACAAGCTTGAAACGAAAACAAACTATGCTTGAAAAAGTAAGCATGCTCCCAACATGGTGACTCAATTCGAGGTACATGCCCCCCAAGCTTCAGTCCATATGAAAGGCAGATGGAGTGAAGGTTCAAGTTACGAGATCAAGAGACAGACTCGCCTGGGATTTTACGAGAACTTATCAAAGACTCGAATTGAACAGGAACATGTTTCATTATTTTAACGAGGTTGACACATTAAAATAACTATCCTCCCAACAACCTTGTTTCATTTTTTAAGGAGCTTGACACAAGACAACAAACCATGCTCCGACTAGCTTGTTTCATTTTTTAAGGAGCTTGACACAAGAAAAGAACCATGCTCCAATGAGCTTGTTTCATTTTTTAAAGAGCTTGACACAAGAAAATGAACCGTGCTCCGACTGGCTTCATCATAATGAACAAGAAGTCATCGCTTCCAAGAGCTCCACTCCTGATGGAAGGAAAACATCCTGGAAGTCAAGACCCAATGCCCCCACCACCTCATGCACAATGACATCATCACTCAGCATAGGCATGGGGTAGGTAGACACATAGTTGACCTGCGGTGGAGCAGATACAACAGGTGAATAAAAACCCGGAGGGGGTGATGGTGGGCCAGTTGCCACATTAGGTCCAAAGAATGAAAGCTGATCAATGGTCACGATCCGTCCTTCATGCGGAAAACAGGCCACACGAAAAAGGGAGGAGACGAGCGCTCCCATGGCATAGGTGTAATCGCGCCCCATGAGCAGATTGAAATCCAAGGGGCCTGGAATGACCATCATGTCCATATGGACGGTTTTACCTCCCAAAGTAACCGGTAACCTTGGAAGGATCCCCAACGGTTGACTCGTCCTTCTGTTAAAAGTCAACAGATTCTGCGTAACAGGCGCAAGCGGCGGCGAACTGAAGGCTTGCCAGGTAGTTGAGGATAGAATACTAACAGAGGCACGTTCGTCTATAATGGTGCTGGGTACGACCAGACCAAGAGTCTGTACTGTGATCTCGAAAGGCACGTAAGACGGAAGGCGGAATCCTGCAAATCGACTCCAATCAAAGGAGGTGACCAGACTACTCGGAGGGGATACCATCGAACCGAGAAGGTCTTCCCCTGGTGTTACAGAAGAAGGAGCATCCTCCATAACCTCCATCTCGAAGGCGGGAGGGATATCCTCCGGAGCCTCCATCATGGGAGGCGGAGGAGCAGCTTCTGGAAGTACAGGGATAGGAGAATCTTTCTCCAAGTCTGAAGAATCTGAAGAAATCAGAAGGAAATGGGGGGTGTGAGATCCACTCTCGACAGAAAAGACCTGGTGCACCGCGGACGGGGCCAGTTAAACCGATCCTACGACCAATGGTTGGTCAAGGACGGATTCGTGAATTCGAATTTCTGAGGGAGTGGGAAGGACCAAAGATGACTCTTGACCAATCGTAGGATCAGCTGGCAGAGGACTCAAAGAAATCCGATTATAACCAGATGGAAGGCGTGGTGTAGAACCGGTTGGATTTTCCAAAACTCGTTTGGCTTCATCCATATAAGGACAAAGGTGAATGGCATGGTGCCCTTCACACAACTTACAGGGATTGGTGATCTTACCCTGCTTCTTAGGAGCCTTATCAGCACCAATTGAAGACGTGCCCCCAACCTGGCTCCCGAAAGTCAAAGGCAACGACGGACGACCGTCGGACCATGCTTCGAGCACCTTGGGGATGCCAGGGCAGTCTCGAAGAAGATGGTCTCTCGTGCATAACATGCAAGGGAACTTGACTTTCCGTGGAGGGTTGGAAGGTTTATCAAGAGGAGATATTTTAGAAACAGTGGCTGCACTTTTAGCCTCTCGCTTATCAGACTTCTTCTTCTTTGTCTTCTTCTTCTTCTCTTTAACCACCTGGTTACTCGAATCCAGGCTTTCACCAGGCGAAGTAGAAGAGGAGGACGCAGAAACAGGCGAAGAAGGGGAGAGGTCCACCTTGGAATCAACATGATGTTGTTCAGGTGGAGGAACTGATTGAATAGTAGCAGAGATATTTAGGACCACAGAGGTTGAAAACAACCAAACAGGCAACCCAACGGTTAACCCAGGAAGGGACAACGTCGCCATGTAAGGAGCACCAACATTCCCAAAAGGAGGAAAATGACCAGGATTCCCTTCTGAGGGGATTCCTTGGTTGGTAAACTCTGAAAAAGTCGCCATCAAGACTCCAAACCACACACGGGCTGAAAAAAGGTCAAGACACACGATCAAACGGTCAACAAGCAAAATCTAAGAGGGCGTGTAATCGTGGGTGATTAATTTTTACCGCATTGAAAAATAAGAAACTTCACTGTTTCATGTTTTAAGAGTCGAGAAACGGTCAAAAAGGTGACTCTATCTCTTTCAGATTTGACACAAGCGTGAAAGGACAAGCGCTTGGCGATCTTTTCAAATTTAGGGAGTCAGAAAAGATCAAATGACTGCTCAGGAATACTAGGCAAAAGGGTGTACCAAATAACCGTGAACTGCAATATACACCTTGGTTTCAATAATGAAAAATAAATCAACCAAGGACTTTCCGTACGTGCAGGCACTCTCCCCGAATGCTGTGTTCGGTGTATCATGGGTATAGGGCGGCAGACTCGGCTTCCTATGGATAAAGGATTGAAAACCTAGAGGGGTCTCCCTTTATATACGCGACGGTACGGGGAGCACAAGTCCGTACTAGCGCTGTCTAAAGCCAAAAGGCGAACGACAGCTACTACGTTTAAAAACACCGGAACACGTCTCTAGCCTAGACTTCTAAATGTGTTTCGTTAGATTTCAATGCTGCCTTAGTGTAAATTCAGTAGATTTTAAAGTTGATCTTCAATTACGTTTCAGTTTTCAGGCCCTAATGAATGTGTGGTCTCAAAAATTCCTAAATGCAAAGCTACGTGCCACAGTACATAATTTCGTTCGATGAAAACTAGCTATAGAAGAGTTGAGAGTTTTAACACAAACAAAATGATCGGAAGACAATCAATGATATCTCTAATGCAACTAATGAAATCGAAAACTTTTCATCCAAATCACTAATTACTAGTAAAATCGAAAAGATTTCAACTTGCACTAATCAACCAAAAGCAAAAGAGATTTTTTTTTTACAATTTTCAATGTTTGATGGCTAGATGCACTAAACAAACTGAAAACAAAAGAGAAGCAATTCGAGAAACGATATTAAGAGAGCAAAAACAAACAAATTTCACTCAATGACACAAACAATCAGATCTCAAATCGACCAAAGTCTCTCAAAACCAAGAAAAAGTCTCAAAGGCTCCAATGGACCGTGTAATCTAGGTCCAAAGCAAGACCGAACGAAGTTTGAATGAAGAGAAGAGTAATCACTCAAAAATCGTAACAAAACGGTGAACAACTACTAAAAGAATGCGGAGGAGCAATAAGAGAATTGACTGGACTAACAAAACACCAAAAATCCTAAGGAGGGATCGATACACAAAACCACTAGATGCCCTAGGGCTTAAAACGTGAAATCGATGGAGAAAAGCAAACAACCAAAGGACGAAGGAAAATTCCCAGTCAAACAGGACTCCAGCACACTCAGGTAGCCGAAAAACCAAAAAGAAAAACACAGATCAGACCCAGAGAGCTCAGAACTGAGCAAACCTTAATGCCTCATAGGAGTGGCGCGACTGTGAGGCTGTAACTGGTGCCAGAAAGCAATTGGCGTGGGCAACACAAATGCAACATGCACCAATTTGCGCGACTGTCGAGCTAAAAAGCGCGCCAGCCGAGTTTCTCAGCCAAAAATAAAAAGGAACTACTCCAGAAGCATATCAATGATATCCAAGAAAACCAAGAAGCAAAAAACAACAAGAGAACCCAGCCCAGAAGGTTAACCAAGCAAGGAAAACCGCGAAACAAACAAAACGAGACAATCAAAATGAGACAACGAAACTAGACAATCCCCAGCGGAGTTGCCAAATTTTTGCGGAGGTAAATCCCCTCTGCGGACAGAGGCGATCCCTACTAGCCCAGCGCGGGTCTAGCAACAATCATCAAATGCTACAACACAAGTTCCTAATTGCAAATAAATAAGCCAACGATGGAGGCCTACCTGGAGTCCAGTGCTATGATTCGTAGAAAAGACAGCGTTCCCATTCCTCAGCCTCGGCAGATCACGATCCCCACGATCTCCGTGGATGGACACCTGCACATGCAAGAAACAACATGAATATAAGCATAAAATCTAGAATACGCAACTATATATCAGTCAGAAAGGATATAACTCATCATTATCATAAGTGAAAAACAGAGTGGAACCATAACCAGTAGTCATTCATTAATAAGAAATCGAAAGAGAGTACAACCAATGTTCTGACGCTGAGGTCTCCTTCGGAAGGGTCTCCAGTCGTGCACGTCTCGCAAAGCCTGCCAGGGATGGGACACGCCTCTCTTAGAGTCTCTCGACGATAGTCTCCTTGCTTGAGTTGGCCTTAAGGGAAGAATGAGGGCTCTTGCAGCATGAAGGCTCTTGGGAATTTGGAGATTCAAACCTTAGGCACTTCAAGACTCGCTTGCAATGGCAATGGGCAAGCTTTTATAGAAGGAGGAAGGGGAGTTGGGATCCCTATAATTGTGGGATTGGCCCTATCTTCAAGGAAGATTCCATGAGAGGTGGCAAACCACTTCCCTTCCATGGAACTCCCGGAGCCAAACCTCCCAACTCAAGATAGATAGCAGTTTCTGAGTTTGTTGAAATAAAACTTCCGCCTTTCTTATTTAAAAAACACTCCTTAAATTGGCTGGCGTGACTGCGACTCTGGGACAGAGCGCCAGTTGGCGCGGCCTCTTTGTAGGATTTTCCTTATTGGCGCGAGTGATGCACTGTATACCCGCGCCAATGCAAAAAGGGATGTTTTTATGGTTTTTTGCAAGGAGATGTCTTTAGGGCAATTGAAGCTCATGTTTAGAGGAGTGCAATGATAATGGTTTCAAGGCATAGCATTGCTCACAGGTCACATAATGGGCCCTCCAATGTGCGGGATGGGGAATGGTAGGGACGGTGACAAATTACTGTGTAACAGATGGCGGGAGGGATATCCCCTCTGCGGACAGAGGCGATCCCTACTAGCCCAGCGCGGGTCTAGCAACAATCATCAAATGCTACAGCGCAAGTTCCTAATTGCGAATAAATAAGCCAACGATGGAGGCCTACCTGGAATCCAGTGCTATGATTCGTAGAAAAGACAGCGTTCCCGTTCCTCAGCCTCGGCAGATCACGATCCCCACGATCTCCATGGATGGACACCTGCACATGCAAGAAACAACACGAATACAAGCATAAAATCCAGAATACGCAACTATATATCAGTCAAAAAGGATATAACTCATCATTATCATAAGTGAAAAACAGAGTGGAACCATAACCAGTAGTCATTCATTAATAAGAAATCGAAAGAGAGTACAACCAATGTTTTGACGCTGAGGTCTCCTTCGGAAGGGTCTCCAGTCATGCACGTCTCGCAAAGCCTGCCAGGGATGGGAACAACCTCTCTTAGAGTCTCTCGACGATAGTCTCCTTGCTTGAGTCGGCCTTAAGGGAAGAATGAGGGCTCTTGCAGCATGAAGGCTCTTGGGAATTTGGAGATTCAAAGCTTAGGCACTTCAAGACTAGCTTGCAATGGCAATGGGAAAGCTTTTATAGAAGGAGGAAGGGGAGTTGGGATCCCTATAATTGTGGGATTGGCCCTATCTTCAAGGAAGCTTCCATGAGAGGTGGCAAACCACTTCCCTTCCATAGAAATCCCGGAGCCAAACCTCCCAACTCAAGATAGATAGCAGTTTCTGAGTTTGTTGAAACAAAAATTCCGCCTTTCTTATTTAAAAAACACTCCTTAAATTGGCTGGCGCGACTGCGACTCTAGGACAGAGCGCCAGTTGGCGCGACCTCTTTGTAGGATTTTCCTTATTGGCGCGAGTGATGAACTGTATACCCACGCCAATGCAAAAAGGGATGTTTTTATGGTTTTTTGCAAGGAGATGTCTTTAGGGCAATTGAAGCTCATGTTTAGAGGAGTGCAATGATAATGGTTTCAAGGCATAACATTGCTCACAGGTCACATAATGGGCCCTCCAATGTGCGGGACGGGGAATGGTAGGGACGGTGACAAATTACTGTGTAACAAATATCCTAGGTGCTGGATACTGCTACCTAGGTGACTTTAGGTCAATGACCCAATGAAGCTATCTGCGATATTTGATGCGCCTGGAAATTCTCTATAAGTTTGCAAGTGCGGGGCGTTTGGCAGGACATTGTAGATAATTCCTGACTAGGTGTAAATGAGTTCGAGCTGCTGGGATTTGAAAATGGCATCCTCCTTGGAGGTAGGTCCCTATGTCTCCGTGTCATTTGAGATATCTTATATGAGAGTTTTCAAAAACAAGTCCAACAAAACTGTATCATCGAGTTTGGATTTGCACAAACTATGACATCGCCGCCATTCCTGGAGATGGTCCGATATATGGACAACTGACGTTTGCCTAAAATGAGTCAGCAATTCCATCCTCGAATCATGGTGGATGGGTAGTTGAAAATAAGTGAGGAATGCGGTAGCGAGGGTGCTAAAGGTCCCATGTGAAGTAGAAGGTTTCTCAACATACCAGTTCGCAGCAGACCTAGCTAGGATGTGTTGAAACAGTCTCATTCAAATAGTATCATCAATGATATTATTGGATGAAAACCATAGGTGGAAAGTCATAATATGATTTCTAGGGTCTTCCATTCGCTTCCCTTCAAATTTTGATATGTACGAGGGGAGATTCGTGGGCATGGGAGACCAATTAAGGCTATGTGCAATGGGGCCATTAGTTAACTTTGACAGATTTGGAAGTTTTAATGGTGCTAAAAAGGGTAACTGAGTATTGGATGCCATTGTGTACTGTGGAAACACAAGTGTCTAGTGTAATGGTTTATGGGGTGTGCCTGGGGAATATTACCCTATGGCGTACCTTGTTGTATGTTTTTCTGACTCCCTGAAGGGGTAGCGCTCCTCTACCCTCTGGGGGTTGTGGGAGGATTTGAGTGTGGTGACCCTATTGGGGTTTCCACTGGTGTGGTGTTGGGTGACCCTTGGGTGTTTCCAACCAAATATGCCCCAATAAAGGATGAACTGATAATGGTTGCGGTGTGTCATCTTTGACGCCTAAATGGCGAAAGACCTGGCACTCCTCCCTCTAATTGGGGGAGGCGCAAAAAATTCCTGGATCAACAAGGTCCCATTGGGTCCGTTATGGTGTCAAATAGCTTAATATTGGAAATATTTTTGGTTTGTCGAGGGAAGGAAGATTATTATCAAAGAAAATACGCTCACATGCATAAAAAAAAACGAAAAAATAAGAGGAAATTTTTGCTTTAGATTAACACTATGTGATCAAGCAAGCAAAAAATATGGTTTAGTTGTTTTGCTTATGATACTCAAAAGCCAAAATATACCTAATCGTCCTTACAATCTCAAATGTAACTAGGCCTTGTAAAGATGTCTTTTGATGGGTAAAAGGGGTAAAGTCCCGAAAGAATTTGCGACACCTTCCAGTAGTCGAAGAATCGACCAAGGTAATGGTAAGAGGATCTATTGATGCCTGCACCGTCACCTATATGGAAGGATGCCCTAGTTTTGGCCACTAAAGTACCGTCGTCCCATGTGAGTGTTTGAGTCTTGAGATTATTGGTATTCATCTACTAATACCGAGCACTAGATGGGTCAGGTAGCCCCAAAAAGTACCGCATGAACTGGGCCTAAGCTTAACCCCCTATGAAATGGGTCTTTGGTAACGCTCATTTATTTCTTCCGTGGGCAGATAAACATATTTGAAGCTCCATAAAAAGTCAACATCTATGTTTCAAAATGTAGAATGACCATGGTGGATTATTGAATGCCTACACCCAATGGTCCTAACCTGAACTATAATTTCTTTTGTGGCCCTTATGGGGAGAATTTAGTGAGTTCGATTAGTGATTATTTTTAGAGAGTCTCAATTTTATTAGGGTGTGCCTTGGTGAAGTAAAAATAAGAAGAGGAAAAAGGTCCCAACACGCTAGGTGCCTTTTTTTCTGCTGATTATCGATGCTTCATGTGTGCTTTGGAGTGTAAAATCACAATTTTTATGAGATGTGGATATGCGTTGATCCTTTACAATACTTTTCTAATTACACCATGTGTGATTGTTCCTTGCAAAAATAAACGATGTGCGGATTATGGGCCACTTACACCTTGCCTAGTTAGACTAAGTTTTGCACTATAGGTAGATAGAAAATTGTCTTAAGAAAGTGTTCATATGCACACCCAGGCTCACTGTGAGCTGCAAGGGTGGTAGATATTAATTTCTTTCTTTTCGACAATTCGGTCATTTGTCACATGATAAATACTTGTGACTATTATCCATGTTTTTGTTTAGCTTTTACTTAATTAACTTATGTCATCAAAAAATTATACATTCAAAGATATAAATAAAGTGCACAAGAGATAGGGGACTCTAAATATTAGGCCAAAGGCCATAGAAAAACCCATAAGAGGAACTTGTACAAAAAACACGCTCAATAGAGAAAACACACTAATACCTCAACAATGGAGAGCTCTCTCCCTTTATTAGGTGTTGAAGGTAGTAGAATATAGAATGATAAATCTCTTGTAGTGGATCCTTCAAGCTACAGAGCTACAATATCCAAGACAAGGGGGGCTCTTCCCCTCAAGTTTTCAACAAGCCTCTCTTCCCTCTCAAAGGATGTGTTGACTGGAAAAATTGTACCGCCAAAAACAAGGGGGTCTCCCTGGTGAAAGGTCCCAATTAGACCTCACACCGTTTGGGATAGGAGCCCCATCCGGTATGTGGGCCCGGCTGCTACCATAAGTGTTTCCACTCTTGGTTGTCGGATCAGAAGATGATGAAGCGGAGGCAAGGGTGAAATGACCAATCAGTGAATAAAAATCAACCCAATATTGACGAATCACAAACAAAGATATAAGAAAGTCTAAGCAGCGAATAAAAGTGGGTACGAAATGAGCGGGATCGGTGAGCCAAAACCCAGTCAGACGTACATGAAAGAAAACATGCCAGAAGTTAACTACAAATTAGTTCACAATATATCATTGACATGGAACGAAACAAATAAACATTGATTCGAAAGAAAACATACATGCAACCACTATGAATCAGTCCACATCCAATTGCGTGTATGAAAGCACACGTACAAACATAGTGAAATATTAGATAGCTAGTGCTATCACCACAAGCAAGCATGTGAGTCAGTGCTGGAAAATTAGAATATATTATTAATGCTACTACAACTTCAAATACATATTTTACAACTCGTCAAAACCAAATAGTGGAACATGGGATATTCATCTCAATGCATGATACCAAAACCCTAGCCTCACTACAAATCCCTCCACTTGATACCAAGAGCTGAGTGCCTTTAGCTCTCAAGCACGAATCTATTCTCTCGTCCTTGCTTCAACTCAAGTGCTAAAATTCCTTTTGATTATTTCCAGCGTCAATGGATCCTCAATGAACCTGTTACATCGTTTAATGCATGTTGATGGGCTCCTCGACCAATTTCATGAAAGTGGTGGGTTGAGAACAAGTTAGCTCTCGGTAGTGGTGAGAACACACTAATGACCAAATAAAATAATTCACTTGAGGAGCATCTAAGATGTTACAAATTAAATTTATTGTTTGAGCACACTTGAGTTTGGAGACCAACTTAAAACTTGTATTTTCATGCATCTATTGATTGTATCAGACCTTGATACTTCATGATGCCACAAGGTAACGATTCATTCACAAAGAAGACTTCTAAGAAATAATTGGGACCATGATTTTGGAGGGTGGGGATTAAATTCAAAGAAGGGTTGCTTTACATGCATCTAGGGTTGCGAGGGAAAAAAGGGGCATACAGTTCATGCAAACCCTAATGCACATGTTGAGGGGTAGAACCTGCCAAGCACTTAGGGGAATAGGCTAGGCTTTGACTCTCATTGTCATGTCGCGCAATGCCGATGGGAGTGAAACCTTAGGGGAGTGTGGATTAGGTTAACACATGAAAGATGATCATTATTTTGACAAACTAGGGTTTCTCCCAAACCCTACCATGATTAGGGTTTCATAATGTGAACTAGACTCGAGACCTCACCTACTGAGCCTAGCGCCCCCATTGATTGGTGATGACTACTAGGGGAACATATATTTGAATCCGTGGAGGGAATATCAATGCTCTTTGAAGCAACAAACCCCCAAACCCTATTGTGTAATGTAGAAATTATACAAGATGCATGTATATTACCGGAATCCCCTGATCTAAAAAAATAATCTTAGGTTAAATACAAAATCATTCCACTTAATTCTTTGCAGAAATTAAATCGCCAATTGAAAAACACATATGAAGCAAATCAATTGCACATAAACACAGTCGTTTAGTGGGAAAGCTTAAAGCTAAAAACCCCAAATATAATATATTATGTATATTAATGGAACATGTAACAATATCATACAAAGCTTTGTACATCAAGCTCTCAATATCATCAACAATCATTACACATTGTCATGCAGAAATTTGCATATCTATGCACCAATTTCTTGCCTCCTGACAACCTGCCTCCACTGCGCAATCCCTGCTGAATAATACACCTAAATGAATTCAATATTTCCTTGCCTTGACTGCGCAATCCTCATTGGCATCTCCAATGTGTGTTGGATGCATTGAATGCATCACTATAGTCACAACAGATAGTCCATCTCAACCTTTCACCTATCTCTCCACTGGGTCTCCACTGGAACTGACATGCAAGTAGTTAACTGCTGTATTTGATTAGTTGCAAGTAAGTCTCTAGCTGTGAATTAATTAAATAATTAATTCACTAAACTCTCACTAGTGTATCTTTAGTTAGAACTAGATACAACTAGCACAACTGAGTTTAACTCACTTAACTGAGTTAAACTAAATAATAGCTCACATAACTACTCTTCCAACTCTGTCACAACTTGCCACTATCATTTACAACTGAGTCCTCCATGCATGAGTCACCAAGCACCCTAGGAATTGCATAATTCTTTCAGCCCACTGATTTTCCAAATCTGTTCACTGAAATAAAGTTCTCCAAGAGAATAAGTTGATATTTATTGTCGGATTATTATTAAGGGCTAATAATAATCGACATGCATCTATTCTTAGATTAGAGATCTATAAATAGACTTTGCGCAATATTCTAAAAATATAATCTCATCTATTTTTCCAACTTGATCAACCATCTACAAATAGCCTCCTGATACTTATAGAATATGCTCACCATGTCTAAAAATATACATACACCTAAAAATAGCACGTGGGCCCCACTTAGTGAAGGTGCTTAATTTTCACTAAGCTCATCATCTTGTTGAATCTCAACACTTTCTCTCAACAAGATAGGGATTATCCTTCACCCCGATCCTATCTCTATGGTATTCAAATTTTCTCATGGTGAGCACCTTCGTCAGAATATCTTCATCCTGATCTTCTGTAGGAATGTACTGAAGCAACATGATCTTCCACTGCACACAATCTCTGATATAAGGATACCAAATATATATATGCTTAAATATATCATGAAACACAGGATTAAACAAGAGTTTAATGCAACTCTGATTATCACAATGAATCACTGTAGGATCTAACTGAGAAATGAACAAACCGACCAGGATCTTCCTCATCCAGATAGCCTCAAATGCAGCTTGACTTGTTGCCATGTATTATGCTTCCGCGGAACTGAGTGCCATGGATATTTGTTTCTTGTTGTACCAATAATCTGCTATAGATCCGATACATAAAACCCCTCCTAATGTTCTCTTTCTGTCCATTGGGCTGCCTGCCCAATCTGCATCCGTGAAGCCATGCAACTTCACCTCATCCGTCTGTCTATACCATAAGCCATACTCAGATGTGCCCCTGAGATATCTCAGGACATGCTTGCCTGTGTTCCAAAAGAGCTTGGTAGGCTTAACCATCGCTTGACTAAGTTGGTTCACCGCATAGCATATGTCCGGTCTTGTATTAACTAAATACATGAGTGAACCCACCAACTGTCGATAGGTAGTAGAATCCACTACCTATGTCGATGTAGCATCCTCTTTCCTCCAATTTCCTAGAAGAGGAGAATCCATGGGCTTGCAGTCCTGCATGTGAAACTTACCAAGTATCTCCCAAGCGTACTTGCCTTGAGACACAAACAGTTCACCTTCTCGCTACCATATTTCCAATCTAAGGAAATAATGAAGGAGGCCCAAATCCTTCATCTCAAACTCCTTTGCAAGATCTTCCTTGCATGAGTGTATCAACTGCTCATCACTCGTTAGTATTAAATCATCAAAATAAAGAAAAATTATTAAAATCTTACCCTCCACCACAATTTGGTATAGGTTTGCATCCACCTCACTCTTGGTGAAGCCAAGTCTAGTGAAATAGCTCTCGATATGTGTGTACCAAGCATGGGGTGCTTGCTTCAGCCCATACATCGCTCTTTTGGGTCTGCACACATGCGACTCACTACTGAAGATCTCAAATCCTTCAGGCTGCTCAATGTACACTTCTTCCTCAATGATCCCATTAAGGAACACAGTCTTCACATCCATCTAATGAATGTGCCAACCCATTTGAGTTGAGAGAGCAAGGATGATCCTTATGGAATAATATCGTGCAAAAGGTGCAAAGGTTTCTTCATAATCAATCCCCTCGATCTGTGAGAAGCCCCGGGTAACAAATATTTCCTTATACTTCTCGACGCTGCCATCAGCAGCTTGCTTTACCTTGTAGATCCATCTTGAAACTACCATTGATTTACCAACCGGCCTTGGAACAATTTCCCAAGCATTTTTTTTGACAATGGAGTCATATTCCTCCACCATGGCATCTACCCATGTGGGCTCCTACACTGCTTCCTCAAAGGAAGATGGCTCTGTCACGATACAATTGCTCATGAGAGCCATGTATCCAGTGAATCGGTCAGGTGACTATCTCTGTCTGCGCTGTGAATGATTCAGATTTATGCAGGAACGCAACAGAATAAATATATAACCATAAATACAAAGATGCAGCGGAAATAACACTTCATTTCATTAATATCAAAGAACTGAAATTTGCTTACAGACATAATGGAAATTAAACTAGCTAGGGCGTTGGTAGCTATCTCTGAGAAGAGATGTGGTGGCTACAGGCCTCTGAACTGAGTTAAAATGAGGCTTGAGGGCCTATTTATTATTTAGAAACAATGGGAAATCCTAAACACCCAAAACCCTAACCCTAGGAGATGAAGCGCCAAAACTATGGGCCTCGTTTGGGTAAATTGGTGTTTCAACTTCCCGGGGACGTAACTTTGGCATACGATCTCCGTTTGATGCGTACCATACCTTGTTAGAAAGATCTATCTGAGGACTACAAATTTCAAGCAAGGACCCATGTTGCTCCCCGTTTTCCCAAAAAACGTTATTTAGGGCCTCAAAATGGCTCCGGAAGTTCAGGACCCGAAAAAATGCTAAAAATAGTAAGTTGTGCTAAAACTGAAAAACTGAAAGAGACAATGGTGGGGACCCAAGAGGAATAGGTGGGTGACCACCAATATCCACCTGGATCAGTGAAGTAGGGAATCCTACATTCTGTGCCGCATCAAGCTTCAACCTCTCAGCTTCTATGGTACGCCTTCTGCCTATTCTGAGGTTTGGATCTGCGTGAGTGGACTCCTCCACTCCATGATCCTCCTCCTGTGGCTGATCCACATCTTGAGGCTCATATTTTGGAACAAGAAGTTCCTCCTCTGCATGCAAGTGTAGCTCCCTCTCAAGCGAAAACTTCATGGCTTTCACCTCATTGAATTTTATATCCCATCGCACCACAGTCATCCAACTGTTTGGAAAATACACACGATAATTATGGGGTGTTTTTGTGTACCCCACAAATATCCCAACTTTTGCAGTCGGCTCCAGCTTCTTCCTGGCGTCCTTTTTCACATGAATGTAAACAGATGAGCCAAAAATATTTAAATGAGAAATATCTAGCTTCTTACCAGTAAAAGCTTCTTCAGGTGTACTCATGCCAAGTACTCTATGAGGACAACGGTTTTGCACATAAACCGCAGTGTTGCATGCTTCTTCCCACAAGTGCATCAGTAGGTCCTGGTCATGTAGCATAGCTCGCGCAGCACCCACGATCGTTCTGTTCTTCCTCTCCATGAACCCATTCTGCTGTGGGTTATGAGGCACTATGAGTTCTCTTCAAATTCCTTCTTTGCTACAGAAGTCTTTGAATTCATTCGAGATATATTCACCACCATTATCGCTCCACAAAGCCTTGACTTGCTTCCCCGACCCCTTCTCCACCAATGCTTTAAACTCACAGAACTTTGAGAATGTTTCACTCTTCTTCTGCATGGAGAAGATCCAACATCTACGATAATGGTCATCAACAAATATAACACAATACCTGTGTTTTGCTATTGAATCAACCGAGAAAGGTCAACACATGTCTGTGTGAATTCTCTCCAGGATCACCGAAGCATGGTTCTCCTTCTCATGAAAGGTGGTCTTCACAAACTTACCCATATGTTGGCAAGGAAACAGGTCTCGCAAAGAAGACCGGGGTTCAGGTTAGGGGCCAACAAGTGTGTCCGCTATAGTCTAGCACCACGCCGACATTTTCACCCTGCTCCGAAGAGCCGAGAGTCTCACCCGAGGCGTACCGTGACCTTACTAAGATGGGGGATAAATCGGTATCGACATAACGTCATCGATATGAAGAAATCAGAGCTGTGACAAAGGTCTAAACAAACACATCATTCCATTAAAGATATCTCTTGGAAGTGCATTCAGATTTATAACACATAAAATTAAAAATCACCACTAAAACCATTCATTTCAGACTACAACATATACTCAAAATAGCAACTCCTGATTGTATTATAAAGAAACCATCAACAATAGAACATTACAAAGCTCCTTAGCATGAGCTCGAACGGAACATAATACAAATGGTCCTACTGGACAGAGAGAAATACAGAGATACAGAAGAATAGAGAGAAGAACAACATCACAAGGCTCTCCTATGGCTCCTGTCTTCTGACCCCGACTGAACCAACTCTTCTTTCTCCTGGCTAGCTACCTATTTGATCTACTGCCAGCGCGACTGACAGTTCCTCCTTTCTCTTTGCTCGGCTGTTTTCTATTTCTTTCCGTTAATCGGGAGTTCTACTGCTTGTTTTCTGCCACGCTCTTCCGCCACCTGTGCTTTCTCCTCCAACAGCCGCGCCACTTTTCCTCTACTCTTTTTCAACCTTGACATTTCCCTGCCTACCGTGGTTGCGTTCCACCACGTACTAGCCGCAACTCAAAAGCTGTTTAATTTCAAAACAAGGGCCCCAACAGGCCCCGACCACATCCTATTGACTCACCCCGAGTCAATCATCCTACACTGTTTCTACTTCCATGGGTCCGCTCGGCCCTGCGCCTTGCTCTGCCTGTCTCCTTTCTTCCAGCTCTCTAAACAAGGGCCTCAAATCTGGGACCTTTGTGCGCACTGTTTCTTTGAGTTCCTGAAAGGCTGTCATGGCCTGTTTCCATCCTTGCATCAGTGCATCAGTTTCAACTGTGATCTTCTCGATGACTTCTTCTCCAGCATTAGGCGACAAGTCACCAAACACGGTGGTGATTTGAGTATTGGCCTCAGAGGCCAATTTTTGCATTGTTTGGGCACTGATTTTCACGGGCTTTCAGAGCTCCCAGAGGGCTTGCTTGGCCACCGTTGAGCTCTCTTCTATCTGCTGTATTTGGACTTCCAAAACGTTTGCTTGTGCATATAGTTGGTCGAGTCCGTCGGGTCCGTGGCCTCCTGGATCTGTCTTGATATTTTCTGCAGCTGTAGCGAGACTGGTTGTGCCTTCAAAGTAAGGGCCATTGAGCATTCCTATAGACCCTTCAGTAGGTTGTATGCTTCTCTTGCAGCAGTACTCAAAACTTCCTGCATTCTCGTGACTTGGTTCTGCCTCTCTGATATTTTTGCTGAGTATACGACTGCGGGGTCGGGTAACGCTGGTCGCGCTACCAATGCTGCCTTGAGTTCCCCATGTTCCTGATGGAGGTGTTAGCCACCCATAAATTCTGTCATATCAGGTGGTGGCTAAATGATGTTGGATAGCCTTCAAGAAACAATTTCATTGCTAAAATTGCTGATACTTAAAGTCTTTTGATAATATCCTATCCTTTGGATAATCGTCACTGCTGTTTCCCTTCAGAACTCAGAAATCTTGCTGATTTCCAAGCCAGAATACTGCTGCAAGCACCATTTCCCTTTTTCCCTTCTTCCAAAACTAACCTCATTTTAACCCTTTCATCTCCCATGAAAAATCCCTCATTTTTATAAATTTTCCCTTTCCCCTTCATCAAAACCCCTTGATAAGGTCTGAAAACTCCTTTTTCACCTTATCTGAACCTCTCTAACCCTTTGAAAATCATTGAAAAACTATAAAAACCCACATTTTGGGCATATATGGGTCCTAGCCCTTTTTCCCATTGACCCTCGGTCACATTATTTCCCATATGCCCCACGGCCCCGCAATCGGGCGCCAAGCCGTTTCGTAAATAATATTTCAAAAAACCTTGGTTTATATTAAAAATTCGTCGATTTTATTATTTTATTATTTTCTCGCCCCCCCGAAAATATTAAAAACTTATGTTATTTCCAAATTTTGGGTTCTTAAATTATTTTCTAAAGTTTTCCGCTGGTACAAGTTTTTAATCGTTCCGCACCGTCGATCTGGTCTGAAGATCGGACGGTGCCGAGTCCGTCTTCCGGTGGTCCCCACATTCCACTAACCCTTTCCAAAAACTGCGCGGTATTCATCGCACTGCCTTTGGGTGAAGGCAGTTTTTTCTCGATCGCCAGCGATTCCACTCATTGGTTGACATGTGGCCTGGCCACTGTTCACAAAACTGTCGTCCATCGCGCGTTATCGTTCGGACGAGGACACGGCGCGATATTGATGTGTGCCTTCCGATCTGAGGCCGCCCATTCGACGACTATCGCTCACCGAAGATGCCCGACAGTTAACCGGGCTACGAAACGACATCCATTTGATCTCTGTCGTCGATCTGATCTGCAGATCGACGGTCCATATTTCATCACCCTGTTTTGATCGCCTAGTCAATGTTTTCCCATTTTGACTTTTCACCTCCACTCTCGACCTTCGATCTCTGCGCGATCGACGGCTCCTATTTTTTATTCCTCTGATCAATCTCAACCGTTGGATGATGCCATCCAACGGCCACGCTTCCTCCATGTGCCTTCTGAAGCAGTAAACCTATATATGCAAGATTTTATAATAGTTTTTTGTATTTTGTAGGGTTTCAATGGTTTTCTCACCATTTTTGAAGAAAAATTCGAAGGCAGAAGATGACGATCTTCCTGCCTTCGATTCATCAAAGAAAATCATCACAGGGTTTAAAATCCACGTTTTATCAATGATTCATGAAGCATTGATGCTACATAACCCTGCACAGCCCTGTACATCAGCAAAAATCATGAATCGGGCACAGTCAGAGAGTATCAGTGACGAAGACCAAAATTTATCAGAACAAAGTCTTAAAGACAGATTTTATGGGGATTACAGCTAAGAAAAATTATTAAAAGCCTAAACCCCCAAGTAAAATACAGTTTAAAGACAATCTTAAAGGTTTTTATAAATAGGAAAGCCTCCACTGCCACATCTGAGGAAAATTGATTCCTCCCAGCTGCTGAAATGCCACCTGTGCCTCAAATTATTCAATCAGAAGCCGAATTTATTGATCGGGATCAGATGTTTGTCTCAAAACGCAGCTGAAGAGTTACTTCTGCAAGGAACTTCAATGCAAGAAATATCTACAGAGTTACTTCGACGTCGCACAGAACCTCAAAGGTCAACAAAAGCTCCCACCGAGCTTAAATTTTATGTAAAAACATTTAATACAGAGTACACCCACGTAAGTTTCTTCATTGAGCCCCTCAAAGGCCAAGAGGTCATTAAATCTGTATTAATTGTAATTGGAGATATTTTATCAGATCTCACCTCCTCATTCTTCTATATATACTTCTGTAGAAGATGAGTGAGGGGTTGGTTGTTGTTTGATCACAAGTTGTAATACTGAAACTCTTTGGAATAAATACATAGTCCGTTGAAGTTGAAGTCTTGGAAGCCTTGATGATATTGTTGCATGCTTGTTACTTGAAGGCTCTATCATTGGATCCATGAGCTTGGCTGTTGGTGAAGTATTCTGAACTATTTAATGTTTTTCCCCTGTTTTCATTATGTTCCATAACTTCTTACTACAGTAGGATAGAAAGTATTAGGCTAATAAATGACTCCGGGAAGCACCTTAGACCTGTTCATCCTTCACTGTTTCATGTTTTCTTCTGCTGAAGTATTTTAGAGTCTTTAATATTTCTCTTTAATCTTCATGCTTGTTTATTTCCTTAATAGTTTGAACAATTGGTTTCAGCATGATTTATGGTTCTCCCTGCTTGTCTGCTGCCACTTAAAAACTATTATTGAAGTCTCCCTTTGAAGTTAGTTGCTTACAATGAATCAAAGAGGTCTGTTTTGATCTTGCCCTTTGTCCTCACTTAAACAGTTGGCTTAAAGGTCTTTTATAATTGTGATCATAGATGTGTTAGGTGTTCCATATTCTATGACTGCAATTATCAGTGAATCTTTTATGTTTTCTAAGTCATTTGAAATAAAATCTTTGAGGAAATAGGGTGTTCCCCGAATCTTAGATTTCATTTTAAAATTTGTTTTGAAATCATTATTTGCTTAAAGGCGCGATTTGTAGAATTTATGGTTAGCCCTGTCTATCAAAGAGCTATTTACTATTCAAATTATGCTTTCGAATTCCCTTTGTTGAGAATTAAACCTCTCTTTCCAAATCATTAAAGTTCATCTCATTCCAAAAACAAAAGGATCCTGTGGCCGAGTTAGATTTGCCCTTTGATATCCCATATCCATTGATGAGTATGTTATGACCTGTTTTTGACACCATTGCCCAATGAACCAGATATTTCTCTGTGCTATATATCTTTCCTAGGCCTTTCATGTTCTGTTGTATCATTCCAACCCAACCAAACAAACAAACAAACACCTGCACTTAATAACTAGTCTAAAACCAATATTCTAAGCACACAAGATAAACCTTTGCAAACAAACTTTTGAGAGATCCCTCTCTGAGAACAAGAGGACTAGATCCTGTAACTCTAAAGATTGGTTCTGATGTTTCCTTGTCTTTTGATTTGCCAAACTATCAAAACACGGGACACCAACATAATGGCGATCACAGTGGGACCCTGAGTAAAATATTCAAAACAAAACACTCACTGTCTAGTATAACATAAGTAACCTCCCTCAAGCACTACCAAGCAATGGTAATCATGATAGGACTTAATTGAATCAGTGACAAACTAAGTAACCCTTAGGATTCTCTTTAAACCTTATCAAACCTTGAAGGATTCAGTTACCAAGCCATAAGAGTGAACTCTGTATGTTTTGACACCCTAGCTAAGTGTTAAGTCAGATTTAGGACACTCTCATAACCTATAAAATTAAGAAACTCAAAAAAACCCAAAAACATTTCAGTTTGGCTTCATAATAAACATGGTGGTGGAACCATCCAATATCTTACCTTCATAAAAAACTAAAAGTTTCCACCTGGCGACTCCACTGGCCCCAGTAGGCCTATTACTCATCTAGGTTCCCAAATTTCTTTAGGATTGTGTTAACGAGCCTTGAAGAGAGTTTAGAAGCCTAGTCCCATTTTAAACAAAACATCTTGAGAGGTGAAGCTTCCAAAAACAGTTCCTAAAACCCCCACCTCTCTCATTTTTGAAAATCAGTCTGGCTTCACATAGGATCAATACTAGATCCCATCCAGACCCAAATCCTCCTTTAATCGTTGACAATCCTGAGAGAATTTTATGGCAGACTTCTAACTCTCGAAATTCAGCTGCTAATAGGAGCCTCTTAAGAACAAGTTCTATCCCTAAAAACCTTGTTGTCTTAGAGGATTCACACTTTGATTTACATCATACAAATAACATCTTTAGAACCAGATCTCAAGGTGACTTAAACCAAATTGACCTTGATATTGTAGATTTGCAACAAAGCTTCAGCAGAGAAGCCTCACCTTCCACTCCTCCTGATTCCCAGCTTCTTTATCACTTTAGCCTTTTTCATAACAAGTCTGCTCAAAATCAGTTTGCTGGCCCAAGTTTTTCTTCCACTCCAATTCATACTACCATTGTGAAAAACACTCATGTTCAGCCCACTTTCACTACTGTAAATCCACCCTTACTTCCAACCATGGCAAAATGGTATGCCCTGTTAGTGTTACCACAACCTCTTCTTCCCTTACCAAATTATTACCAATCTAAAATCCCTCACTTCACTGGAAAAGAGTCTACAACAGCCCAACATCATGTAGATAGGATGGAAGATGCATTTGATTACATGGAGATAGAAGAAGAAATTGTGAAGATGAGGATCTTCGCCCAGAGTTTAGGAGGAGATGTAAAGAAATGGTTCAAAAACTTACCTCCTAATAGCATAAATGATCTCCCTGCCTTGCATCAAACATTTATCAACAAATGGGAACTCAAAAAGAATCCTCTCCAAATACTAGCAGAATATAGCAGCCTCAAGAGAAATCAAGGAGAGAGTATTCCTGACTACTCCACTAGGTTTAATAGCATTTACAATTCTCTTCCACCTCACATGAAACCTCCTCAAGGCATGGCCTTAGTAAGATATCCCGAAGGCCTTGATGTTGACATGATGTATCAGTTAAGGGAGAGGGATAACTTAACCTTAGAAGACATGCAAAAAGGAGCTATGAGCGTAGAAGAAAACATAATTAAGAAAAGAAATAGGTTAAGATCAGAGAAGAGGGTAACTTATAAATATGACACTACACCCTCCACATCTAGCTCAAAGATAGAACAGATGTTGGAAGAGATCATGAAAAGGATGAGCATACTTGAGAGAACACAACCAAGAGACAATCAGAACAACTCCCAAAACAGAAATAGAAATCAGAATTATAAAAGGGACAACAATCAAGATAAGAAAAAAGAAAGTGACCAACAGATTAGACCTTCCTTTCAACAGAACTATGTAGATCAATATGAAGAAGATAGGGAGTTGGAAAGGTTGGAAGAATCTCATGTAAACTTGATTGGATTAGACAGTGGGGATGATGTTTTCCTCACTGAGGAAGAACAAGATTTCTTCTCTTATGTTCAAAATACAAATACCTGTGAATATTCTGATGACTATAGATTGGGTTTTGAAAATGCAATCATGGAGGTACACAAACAGTACTATCTTAGGAGCAAGGGAAGCATAGATAATTCAAAAGATAAGAACACTAGCATTGCTGTTAAGAAAAACACAGAAACTCAGCCCAAAAATACAGCAGAGAAAACCAACATTTTGGCCAAGAAACCAGACATGAACAAAGATAAAGGTGTCCATCCAAATGTTGAACAGAGTACCCCTAGCACTTCAGCTAGTGGTCCTAATAAAACTGTCCCAATTACCAGTCCAAATAAGGTTCAGAAAATCAAAGTTGCTGAAAAGAATTCAATTGAAAAAAAAAATGTAAATACAAACAAGTCAATTATTCCTTTCAGCCTTGAGGGAGAGTTGCTAAGATAAATATTACCATTCCCCTAGCTGAACTAGTAACCCAAGAAGTATAAAAAAACCAAGTTTTGAAAGCTTTGAACTTAGGAAGTGATACTGACACCTTAAACTTGACAGATGACAAACCTGAGTTGTTATTTGGTCCAGAGGTTGAAGGAAAATACCAAGAAGGGGTTGTTCCTCCCTTCTATGTTATCTTGAACATACATGAGAAAAATTTACACAATGCCATGTTAGACTCAGGAGCTTCACATAATCTAATGCCCAAGGTAGTGATGGAAAGCTTAGGCTTAGAAATTACTAAACCATACAAATACTTGTATTCCTTTGACTCAAACAGAGTCAAATGTTTGGGTTTAATCAAAGATTTGTGTGTTAACTTATCCCAAATCCCTGCTAAGAGTTTGGTCATGGATATAGTTGTAGCTGAAATTCCCCCTAAGTATGGCATGCTCTTATCAAGATCTTGGGGAGCCAAACTTCAGGGGAGCCTTCAAATGGACATGTATTATGCCACCATCCCTATTTTAAACTAGAACAGAAGATTATACAGGGAATCCCACATGAAGTACATGGTGAGAAACATAGAGAAACCAAACAAATCTCCAATCTATTCTATTCAATCAAGTTTAGATTCGTTTATCTTATGTAACGAAGATGAAATTACTCAACAAGATAAAGAAAACATGGACCCAATCAGTTCACCTGAACAATCAAATCTTCCCTTCAATCAGATTCAAAACATTACCAATCAACAACAACAAGAAAATGAAAATAGGAATGACATACTTTGGACCCTAAATTTTGATGGATCTTGTAATAAAAAAAGTGCAGGAGCAGGTGTGTGGATTCAAAATACAAAATAGAGTTTTTCATACAAATTGGATTTCCCATGCACTAACAATATTGCTGAGTATGAGGCACTTCTCCTAGGCTTACAACTGCTTAAACAGTTAGAAGCCCAGAAGATATCAGTCTTAGGAGATTCTGAACTTATCATAAGACAAATCAAAGGAGAATACTCAGCTAAAAATCCAAGACTTAGGGAATATCGAAACACTGCCCTTGATCTATTAAAAACCTTTGAAAAGTATGAACTTATTTTCATTCCAAGAGAATTGAATCATATAGCAAATGAACTTGCTTTCAATGCCAACAATTGCCAAATACCTGAAATAAATCAACAACTCAATATAAAAGTAAAACATAGGCCTGCTGTACCTGATAACGAAGATCACTGACAAGTGTTTGATTCGAAAAAACACATAGATGATTTCTTGAAATCAGAAAATGATTTCAGCATACCAATATCAAAAACCAGCCATAAAGAAAATTGTTTGTATGTTGAACAAATCCCAGAAGCTGAAATGACATGTACTGCTGATATAAATCATTATGAGAATCCTTTTAAAGCAGAGGTAATTGACAACACAGACCAAGAAGACTTGGAAATTTTACAATGCAAAAATGATAAAATTCCAAGAGGTCTAGCACCTTTAGAACACCTTTTTGACTTTAATGATGTAGCCAAAGAACCAAGAATGGAGCCCGTGGAAACAAATGTAGAAGAACATAACATAGGCAGTCTAACAGAACCCAAGATGATCAAGCTATCCAGCACTCTCCCAGCTCACATAAAATTGCAGTACATAGAGCTGTTCAAAGAGTTTAAAGATGTTTTTTCTTGGGGATACAAAGACCTAAAATCATATAACACCAGCATCATCCATCATAAAATTCCTTTGAAAGAAAATCAAAAGCCTTTAAAACAAAAAATAAGGAGAATAAATCCTCTCTTACTACCTCTAGTCAAGGCAGAGATTGAAAAAATGCATGATGATGGAATCATAGTACCCATTAGATTTTCAGAGTGGGTATCAAACTTAGTTTCTGTTAGAAAGAAAACAGGGGAAATCAGGCTCTGTATTGACTTTAGAAATTTAAATAGAGCCTCTTTGAAGGACAACTATCTTTTGCCCAAGATGGACCATATACTTCAAAAGGTAGTTGGTTCTAGAAGAATATCCCTCTTAGATGGGTTCTCGGGTTACAACCAGGTGTTAGTGGTCCCAAGTGATCAAATCAAAACTGCCTTTACCACACCTTGGGGCACCTTTATGTATGTCAAAATGCATTTCGGATTAATGAATGCAGGGGCCAATTTCCAAACGGCCATGGACATAGCCTTTTCTGAAGAAATTGGCTATTTCATAATCATTTACCTTGATGACATAACTGTTTTCTCAAAAACTGATGAAGAACATTTGATTCACCTGAGAAAAGTTTTTGAGAATTGCAGGAAATTTGGCTTATCATTGAATCCCAAGAAGACACTCTTTGGTCTCCAAGAAGGTAAACTTCTTGGCCATATAATTTTAGAAGAGGGAATCAAAATAGACCCTACAAGGATAGATGGCATATTGCAGATCAACCATCCAAGGAGCCTCAAAGAATTGCAATCTTTCATCGGAAAGATTAATTTTCTGAGGAGGTTTATTCCTAATCTTGCCGAGCTATTAAAAAACATTACAAACACGCTTAAGAAAGATGTTGGTGTAAAATGGACTTTACCAGCTAAACAATCATTCGAACTGGTCAAACAAGCTCTTACTCAAACACCAATCCTGATTAGTCCAGATTTCACCAAAGACTTTTATATCTTTTCTTTTGCATCTGAGCATACAATAGCTGCAGTTTTACTTCAAAAGAATGATTTGGGGCAAGAACAACCAATGTATTTCTTTAGTAGGGCCTTAAGAGATGCTCCTCTCAAATATAACATCATGGAGAAGCAAGCCTTAGTATTAGTGAAAGCATTAAAAGATTTTAGGGTCTATATTTTACACTCTCACATAATTGCTTTTGTTCCACATACTGTTGTCAAGGACATTCTAAGTCAAGACCCTAATGGTAAAAGGGGAAAATGGATTGCAACTATTCTTGAATATGACTTAGAAATTAGGCCCACCAAACTAGTTAAAGGGCAGGGATTAGCAAAACTTATGGCTGAGTCTAACTTTCAAGCACTAGACATAAATATGGTAGATGTGTTGGAGGAAATAGAAGAATCTACTGCTCCTTTTATTGAAGAAACATTTCTGAATTCTCCTTGATATGCTGACATTATTTATGTACTTTTATATTTAAATACCCCTCCTTCTCTGACTAAAAATAAAGCTAGATTTTTGAAACAAAAAGCTTTGATTTTTTTCATATTAGATGGAGTATTATATTGGAAAAATGCTGTTGGAATTTTGCTTAAATGTTTACTTGAAGATGATGCAGGAAAAATCATGCATGAATTGCATGACGGAGAATGTGGAGGACACCTCTACTGGAAGACCACAGCAAACAAAATTCTTAGATCTGGTTACTATTGGCCTATCCTTTTCCCAGACACTTAAAAGTTGGTCATGTCTTGCCATAAGTGTCAAATTTTTGATGGCAAGAGAAAACTCCTTCCCTTACCCTTACATCCTATCAGAGTTGAGGCACCTTTTCAACAATGGGGTTTAGACTTCATTGGGGAAATTCACCCATCCTCCTCAGCTCAACATAAATGGATCCTCACAGCCACTGACTTCTTTACCAAATGGATAGAAGCTATACCTTCCAGAAATGCCAATGAATCTGTCATTATCAAGTTCCTTGAAACAAATATCCTATCCAGATTTGGTTGTCCCAGAAAAATCATAACAGACAATGTTGCTGCTTTTAAATCTAAGAAGATGGTTGATTTATGTTACAAATACCACATAACCTTGGGCCATTCCACTGCTTACTATCCCCAAGGAAATGGATTAGCTGAATCTTCCAACAAGAGCCTCATTAATATCATTAAAAAGCTGTTGGAGCAAAATCAGAAATCATGGCACAGTAAACTGGTTCATGCCTTATGGGCTGATAGGTTAACTACAAAGAAATCAATAAATATGTCCCCCTATCAGTTAGTTTATGGCATGGATGAAGTCTTTCCCACCTCGTTGGGAGTGCCAGTCATGAAGCTCCTTCAAGAAGTGCAGATTGAAGAGAATTATATACAGAGAAGAATCAACCAAACAATCCATTTACAGCAGACCAGAGAGGAAGTCTATGAAAGAACACAGTTAGTCCAAGAAAATATGAAGAAGCTATTTGATAAGAGGACTAAGGAAAACAATTTTCAAGTTGGAAATGTTGTTCTTAAGTGGGATTCAAGAAAAGAAGAGAAGGGAAAACATGGAAAATTTGAGAACTTGTGGAAAGGGCCCTATATTATTCATGCTGAGAGGGGTCACAATGCATTTTTCTTGAAAGAATTGAATGGAAAAGATATATATGGAGGTCCTGTCAATGGCAGGATGCTCAAGCATTACTTCTGCCAAGAATCTTAAGTTTCAAAGCATTTTATTTTTCATTATAAATATCATAGTCTAACCATTTCTTTCAAAGTTAGAAAAGTCAAAAATACAAAAACAAAGAAAGAAAGAAAAGAGGGCTGATTGTAAAAACAATAAAGGTATGGCCCCATACCAAAAAAGAGAGAAATAAGTTCTGAAAGTGTGCAAGCTCAAATTCCACTCCTGAAAAACACACTTCCAGTTAGTCAAACCGTTTAATCTTGACTAATTAGCTTTAAATTTTCTGTTGATAGGATAGTGAATTCGATTTGCCAAACTATTTAATCTTGGCTTATCAGTAGATAGTTTAGGATATAAATTAAAGGTTCAAACGTGTTCAAAATCTGAACCGAAAGTTTCAAAGAGAAAATGACTCAAATCTGTTTCACATTTCGAGTCAAAAGATGTAAAAAATCTGGTTCTAATCAGATTAAAACCTGAACCAGAAGAAAAGCAAAGATAGCTCAAAACAAAGATCAAAACAGAGCTGTAGAAAAGAGGAATGAAATGTTTTCAAATTTCAGATCTCAAGCCTTCCATTTTTGTTTTAAATTTTGTGCAAAATAAATGTCTATGTGCAGCTTGTCTTTTATGCCATAGAACAGCATCAAGTTAGACTGCCCAATCCTAACTTGAATGCTTTTCAATTCCTGTTGTAGAATTTAGAGAATAAAAGTCTGTTGGACAGTTTAATCCCAACAGATAATAGAATAGGTAGAGAAACATTTGAACTCAACTGTTTAATCTGAGTTCAGGGAGAAATAAGGAGTAGAATTAGATTAGTTTTATGCTTTAAAAATAATAAAATGTTGTAAGAGAGTTTTCCAATCCAAGTGCACTCTAAGAAGAAAAAAATGTTAGATCAGTAGGATTGGGTAGGTAGAAAGCTTGTTGATGAAAGAACCATTGTTTTTTTTTTTTTGGCTGCTAATATGTTTTCAGAACAAAGAATATCTTCCACAGAAAGGAAGGTAACCCAATGGAGGAGGCAACTGATCAGCATCCCAGATAATGCAAGTCTGAAATTCTTGATGCCTTCAAAAAGGCACCATCCCCAAGTGGAGCCACTGTTAGCCACCCATAAATTCTGTCATATCAGGTGGTGGCTAAATGATGTTGGATAGCCTTCAAGAAATAATTTCATTGCTAAAATATCTGATACTTAAAGTCTTTTGATAATATCCTATCCTTTGGATAATCGTCACTGCTGTTTCCCTTCAGAACTCAAAAATCATGCTGATTTCCAAGCCAGAATACTGCTGCAAGCACCATTTCCCTTTTTCCCTTCTTCCAAAACTAACCTCATTTTAACCCTTTCATCTCCCATGAAAAATCCCTCATTTTTATAATTTTTCCCTTTCCCCTTCATCAAAACCCCTTGATAAGGTCTGAAAACTCCTTTTTCGCCTTATCCTAACCTCTCTAACCCTTTGAAAATCATTGAAAAACTATAAAAACCCACATTTTGGGCATATATGGGTCCTAGCCCTTTTTCCCATTGACCCTCAGTCACATTATTTCCCATATGCCCCACGGCCCCGCAATCGGGCGCCAAGCTGTTTTGTAAATAATATTTCAAAAAACCTTGGTTTATATTAAAAAGTCGTCGATTTTATTATTTTATTATTTTCCCGCCCCCCCTGAAAATATTAAAAACTTATGATATTTCCAAATTTTGGGTTCTTAAATTATTTTCTAAAGTTTTCTGCCGGTACAAGTTTTTAATTGTTCCGCACCGTCGATATGGTCTGAAGATCGGATGGTGCAGAGTCCGTCTCCCGGTGGTCCCCACATTCCACTAACCCTTTCCAAAAACTGCGCGGTATTCATCGCATCGCCTTTGGGCGAAGGCGGTTTTTTCTCGATCGCCAACGATTCCACTCATCGGTTGACACGTGGCCTGGCCACTTTTCACAAAACCGCTGTCCATCGCGCGTTATCGTTCGGACGAGGACATGGTGCGATATTGATGCGTGCCATCCGATCTGAGGCCGCCCATCCGATGACTATCTCTCATCGAAGATGCCCAACAGTTAACCAGGCTACGGCACGACATCCATTTGATCTCCGTCGTCGATCTGATCTGCAGATCGACGGTCCATATTTCATCGCCCTGTTTCGATCGCCCAGTCAACGTTTTCCCGTTTTGACTTTTCACTTCCACTCCCGACCGTCGATCTCTGCGCGATCAACGGCTCCGATTTTTTATTCCTCTGATCAATCTCGACCGTTGGATGATGCCATCCAACGGCCACGCTTCCTCCACGTGCCTTCTGAAGCAGTAAACCTATATATGCAGGATTTTAAAATATTTTTTTGTATTTTGGAGGGTTTCAATGGTTTTCTCGCCATGTTTGAAGAAAAATTCGAAGGCAGAAGATGACGATCTTCCTGCCTTCGATTCATCAAATAAAATCATCACAGGGTTTAAAATCCACATTTTATCAATGATTCATGAAGCATTGATGCTACATAACCCTGCGCAGCCCTGTACATCAACAAAAATCATGAATCGGGCACAGTCAGAGAGTATCAGTGACGAAGACCAAAATTTATCAGAACAAAGGATTAAAGACAGATTTTATGGGGATTGCGGCTAAGAACAATTATTAAAAGCCTAAACCCCCAAGTAAAATACAGTTTAAAGACAATCTTAAAGGTTTTTATAAATAGGAAAGCCTCCACCGCCACATCTGAGGAAAATTGATTCCTCCCAGCTGCTGAAATGCCACCTGTGCCTCAAAGTATTCAATCAGAAGCCGAATTTATTGATCAGGATCAGATGTTTGTCTCAAAACACAGCCGAAGAGTTACTTCTGCAAGGAACTTCAATGCAAGAAATATCTGCAGAGTTACTTTGACGCCGCACAGAACCTCAAAGGTCAACAAAAGCTCCCACCGAGCTTAAATTTGATGTAAAAACATTTAATACAGAGTACACCCATGTAAGTTTCTTCATTGAGTCCCTCAAAGGCCAAGAGGTCATTAAATCTGTATTAATTGTAATTGGAGATCTTTTATCAGATCTCACCTCCTCATTCTTCTATATATACTTCTGTAGAAGATGAGTGAGGGGTTGGTTGTTGTTTGATCACAAGTTGTAATACTGAAACTCTTTGGAATAAATACATAGTCTGTTGAAGTTGAAGAACAAATTGAAGTCTTAGAAGCCTTGATGATATTGTTGCATGCTTGTTACTTGAAGGCTCTATCATTGGATCCATGAGCTTGGCTATTGGTGAAGTATTCTAAACTGTTTAATGTTTTTCCCCTGTTTTCATTATGTTCCATAACTTCTTACTACAGTAGGATAGAAAGTATTAGGCTAAGAAATGACTCCTGGAAGCACCTTAGACCTGTTCATCCTTCACTGTTTCATGTTTTCTTCTGCTAAAGTATTTTAGAGTCTTTAATCTTTCTCTTTAATATTCATGCTTGTTTATTTCCTTAATAGTTTTAACAGTTGGTTTCAGCATGATTTATGGTTCTCCTTGCTTGTCTGCTGCCACTTAAAAACTATTATTGAAGTCTCCCTTTGAAGTTATTTTCTTACAGTTAATCAAAGAGGTTTGTTTTGATCTTGCCCTTTGTCCTCACTTAAACAGTTGGCTTAAAGGTCTTTTATAGTTGTGATCATAGATGTGTTAGGTGTTCCCTCTTCTATGACTGCAATTATCAGTGAATATTTTATGTTTTCTAAGTCATTTGAAATAAAATCTTTGAGGAAATAGGGTGTTCCCCGAATCTTAGATTTCATTTTAAAAGTTGTTTTGAAATCATTATTTGCTTAAAGGTGCGATTTGTAGAATTTATGGTTAGCCCTGTCTATCAAAGAGCTCTTTACTGTTCAAATTATGCTTTCGAATTCCCTTTGTTGAGAATTAAACCTCTCTTTCCAAATCATTAATGTTCATCTCATTCCAAAAACAAAAGGATCCTGTGGCCAAGTTAGATTTGCCCTTTGATATCCCATATCCATTGATGAGTATGTTATGACCTCTTTTTGACTCCATTGCCCAATGAACCGGATATTTCTCTGTCCTATATATCTTTCCGAGGCCTTTCATGTTCTGCTGTATCATTCGAGCCCAACCAAACAAACAAATAAACGCCTGCACTTAATAACTAGTCTAAAACCAATACTCAAAGCACACAAGATAAACCTTTGCAAACAAACTTTTGAGAGATCCCTCTCTGAGAACAGGAGGACTAGATCCTGGAACTCTAAAGATTGGTTCTGATGTTGCCTTGTCTTTTGATTTTCCAAACTATCAAAACACCTGACACCAAATGAGGTTTGAGTATGCCACTCGATGTGGATTGCCCGACCTACATCATTTTCCCCGTATCTCCTCTCCGTATTTGTCTCCGTTGTTTCGTTATCAAGTACAAACATCCCGAATACCCGGTGTTACCATCCGGCAACGTTGTTCTTGTAGCCGTCCTCTATCTTCGCCCACGCTCTTTAGTAAGCGTGATAATCTGTAGTTGTTACTGCTCGCATTTCTGCTGGAGCTCTGAGTGAAGTCTCTCGACTTGCTGTGCTGCTCTTTGAATAAAGTGGTATAGTTGGGCTGTCCCCCATGTTTCCATGCTTTCTGCGCCAGATGTACCCTGATCTGGCAATCATGTATGAAGAGGCTGTCCGCTGGCGACAGATTTCGCTGACTGGTCCTGTGGTGACTGTGACGGCATCTGGTGCGACAGCCGGTTGCTGGAGTCAGCCATCTGTAGATCGGGTTGCACTTCTTTAACTGTTAGGTCAGCTGGTTGAAGCAGAGTCTGCTCGGGGAGTGACCCAACTATTTCTTCCATGGACTGCTCTATCTAATTGATGAGCTCAGTAAATGTAGTTTGTTGGGCTGGGGTTTGGTCAACTAGAGGTACCTGTGCTGTACTCGAGTTAACTTCATTTCCGTGGTCCCCATTAGTTCTTCTATAGACTATTGGATCCAACACTGTGGCTGATGAAGTGGAGGGTGTTGAATTGTGGGGTTCTCGGAAAATGGATGATGTGGCGAATGGTAGTTGGTGGCTCCGAAGTGGCGATATGTGAATGTTCAGGAAATTGATTGGGTAGATGGGGTTGTGGAGTGGTAGACCCCTGGACCCTTGGGGCTCGACTACCTGCTCTTCTATGATCGGTACCCCTACACTTAATTGTCGGGGTGGGTCCTCCTCTGTGAGATTGACCACTGGGCTAGGCACTGTGACCTTGGCCCTTTTTATTTTTGGTGCTGCTACTAGTTTCACTTCTTTCTTCTTCCTGACCAGCGTTGTAGTCGCTGGGGGTGGTGAACTAAATAAAACATTGGGTATTGGTGTAAAAATGGAGATTGTGCTGGGAGATGGATTGGAATGGGATGCCTAAAACTCTGAAAAGGTCGTAAATGTAGTGGCATCGCTAGTTAGCACTTGAACTACTCTATTAAAACTTTTTACCTTGGTGTTCAGCTATTCAATGATCGGAAAAAGCTACAAGTTAGACATCCTGGTCACTGCTTCTTCTGAAGTTTCTCCTGGCAGTGGATTTGGTAGCATCCCATCGAAGAGATATGTGTAGACTCCATCCCTGACCTCCATCTCCACTCTTGGCCATGAACAGACCTCCATGTGAAAGGTTGATTCATCAATCTGGAATCTTAATGGCCTCATCTTGAACGTTGATTCTGGTACACACGTTGGCCTGAGAAAAGTTTGGTTGTGGGTGACCCCGAACCATATCTGCTCGACATATCCATCCAACAGGCTTCCTCGAATTCTTTGTTGACTCATCACGACATCAACCATTTGGCCATACCAAACTATAAAAGCTTCTGCATTCACTTCCTTTGTGCTAGGGTCTCCAGACACTCTCCACGACACAAACTTCATTGCCAATGGTTGGCCTTCTGCTATCTCAACCAGTATCTAGATGCTTGGGAAGGTCCACTTCCACATGGCTAGAGCCATGATCAAGTATCCATAAATAAACTTGGTCGCTCTTCTGTAATTTTCCTCGCAAGCTTCAAAAAATTCCTTCAGCAAGAAGGAGCACCAATTTAGCCTTTCCCCTTGGACACAATGCTCCACGACTAAAATTGTATCTAGCGTGCATTCCCCTTTAGTATAGTGCTTCATTATCTTGATAGCGATTAGGTAGCAGGCGAACTTGATCTCTGGTCTGTTGATCAAGTCAATCTTTGCTCCTTTTCCGCCTCTCCTGGTGCCATACTTAACGTAGTAGTCTGTGTCCCTTGATTTCTTGGCTCTTTTGGATACGGTTTGGAACGCTGCTGATATGTCCCTCCCCTCCTGTGAAAGTCCTGTTAATCTATGGATGTCCTTTGCATGAATCGAGATTTCCTTCCCCAGCCATAATGAACTGTTTTGGACTTTGGTCAACAAAAACTTTGTGCACTGCATCGCAGTGCCTGTAATCCCAAACACTGGCAGATTCCTTATGTTCAGAATCGTAGATTGCTGAATTACTCTGAATTCTGGTAGCACTCTTGTTGCTGGCTGTCCTGCTGTTGTTGCATAATTATCTATATACACTTTCCTTTTCAGTGTTGGAAATTAAAAAGAGTCTGTAAGGTCTGTATCTATCAGTGTTGCACTATCGTACTTGCCCACAAGGGAATCCATATTTTGAATTATGCTGTCAATTTCTTGCTCCACGAATGCTGGGCTTACTCTGGTCATTTTGGCTTTTCGCTGGTATACTTGCAGGACATTTCTCTCTATTTTCTCCTGAATTCCTTCTCCTGTGTGCCATCTCTGTTCTTTTCCTGGTTCGGCTTCTCTTGTTCTCTTGGATGTTTCTGATTCTAACTCGGATTTTTCTGGCATTCTCGCGCTTCTCTGCATGCAGGTTATGTAAGTAACTGGCACGAGTGAGGTTGATGAGACCCCATAACTAATTAATTTCCCTCGGCTTCCTCTGTAGCTACAATTGTGCAATTAGTTACCGGCTGAGGTGGGTTCTGACATTGATGACTGTGGTTTTGGGATTTGGGCAGACGCGACGGCTGGTGGTTATGTCTAATTATGGAAAATTTATTACAGTATGGGTGATGCTAATTATGGCAATTATTTCCAAATCTCGGTAATCCTATGGACTGAAATTGGTACTACGCGTAATGTTGATGGGCTGATGTTCGGCATGCTTCTCTATCTGACGTAGATGACACGTTGGACACTACCCCTCCCCGACCACAATTGGTTGCGTTGTGGTCTCCGCAACTGACCTGTTGTTATTTAGTATTATATTTGGTTTTGATACAGTGGACTCCTACCTAGCTCGTCTCGGGTGCGAGAGAGTTATTGTTGCTATTCTACCCTACTGACTCCTCTCGGGTGCGAGAGTTATTGGAATTGAAAATATGTAACTTACTCTTGGTAGGGTTTCAGGCGTGTGCCATTTACCCATCCTTGTAGGACTTGGCCGTTTAGTTGTGCTAACCGAAATACTCCTGAATCTTTGATTTCGATTACATGAAATGGACCGAGCCAATGCATCTGCAGGTTCCCTAGGAATTTATGGTATTTGTTGTCATAGAGTAGAACTTTTCCACCAACCTGAAAAGTAATGTGCTTAATATGCCGGTCATGCCAAGCTTTCTGTCTCTCTTTTTGTACCGTTTGGTGAAATTCGCCCAGAAATTGTTCTTCTTCAAGCTCCTGCAATTCTTGCAATCGCTCCTTTAACGATTCTTCTTCTGATAGCTATAGTGACATCGCGACTAGGAGGTTGGGCATGATGAATTCTGCGGGGACTACTGCTTCCCTCCCATATACTAGCTAGAATGGTGTTTGGTTATGTAGTCATTTTACTATTGTTCGGTAGGCCCACAGTGTTGTCGGTATCTGCTCATCCCAGTCATCATGTTGTGCATTACATATATTTGTTAGGCCCTTCTCCAGTATCTTGTTGAATGCTTCCACCGTGCCATTGGCTTGCAGATGGTACGAGATAATTTTATGGTACTGTATCATGAAGCTTTCCAGCAGGGATTTAATGGTGTCATTAATGAAGTGGGTACCCTGGTCACTGGTCAGGATTTTTGGACACCTAAATCAACTGATGAATCATGCAACAGTCATTTCCATGCAATTTCTCACAGGCACTGCTTCTGCCCACCTCGTCAGGTAGTCTGTTGCTGTTATTATGTACCTTGCCTTTGAGCATCTTGTAGCTGGTGTAATTGGTCCCACAAAATCGACTGCCCACTTTTCGAATGACTGCAGTACTTTTATCGGATGCAACAGAAGTTCATCTCTGTGGGATGGCTGTCCCGTTCGCTGACAAACGTCACATTTATTAACAAATGATTTTCTTTCCATATGTAGTGTAGGCCACCATAAGCCTGCTTGTAGTACCTTCCTTGCCGTTGGTTTAGCTCCCACGTGTCCTCCTGCAACACCAATGTGGCATTCCCATAGCATCGTTTCCCTTTCATGGTCCAAGACACATCTTCGAAGAATCTAGTCCAGCCCCATCTTGTATAAATGTCCCGCTATTAGTTGATACTCTGTAGCCCGAACTACCACGTGTCATTTTTGCGTTAGTGTATATTCTTGCGGACACTGCCCTGTTGTGAGGTTGGAAGCTATCTCGTTCAAGTATTTTGGGATGGCTTCTACTTTGAAAATATCAGCATTCGGTAACTGATCATCTAGAGATCCTTCGTGCTCTCCATTATCTAGTCGGGATAGGTGATCAGGCCCTACGTTTAGTCTTCCAGGATTTATGATAACTTCAAATGTGAACTCTTGAAAGAGTAGGATCCATCTGCAGATTCTTCCTTCTAAGACTGGTTTGTTGACCAAATACTTTAGTGCTAAGTGGTCTGTAAAAAATTTGAACGTACCTCCCAACAGGTAGTGGTGGAACTTTTGGAGAGAGTACACCATTGCTAATGCCTGCTGTTCTGTCGTGGTGTAATTGTGTTCTGCTGTGGACAACTTGTGATTGGAAAAATATACTGGGTGATCGACTGAAGTGTCTCCTGGGTGGGCCAAGACCGCTCCGAGCGCGATGCTGGAAGCATCGATGTGTACATGAAACTATTTATCCCAGTCTGGATGGACCAGTATTGGCGCACTCGCTAGATTTTCTTTTAGAGTATCCAGGGCTACTCTGCAGCTGTCTGTCCATTGGAACTGTTCAGATTTATTCAATAAATTCTCTAACGGAGCTGTTATCTTCGCATAGTTGCAGATAAATCGCCGGTAGTACCCTTTGTGGCCCAACAGTGATCTCAGCTGTTTTACCGTTTCTGGTGCCTCCATGTTGACTATCACCGCTACTTTGGCCGGGTCTACGCAAACGCCTTGATTACATACGACGTGCCCTAGCAGAGTTCCAAATGGCACTACAAATATACACTTTTTCATGTTCAATGAGATCTGTAGTTGTCGACATCTATCGAACATCACCCTTAACAACGTCGCATGATCCTTCAGTATGCTATAAACGGTCTAGTCGTCCATGTAGACTTCTAAGAACTTTTGGATGTACTCCCAGAAAGTGGCTATCACGATGCGCGAGAATACTACTGGTGCATTTTTCAGTCCGAATGGCATCACATTGTATGCGAAAGAGCCCCATTCGGTGGTGAATGTTGTCTTTTTCTTATCCTCCTCTGCTATCCGTTCCTGATGGTATCCTGAGAATCCATCGGTGAATGAATATTCCTCGTTCCCTGCAACATTGTCCAGGACTTCGTCGCTAAAAAAAGTGGGAAATGGGTCATGGATACAAGCATTGTTTAAGCTTCTGTAATCTGCACAGACTTGTATTTCAGACTTTTCTTTCTTGTTCTGTATAACTATAGGACTTACCCAGTCTACTTCCTCTACTGGGAATATCAATCCTGCTTGCAGCATCTTGTTGATTTTTGCCTTAACCTTTTCCTTCACCCTCAGATTCAGACGATATGGTCTATGTTTCACCGGCCTTGCGTCAGGTTTCAATATTATCCGCATCTCTCCCATATCTCCTTTTATGCCCCTTATATCTGCTACTGATGAAGGGAACAAGTCCTCATATTCCTTCAACAAACTGACTATTTCCTTGGTTGTTTGCTCATCCCAATAGTCCCCGATTGTCACTAGTTTAGGTTTATCCTCTGTTCCAATATTTAATTTCTTTGTCCTCAATGGTAGCAGATGGATTCCTTCTATCGTGGGTTCTTCCTTGATATTTCTCTCTCCCTCTGTTTCTTCAAAGTACAGGTGCTTTAGATCCTCCAGATTGTCATCATCCATCTCCCTGTTTATCTTTTAACATGCCACTTTTGGTCTGACACCTGGGTACTGGAGCGACTGCTCCTCCTCCTGTTGAATATCCGGGAAGAACAATACCTTCTTGATAGCCTGTAAGGCTTGTGTAACCGCTTCTGTCTTTCCCCGAAACAAGAAACATTGCGTGAATTTTTCCGCAACTTCCTGCCATTTGCTGGTCCCTCTCTTCCTCTCTTTCGTCAGATACCAGGCCTTTGGTACCAAGTCCAGAGAGTGGATAAACTGGTGTACCCATAGCTCTTCTGGGTATCCCTTGTTTCTCCATTGTTCCTTACACTTCTCCAAGTGGTCTCTGGGGTCAGAGTCCCCGTGATATTTCTCCTTGCAGCTTGGTCCTTCCTCTTCCTTAAATATTGCTTTTAATGCTGCCGTGATTTCACCCCACTATGTGAGCGAATTGGGATGATTCCTCCACCATCTTGCGGATGTCGATTGTAATGTTATGTCCATCAGTGGTACCCTGTGGCCTTCTGGTACGTTATCTTATATTTTTTTTATGAAAATGATTACATCATCCATATCGGATAAGGTTGGATATTCTCGAACCTCGATCCCAATCCAATTGATTCGTCCAATATTGGCGCACCTATGTGCATTAGTTTCATATCATTCTTGTTGCCAATCATCCTAAGCTATTTTTGAGCCCAACTTTGAGCTTTAGATGCTTCTCCAGCTTACAGATCCTTCTGCTGCTGGGTTAATGTAATATTCCCTCCTTCCTGCAGCCATTTGATAGAGATGATCCAGAAGTTGAGCATCTTCTATGCTGTCCACAGTCTCTGTATATCTTGGTCCTTGGTACGGGTCGAGTGGCTGAGTGACTCTGATCTCCCCGTCCTCGAAGACCATCAGTTCCTTTTTCAAATCTATTATCGCGTAATTTTCAAAGGCCCAATCAATTCTTAGTAGTGACGGATAAGGATCTTTATCTCCCATGATGTCGATGACTTCAAAATCTGTATATGTATTTACCCCTGCAATGTTAACTTTAACATTTTCCAGTCTGCCGATGGGTACAATGCAGTACTAGTTCACCATCTGAAGTTGGATTGGTGAATACGTCAATCTTGGCTTCCCTAATTCTTCCCAAGTGTTCCTTGGAAAAATATTGACATCGGATCCCAAATCAAGCATAGTGTCTTTAATTTGGAAACCCGCGACTTGCGTGTTCACTTGGAATTCTTTTCCCATCCTTCTTTTATTTCTCTTTACTCTTTGTGCATACTTTTGGTTTGTGTCCAATGATTCTCTTGCTCCTGTTCTTTTCTTCAACACCCCTTCCAAGTTCTGCTTTAGAATTTCTAGCATTGGCGCGTTGTTAACAATTTTCAGGAACAAATGGAACCAATCCTGGATCAAAGCTTCTGAATTACCTTGGGTTTCATTGTCTTCCTGAGTTTTCTTTAACTCGATACCTTTGTTTCCCCCGAGTTGGGAAAAGGTTTTTGCTTCTTCCTGAAAAAATTGTTTCTGTCGTCCTGGTCCGACCAACAACTTTGGTGGTGCTGGCTTAACCAGCTTTATAGGCTCCCTTACATGTGCATATTCCCCCGTTCTTTTTCCTCCTCACTTTATTATGGCCACGTTATGCATTTTCTAAGTCTCCATCAACCTGGGTTCTGCATTTACTAGATTTGTCCCCCTCTGTCTAGCTCTTTCCTCCCATCTTTTGATGAGCTCAGGGAAATCTTCTGTTGTGTGAGTGTTAACCCGGCACTGTGAACACCATGGTCTTCTAGGGAGTGGAAATTATCTAGCTACATGTCCTTCTTGGTCGCATTTGTAACATCTCACTGGACCTCTACCCCCTGCTCGACCTCCTATCAGGCCTCCCCCTCTCCCTCGGGGAGCTTCGTTCACTCTGTATGAAGGTCGGTCCAGTGCATCGAGAGCTCGACACTGTTCTGTATCGTGTGTGGTTGAGGCACATAACTCACAGTATATATTATTCGGAACGTTGGAATATTTTTGTAATATCGGACACATGCGAGGTTAATGGCCCATATTCTTTCATATTTCACAGTACTCATTGGTGGTTGGAATTTGTTGCGCGGGGAACCCTGTGTATTGCTGTTGCAGTGGGTATAGTCCCCGGGTGTTTATTTGCGTAACTCCTCCTAATGGTGGAGCCCCCTGCGCTCTTGCAGCTGATGTCCCCACATTCTGCCCCCGTAACCATGGACATTCAGTTACCACATGTCCTTCCATGAGACAATGTGTGCACCATACATTTGATGCTGCAGACCCATTATAAATGGGTCCTGTACCACTGATACTCCCTTAAACTCTTGCGGGTATCCCGCCATAGCTTCTATCTTCATTGCTTGATCTAGTGCGTCTTGCATCGTCTCGATCCTTTGTTGATTTAATGGATTTTGGGTCAAAGGTAGTAGAGCTTTGATGAACCAATCCCTCTGATGGTTTGGATCAATTGGATAGCTGAGTTTTCCAATTTCATCCTTGAATATCTGCATCAAATCCCAAGCAGTCTCTCCTTCCCGCTGCTTGATTTCCCACATTTCTGATAGGCTCTGTTGATCTGTTTGGGGCAGTTTGAACTCCTTAATGAAATACCTCTTCACATCTTCCATCGCTGGATTTTGATGAGCTTCAGACCACTTCATAAACCAGTGTAGGGCTCTCTCCCTAGGGGTGGTTTGAAATTCTATTAACTTCCCCATATCTGGTGTTTGTCGTGCCCTCTAGATGGCCTCGCAGAGGTACCAGTGCTGTTTGAAATTGTCGTTACCCCTCCCAGAGAACTCTAGATATCGAGTAAGTGATCCCGCCTTGTTCACTTGAGTAGGCGTTACTAGAATGAAGTCATTGGTTCCTAGTTGCGAGATTGTACCACTAGCAATCCTACTACTAGTATGTATCACTGCTGGGGACTGTATACTGTGCAACTTACTTAATTCACGCAACTTAACAAAAATTTCACTTAGGGGTTGATAGAGTACCAGAGGAAGGTTTGGACTAGAGCTACTTGAACTTTGGGGAATAGGAATACCTTGAGATATGGATGTCGGTATTTCTTGGAATAGTTTCTCCATTGCAACGTGCATCTCCACATCGGACACCTCCTTTGGGCGCGTGTCTATACCTTCTCTGTCAAACTTCTTTCCTTTCTCCATCTGGGTTGGGCTCCTATACACCTGCCAAACTTCTTTAACGGCCCCTCCTATATCTTGGGGACCCACCTGACTTTCCATTTCCTTCGTCATCTGAGGCACCTCCTCTCTATCATTTCGACCACTTTCCTGTCTCTTCAACTCCTTTATCACCCTCTCTCGCCACCTTTATGCAATCTGCGCACTCCGATGTGCTCGTCACTCTCTGAGCCTATTAGCGGTCTCGACATCCATACTCCTACTCCCCTTTTTCACTGTTCTTGTAGCATCTCTCCCTTAGTCCCTTCCCCCATCATCGAAGGTTTTACGCTTCCATCTCTGCTTTTTGGAACCCCATTAGTACTTCATATACCATCAATGCTTTAATCCACAATGGGATCTCCTTCAGCATCTTCCCCCTTAACTTGAATCTAAATGTATCTTCTGCTCTCGAAAAATACTGATAGCACTCCACTGCAAACTCCACTATGTATCTGTCCAAGGTAGATTCCACCCAGAAATATACAGCTCAGGTTAAATCAATTTTTAACCGATGAAGGGCCACCAGATCTCCATGCACCCACTTGCGATTTATTTTCCACGACTTTTCCCTAACCACCTTGGTCTGAAGCCTCCGCAACCAGGTATAGATTTCTTCCAGAAACTTTCCCCAAAATATTTCATAGGTATCACTAGTAGAGTCGGAGAATAGAACCAGATTCTTGATCATTTTCTCCTTCTGTCGTCTCAGCTCAGCTTGCTGAGTGATGAAATGATCTAGGTGGTTATCACACCAGCTTCGTATTTCTCTTTCGAAGATCTGAGATACCATGATCTAGCTCCCAAATGAAGTTTCGGGTCCTGGCAACGGAACCATTTGTTGGTGAGGAAACAGGTCTCGCAGAGAAGACCGGGGTTCAGGTTAGGGGCCAACAAGTGTGTCCGTTGTAGTCTAGCACCACGCCGACATTTTCACCCTACTCCGAAGAGCCGAGAGTCTCATTCGAGGCGTGCCATGAACTTACTAAGATGGGGGATAGATCAGTATCGACATAACGTCATCGGTATGAAGAAATCAGAGCTGTGACAAAGGTCTAAACAAACACATCATTCCATTAAAGATATCTCTCGGAAGTGCATTCAAACTTATAACACATAAAATTAAAAATCACCACTGAAACCATTCAGTTCAGACTACAACATATACTCAGAATAACAACTCCTAATTGTATTATAAAGTAACCATCAACAACAGAACATTACAAAGCTCCTTCGCATGAGCTCGAACGGAACATAATACAAATGGTCCTACTGGATAGAGAGAAATATAGAGATATAGAAGAATAGAGAGTAGAAAAACATCACAGGGCTCTCCTATGGCTCCTATCTTCTGACCCTGACTGAACCAACTCTTCTTTCCACTGGCTGGCTGACTATTTGATATGCTACCAGCGCAACTGACAATTCCTCCTTTCTCTTCGCTCGGCTGTCTTCTATTTCTTTCCGTTAATCGAGAGTTCTACTGCTTGTTTTTTTCCACACTCTTCCACCACCTGTGCTTGCTCCCGCAATAGCCGCGCCACCTGTCCTCTACTCTTTTGCAACCTTGACATTTCCCTGGCTACCGTGGTTGCGTTCTGCCACGTACTAGTCGCAACTCAAAAGTTGTTTAATTTCAAAACAAGGCCCCCAACACCATAGTACATCCCTTGCACTGATCTGAATGCACAAGAGTACCCTTGGGAAGTCCAGTAGAAATATCATGCAAAATATTCAAGGCACCATGGTGAAGATGGCCCAATCTCCTATGCCATAATTTTCCCTCATCCCGGCTCACCACTTCTTCTGCTTTTCCCATCATTACAGCGCAACCATCTACCTCCAGCTTGTAGATATTCTTAACTCGAATCCATATCCTCTTGGTTTGACCCATTGTTTTATGTAACATGAAGGCTTTTCCCTCACTGAAAACAACGTCATTACCTCTGTCCTCCAACATCGCGACCAAGACCAAGTTCTTCTTTAGACCTGGAACATGCATAACATATTTCAATAGAAATAATTTACCTGACTCCCTCTCAAAGGTAATGGTTCCAATTCCGGTCACACTGTATCTACCATCGTCACCCATCTCTATATGCATTTGGATATCTTTCTCCTCCAAGTCACTAAACAACTCCTTGTCTCCTGTCATGTGGAAGGAAGCACCACTATCAAGATACCACACCGATCCCACTGCGCTTGAAACCAAGCATGCGATCAAAGAGAAATCAAGTTTAAATTGCGAGGAAAGGGCCTCACCATCAACCTTCTTGTTCTTATTTTTCTGTGGGCAGTTAGTGGCGAGATGCCCATGTTCGTGACAGTGAAAACACTTCACCTTGGACAAATCCAGCTTCTTGCCTTTAGCCTCGGATTTTGGTTGGGATTTCTTCCCCTTCCCTTTCCTTGCTTTGGCAGCCAAAGCGCAATTCTATTCATCATAATTCTTCGATGAAGAGCCATCCCTGGTACTTCACCTTATCTCCTCCTGCGTTAGATCCGATCAAAGTCACTCCCAATCCGACAGTTTCTCCCGTCCATTGACAGAGTCCTGATAACTATTCCAACTCTTTGGTAGCCCAAGGAGACCCAAGCTCACCAAGTCATCATCCAAAACTGTGATTTCCACACTCCCCATCTCATCCCTGCATTTGACAAACTTCGAGAGATATTTTGGAATACTGTTGCCCTTCTCCATTTTGATTTTTATGAGCTTATCTTTCAACGCCAACTTCCTATGGTCACTGCTGCTTTGGAAAATATCTGTCAAAGCCTTCCACATTGCAAATGGAGTGGATTTCCTGTGAAGGCTTGACACAATATGGTACTTTACAGCTTCCAACAAAATTCTTCTTGTCTTCGCTACTTTCTTTTGCCAGGCGTCAAGTAATGAAACATCGCTAGAAGTAGGCTTAGGAACATCGCTATCAATGAACTCCTTCAGACAATTATCTTCAAGCACTCCCTCCATCCTGTCCTTACAGGCTATGTAGTTCGAGCTACCCTCAATGGCATGCTCCAACCGCAACCCATTTAAATCCATTTCAATGAATACTCAACTGTCACACCAAGAAATTCTTGCAGTAAATTCGAATTGTCCACCATCACAAAACTCAACACTGCTTCAATATTGCAATCTCCAGTGATCAACACTGCTTTGATACCATGTAGAAATTATACAAGATGCATTTATATTACCAGACTCCCTTGATCTAACAAATTAATCTTATGTTAAATACAAAATCCTTCCACTTAATTCTTTGTGGAAATTAAATCGCTAATTGCAAAACACATATGAAGAAAATCAATCACACATAAGCACAATTTTTTAACTGGAAAGCTTCAAGGTAAAAACCCTAACTATCATATATTATGTATATCAATGGAACATGTAACAATATCATACAAAGCTTTGTACATCAATCTCTCAGTATCATCAACAATCATTACACACTGTCATGTAGAAATTTGCATATCTATGCATCGATTTCTTGCCTCCTGACAGCATGCCTCCACTGCGCAATCCTTGCTGAAGAAGACCCCTAAATGAATTTGATATTTCCTTGCCTTGACTACACAATCCTCATTGGAATCTCCAATGTGTGTTGGATGCATTGAATTCATCACTATAGTCACAACAAATAGTCCGTCTCACCCTTTCACCTATCTCTCCACTGGGTCTCCACTGGAATTGACATGCAAGTAGTTAACTGCTGTATTTGTTCAGTTGCAAGTGAGTCTCTAGTTGTGAATTAATTAAATAATTAATTCACTAAACTCTCACTAGTGTATCTTCAGTTAGAACTAGATACAACTAGCACAAATGAGTTTAACTCACTTAACTGAGTTAAACTAAACAATAGCTCACATGAATACTCTTCCAACTCTATCACAACTTGCCACTATCAATTATAACTAAGTCCTCCATGCATGACTCACCAACCCCCCTAGAAATTGCGTAATTCCTTCAGCCCACTGATTTTCCAAATATGTTCACTGAAATAAAGTGCTTCAAGAGGATAAGTTGATATTTATTGTCAGAGTATTATTAAGGGCTAATAATAATCAACATGCATCCATTTTTAGATTAGCGATCTATAAATATACTTCGCCTAATATTCTAAAAATAAAATCTCATCTATTTTTCCAACTTGATCAACCATCTACAAATATCCTCCTACTACTTATAGAATATTCTCACCATGTCTTAAAAAAGACATACACCTAAAATAGCCTGCGGGCCCCACTTAGTGAAGGTGCTTAATTTTCACTAATCTCATCATCTTTTTGAATCTCAACACGTAAAGGAGACATCAAGACAAGTGGGTGCAGTAATAGGGTTTGGCAGGAATAGGTCACGAGGATATCAACCGAGTGAAGGCTGGGTTGAAACCTTAATGGTTGAGCGAGCAGAGGGGACCTAAATTTTGAATATACCCAAAATTTTGGGTGTTATTGTAGAAGCTACAAAAATTGGCGAACCACTGGTAGAATCCAACATCTCTATCAACATCCCCACAATAATTCGAGTCTGGATAGTGATGCCAGGGAATATTGAATAGGTACTGTGGGTACCTCTTGTATTACTTTGACCTTTACATATATGTCCAATCCTTATGCTTCAACTAGGTCTTGTTAATCGGAAAACGCCCAAGCAGAAGTTCATGCATGCCAGTAGTTTGATGATGACGTAGAGAGTAAGGTTAACAGGCTTATTATATTCAAACTTTTAAAATAAGTTTATGATGTTTCTTCACTACCAGCAGGCCTGGACAGTACCTCGATGGAGTCACCTCAAGAAATCACAAACGTTGCTCCGTTGCCAGTGAGCTTGGTCAGTACCCCGACAGAGTCGTTGCGTTACCTCTCTGCGCAGGAAGCCTTTCTCAATCCTTTACCCTTATTTGTTTCATGTAGCACTTATTTGTGTGTGCTCCTGGCACTTATTTTGCATGGGCGGATTAGGGATCCTGACTTATTTTACGAGCAAGAGAGGTTGTTTCTTGTTTGACAAAAACTGAAATATATTCTGATTTGGGTTTTCCCCCACGCCAAGCCTTCACATCCCATCTCCCACCCATAGGCAAAACATGCAAAACAAATCATTAATATATTCAAGACTATGTTGAGCGCATGGCTCAGGTTGCGGATAGAGGCCATTCAAACTCGTTAGGGTTCCCCACAAGCAACCTGTTCATATCTCCCTGGATAATGGATTAGAATCGTAGGAATAATGCAGAGAATGTGACTTTGATGACCTATTATGAGAGAAACTGCCTCTTGGGATAACCATATCAACCTCACACAAACAATAGGGTTAGGGTTTTAGAAATTATGAAAAGGAAAACAAGGAAAACCTTTAGGGTTTCGATGCGTGCAAAGAGGTAAAAGCAATCCATCCAGCTTCAAACATGTGCAAGGAGAATTAAGAAGGCCAGTCAGGGAACCGAGGGTTTGAAGGCTCTGGGTTCGATGAAGGCTCATGCAGAGTCACATAATATACAAAAAATTTCCGAGCTATATCAACAGCCAGTGCATATGATGCAAGGAGGCGAGTATACAATGTGATGCAACAGACGAGGCTTATGACGCAATGTAATGCCATGTGCGAGAGAAATCAACTAGTTGCAGGTGGAAAAACAAGGCAAAGCACATGCATTTATTATCTGAATATTTTGCAGCAATGAGCGAAATGAAAGAGCGCGAGTGCGAACTAATGGACAATTAGAATGCATAAAGTTATTGATTGTAAGAAAGGTAGCAAACATAATTTTAAACCATAAATAAAACCCTAGAGAGTAAACTCTAATTAACAACTTCAACCACCAAAATTTTATTAAAAGATCCTAGCTAGCCTAAACCTAAAATCCTAATTTAAACGAAGAGGTGGTTGGGTGATGTGAAATCAGATTTCCAGTGCAGCCACCGCATTAGTTCCCACCCTGCAAGAACAACAATGTTCGCAATCAGAACCAACATACAAAATTGTGCACCGACAACAAGACTTACCTGAAAAACACGTGCAACAACAAGAAGGTCATGGCTACTTACCAGAGAAAGTGCCATAATGGATTATTCAAGCTGATTTGCTATTTCATCTTGATACAGAGAAAGATGTACTTGAAACCTAAAATTATCTATAACATGAAATAGAGAGGTTTGTAAAACATCACATGCTAGTACGTAACTGCAACCTATATTGGCTGGGAAAAAACCAAAAATATTAGAGGCAATGGCTGGCGTTTTCCTTCCAATGAATAAATTATGGTATATAGGTTGTTGCATATCAACTATTAGGGGACAAAAATATGTGCTCAAAGAAACATCACTCGAATAAAAGGCTTGCCCAGATGAGTTGACATCCGACATGGTTATGCTGAGAGGAGTGTGGTGCGTGGGAACCATAATTTCAGAAACCCTAATTTGAGAAACCCTCGTTCGACTTGTTTCAGGGGTCTCATCAGGATCGTGAGAACCTGAGATAACTGTTAGCGGAAGCTGAATTGCCTTGACGTCTTGATGGGTCCCTGAATCATCAAAAGGTGAATTATCGAATTTCAGTGGCTTCATAGGGTCGAAAAATAGATACGAATGACAGTCCACAGAGGTGTGATTGAATATGTTTTCAGATAAATAACAATCATTGGAGCCGCCAATTTGATCAGGTTGGGTGTCTGGTATGTTAGGCTCCTCTAGGGTTAACAATTGGGATGAATCAATAAGAGAAACATCTCGAGATTGCCAGGGAATAAGGTCACTTTCTTGGCCACTTAAATATTGCGGATGAACGAGATCAAAAATAAGATATTCATCAATTTTGTAATGTGATTGTGAAACACCACCCGTGTGTTCATCACTACAATCAACACCATCAAAGAACATTTTTGAATGATTTGAATAAATTACTGATGTGACAGACTCAAGAAGTGAATCAGGGAATAATGGACGAGATGATTCAGATGCAGGGGTACCAATCATGCAAGGACTTTCATTTCACACATCAGTGTCATCCAGAGAGGCCAATGATCCTGCGTGCACATCACGGTCCAATAATTTTGCAGGGAAATCAAATTTATTCGAGACAAGGCCCAATTCATTGTCGATATGTGAATGAGATTTAGAACTAGACCTAGGAAAATGTTAAGTGGACTTGAGATTGGTTTCATCAACAGGGAGAGATATTATGCCAATATGGTTTTCAAGTTCTGAATTGATAGGGTGTGTGAAAGATTCAGAGGTGATACAACACATTTTATTTTCCTGCACGCGTCTATCATCACTTAAAACTTTTGTGACCAAAACTCCATTATATGGAAATTCAAGAGAGGAAGAGGAATGTCATAAATAGAAATTTCCTTCTTGGAGGCCTAAATTTGTCTCAGACTCGGGGAGATGGTCAAGGAAATATTAGGGACAAAATCCAAACATGAGGATCAAGATTTGTTACAGATTGAAGGTGTTACAGAGAAATGAAAACTACCTGTCGAAATTGTTTAATTAAATATGCCCAATTGAAATATTTTTTAGGGAAATCAAAAAAAGGATAAAAAAATCTAATAGAAAACTTGTCTAGAGATTCTTGAGGTTTCATTCTGATCTCATTTATCCTTAGTAGTAAATTTTGAAAATCGTACCTGTGAAAATATTGTTGAAATTCATCGGTGAGTTTCTCAAACGAATGGATGGAAGTTGCTGGCAATGTGCGGCACCATTTCTTAACACAACCTTCGAGAGTGAGGGAGAAGAGAACACAAGCCATATCCTCATCATCAATTTCGTAATGCTCACAAAACTCAAGGAAATTGGAAAGGTGCTCAGTTATGGAAATTCCATTCTCACCATCGAATTTTAATTGAGACAAGTGATATAAAGGTTCATCAGGGATTGAGCATCGAGAACCAGATAAATCTGATAAAAATATCGGGAGAATGATTTGGGGATGATCCATTTACAAATATGAGACCAACTGCAGGCTCCAAGGGCTCAGCTTGTCATCTGGCCCTCATTCTAGCGCCAAAATTTTGACGGGAAAAATTGTACTGTTGACAACAAGGGGGTCTCCCCGGTGAAAGGTCCCAATTAGACCTCACACCGTTTGGGATAGGAGCCCCATCCGGTATGTGGGACCGACTGCCACCATAAGTGTTTCCACTCTTGGTTTTCGGATAAGAAGATTATGAAGCAGAGGCAAGGGTGAAATGACCAATAAATGAAGAAAAATCAGCCCAAGATTGACGAATCACAAACAAATATATAAGAAAGTCTAAGCAACAAATAAAAGGGGGTATGCCATGAGCGGGATCGGTGAGACAAAACCAAGTTAGACGTACATGAAATATCACTGACATGAAAATAAATAAACAAACACTGATTTGAAAGAAAACGCACATGCAACCACTATGAATCAGTCCATAACCAATTGCATGTATGAAAGCGCATGTACAAACATAGTGAAATATTAGACAACTAGTACTATCAACACAAGAAAGAATGTGAGTTAGTGCCAAAAAAAGAGAATATATTATTAATGCTACTGCAACTTCAAATACATATCTTACAACTCGTCAAAACCCAATAGTGGAACATGGGCTATTCATCTCAATGCATGATACTAAAACCCTAGCCTCACTACAACTCCCTCCACTTGATACCAAGAGTTGAGTGCCTTTATCTCTCAAGCACACATCTGTTCTCTTGTCCTCGCTTCAACTCAAGTGCTAAAAGTCGTTTTGATGATTTCCTGAAGCCGCACATATAGGCTAAAGTGACTCTTGAGTTTCCCTTGACTGTTGACCTCCTCGATTACTGGGTTGGCTTGCGACTTGGTCCATTTTCGACTTGTTACCTGGGACTTGGGGTCATCTACGAGCTAGGGCTATTTCTTCTGCACTTGTCTCTTGGAGAGATCAGAACCTTGCTTGCCATAGGACAACCCCAGCTTTTGCCATGCGAATCAGCAACTTCTATCTGTTGCAAATGCCATTGCAGTGTTAAGGGAATTTACATGAGTCGGTCAATGGGACAACGATGTTCTGTTTCTTAGTGAGATCTTGAGCATCTGCATGACGTGAGTTTTCTTGTTGGTTTGAATCCCTGTTTTTCAGCTTTTGATGGAAAACAAAAACTTTCTTCATCTAGATCAATGTTATAGCTTCCTCATGTTACTTGCAAGAGAACACATTCAATTAGCCATATATATATATATATATATATATATATATATATATATATATATATATATATATATATATATATATATATATATATATATATATATGCGTTGAGGAAAAACAATTATAAATGTAATATATTTATGGAAGTTAAAATCAACTTGGACTCCTGTGTAGTCTTGTTCTGCAGAAGAACGTATGTACAACTCGTGCATGCCCATACTGAGCTCATTTAATCATGTAAAGGGGAGAAAGATCGAAATGCCAATCGACGTTCATCACACAACCGAAATGTATAGTTAGCTCTCACTTAATATTGATTTCCAATGGTGATGATGCCGAAAACCAAGGAAAATCCCACGTGTTGTTATGTGCTGGGACAGACCGCAATGTGCGACCTCAGCAAAGTATTGAGAGGCTATGACTTGGCAAGGATTGCGACTTGTAGCAGTCACAGGGTTTCATTTCATCCTTTATGCCTCCGTTTAAGGTGTATGACTTGGTGACGTGGGCGAGGATAATGACCTATGGAAGTTACATAGTACCAGTTCATAAAAGGTCGCGCATTCTGTTCGTTCCTGAAGTTTACGACTTTGTGACCTGTGGATACATGCGATTTGAATAGAGGTTGCAAGGTCACGTTTAGGATTGGGTCGCACCCGCTGTTGCTGCAGCAAAACTATTACTATGCGACTTGATAGCATAATGCCCTCTGGAGCCCCTTGCTTACCATACTGAAATCGAACATTAATCTCCCTTCTAGGTGTAATCCTTATGTTCAAAGACGTCAAACTGAGTGAAATGAGGTGCCATTCGTTTGATTGAGGAATCTTAGTGCTAGAGTGGGGATAGATGGTGCTGTAATGACAATATTTCATGCACGCTTCCTTCTCTAGTTTTATCACTAGGCGACTACCTTTTGACCTCCACGACATCATCATCACATCTAGAGTAGCCCCCGGAAATGATTCTTTTTTTCCTTATGGAAGCTGCGCATCGGTTGATGAACTTGGGTTTCCTGGGTTCCTTTACGCATGTTGATTATTAGTGAGAAAAGAGAGTTTTTTCTGTTAGAACACAGGTTGCTGCTACAATAGAAATGAAAGACCATCGATGTGACTATAAAACGAAATGGGGGACCGAATTGGTGGTGCGGCGCAGAGGATTCCACCTACTCCATGGATATGCAATCATCAAACGTTGTGTGTTAGTACGCATATCCTGTCACCTATGACGCTGAGAGAGAACAAAAAACAGGTCGAAAACTACTTCTCTTGATATTCTGTTGAATGCATAAGTAAATGCGCTATTCTTAGTGTGCCTGTGTTGTGGTGTTCGAGTGCCACTTTGGAAAATGGTCATGACATGCAACGGTAAATTCTCACGTTTACTGCCAATGTTACCGCACAACACCCCAATGAATCTACGCAATGCGTTCTTACTAATATTGGTTGTTTGGAGGATCTCCCACATGACCCCTCTATTCGTGTTAAAGGGGAATTTCCCACTCGGCCTCCTAATGCCTTTTCTGCACTTGAACATCCTCTTGGACATGCACCTATGATGTCAATTGTAAAATAGCGATGCACCTTTCACCTTCTTCACCATTTATGCCCTTACACATTTCTTTGAAGTGCACTGGCCTGTCTGGTGATTAACCATGCGGCCTTTAAATATCTTGAGTGCGCTACTGTGTTCTATAGTCAAAATAATTAATCCTCTATCCGTATTTAGCTCCCACCACCCCACATTTCAAAGAATTTCCACGTGTCATATTTGAGTAGTTCGTATGGAAAATTAGAGCCTTATCTTGTAGAGTATCTTAATGGTGTCGCGTTAATGGATCCTCAATGAACCTGTTACATTGTTCAATGCATATTGATGGCCTCCTCGACCAATTTCCTGAAAGTGGTGGGTTGAGAACAAGTTAGCTCTCGGTAGTGGTGAGAACACACAAATGACCAAATAAAATAATTCACTTGAGAAGCATATAAGACGTTACAAATTAAATTGATTGTTTGAGCACACTTGAGTTTGGAGACCGCTCTAAACTTGTATTTCATGCATCTATTGATCATATTAGACCTTGATACTTCATGATGTCACAAGGTAACGATTCATTAATAGAGAAGGCTTCTTTGAAATAATTGGGACCATGCTTTTGGAGGGTGGGGATTAAATGAAAAGCAGGGCTAGTTTACATGAATCTAGGGCCGCAAGGGTAGAAAGGGGCATACAGTTCACGCAAACCATAATGTGCATGTTGAGGGGTAGAAACTACCAAGCACTTAGGGGAATAAGCTAGGCATTGACTCTCATGGTAATGTCGCGCGATGCTGATGGGAGTGCAACTCCAGGGGAGTGAGGATTAGGTTAACATAGGAAAAAGGATCATTCTTTGACAAACTAGGGTTTCTCCCAAACCCTACCATGATTAAGGTTTCATAATGCGAGCAAGACTCGAGAGCTCACCTACCCGAGTCCAGCGCCCTGATTGATTGGTGATGACTACTAGGGGAACATATCTTTGAATCCGTGGAGGGAGTCTCAATGCTCTTTGAAGCAAAAAACCCCTAAACCATAGTGTGTAAATGAGACATCAAGACAAGCGGGTGCGGTAATAGGGTTTGGCAGGAATAGGTCACGGGGATATCAACCGAGTGAAGGCCGGGTCGAAACCTTAACGGCTGAGAGAGCAGTGGGGACCCAAAATTTTGGGTGGTGTTTTAGTAGCTACAACAGGATGGTAGATAGACAAACATGTGGTGAAATATTCTCTCTTGGATTGAGGCGTTGGATTGCCAACAACTAAATCCTTCCAATCCTCTTGTTGCTGGAGAACATAAGCTTGTTTGTTGGGGAGAAATTTGGCCAACATAACAATGTGTCTCCCATTTCTCTTCCCATGGCTGGCTTTTATAGACAAATTTCAAAATTTTCCCTCCTTCTCTTGGTACCGTGATGGAAGTTGACACAAGCATGGGGATATGATTCCTTTGTGTGCTGCACTAAAGCCTCAAGGTAGCTCCAAGGCGACTGTACTTGGTTAGCTTGAGCGAAAATCTTTTTCTCCAAGTGTGCCAAGTGGTCCTAGATGGTGACATTCCGCATCCTCAGGCGGCATGCGGATATTCAAGGGATAGCCACAATGTTCTTCATAGCTATCGAAGAAAAAGTCGCGATGATTATAGAGGGCCAATGCTTCCTGTGCGTTGTCCAAAATTTTTCCTGCTGACCTTAGGAAAAGTTAAAATTTGCAGCTCCTGTAATGTATTTATTCCCTGTAAATCTTTATTTGTACCTTCTGCATGAAATTTTCTAATGTCTTTTTCTTGTATGATTTTTCAGTGTTAACACCTACCTTGTTTTTTCTTCTTGATTTATTTCACCTCGTGCCCTTGTTAAGTACTTGGTGTCACCTTCTCTCCTAGATGTAAAACTATAACATGATCAATGTAGGATTGTAACTTATTTTGGTATTGAGATTATCATGTACACATCTTTTATATCCTTCAACAAGCTCCAACATCAAGACATCTATTTTGTTCAGTGACTTATAAGTATCATTACTATAACTATTCTTTCTTGGATTTTTGCATTTAGTTTATGCTTCTTGCTTAACACTACTCTTATCTAGCTTGCTAAGTATGGACCTTATTTTATGTATTTGACACATTTTGGCTTGGTAAAATGGGAGATGATTCTATGATTATTCATGTAGCATAAAATTTCATGGGGAAGCTTCATAGTTGACATGTTAGTAAACATATGCCATGACATTGGTCACATCATTCAAGGTCCATTGAGGTAAATTTTTCATGCATGGGAATCCTCTTGATATTCCATGTTGAATATCCTTGAAATCCCTTCTATTTCATCATCTTTATAAATTTTTGGACTGGAGTAGAGCTCCCAACATTTTGGTAGACACATCTACTTGCTATTTGTGAAGATGTGGCTTCATTATTTTGACTTGGAGAGGATCATTTCAACATTTTTGGAGGTCACTTGCATGATTTTGAGGATATACATTCTTATGTTCAAAGCCTTTCCTTTGAGTCATGAGCTATCGTATAGGATATTTCAACCTATTTGGCCTTTTTCACTTAATGCGTGTGGACCTCCCACTATCAAGGCCTCAGGCTTAGGTGCTTGAACGTGCCCAAGTTAGGCCAAGTCGAATGACTAGGTCGACACAAAGAGCACACCTGAGACAAGTTCGAAGGAACGAATTAGGTGAGACGAGCGCACAAAGAGCACGCCCGATATGAGTTACATGTGATGATTGGAATGAATTGGAAAGTAGGCATGACAAGGGCACCCGACCAAGGAGTGCTTGACTGAAGACAAGGCACACCTAGTTAATACGTGTCGAACTATAGATAGAGTGTGTTGAGTTGAGATGTGCTAGTATGAATTTCAAAGGCATACGACCTAGGACAATATGCCAAGGCGCAAAAGCGAAGGATAACCAAAGGTAAGTTTTGTGACAAATGATGCGACGTAATTTTGGGTTTATGGTTATCCCTTATGAAGTAAGGTCAACTCGAATGCTCAATTGACACGCCTCTTAGAAGAGACGTGAATGTTCATGGAGGAGGGTGAATCGTCTATATAAGATGAGGAGGAAAGGAGTTAGAACATCAAAAAACAAAAGATGAACAACCTCTCATTGAAACAAAGGAAAAATATATTCGAGTCTCATGAAGGAGATCTCTCTTTGAAGCAAGTTGCGAAAGGAAAATATGAGTTATTTGTATGAGATTTATACATATTTGAACCTTTTTAGTTGACACGTTTGGACCTCTCACTATCAATTCCTCATGCTTAGGTGATCAAACATGTTAGAGTTAGGTTGATTGGATTTCGATGGAACAACTTGGACTGCACGAAGAGTACTTCGAGAAAAATTCAGTGCAACAATTTTGGTGGGATGAGTGCATGAAGAGTTAGCCCGATATGAGTTCAGTTGAATAAATGGAACAAATTGTTGTGCCCAAACAAAGATAAGGTGTGCCCAAATGAGATAGAATCGCTGGAGTTTCAAAGGAACACAAACGAGGATGAGACACAAAGGGACATGACCGAAGGTGACCCACATGCAAGTTTTTCAATAAACAATATGACGTAATTTGAGATTTATAGTTATCCCAAACGAAGGAAGGTCGGTTGGAATTCCCAAAAGATGCGCCCCTTATGGAGGGTGACTCATATGTATGATATGAGGAGGGGATGAGCTAGAAAATCAATCAATCGAAGATTAACAAACTTTGATCGTAAGATAAGTAGACAAAAAAGGAAGAAGAGAGTTGAGTCTCACAAATGAGCTAGCTGTTTAAAGAAAGTTACGAAAGTAAATAATGCGAGATTGTGGAACAAAGTATTGCTGCGAGTGGTGCATTGTGGGGTATTTCATTCTTGAGTTTGTGTGTAGGTTGAAGGGATGAACTTGGTTATTTATTGGGTTTGGTTACAGGCTTCTAGTCAAAGGACTGTAACTTGTATATTTGTATTAGTGAAGGGTTGTAGTAGCGAACTATTTGGAGTTCAACCCAACTTAATCGAAGTCCATTGTAAACCAAAGTTTTGTATATTTAAGTTTAATAATAAAAGAGGAGTTGAGAAATACTTTTGGGTGTTCCCCCTCCCGATTATTGAAGTTCTATTTCTATACAAAATTCATGTTATTTATGAATGAATCTGATTATTGCTAAATTTAAGTTAGTTGAAGTAAATTATAATTGGAGTTACCTTTTGAAGTGGCTATTGTACTAAGATTTGATTGAATATTAATGCCACAAGTATAATATATCGATCTTGCTCCAGGGTACATACGCTAGAGACATATTCCTGACATTAGTAAACTCAAGTTGGTTTTGCCATTGAGTAGTAATTTTGTTGGTGCTAGACACCTTAGGGGACTCGGGAAGATCATAGTTCAGAGGTGTGACCTGGGGGCATGAAAATAGGTATCAAAGTTAGTTGAGAGTTTTTTTAAGGCTAAATGAAGTTCTTGAATGGATACTTCAATTAGAATGGTGTTCGCCGGATCCAAATATATGAAGCATAAAGTCATTGAGTGGAGGCCTTGGAAGAGGAATTGGCAGAAGCAGTAAGAGAATGTAAGGAAAGGGCTAATAAGACAAAGTGAGATGTAAATTCTATGAGTTGGATTTTTCTGGAAGGGGCTAATGAGCTCGATGATGTTAATGTTGATGTTGGTCAGAGGCATGATGCCTATGAAAGATTGGGTAAGTTGGAGGAATTGATGGTAAACCTCTCTACTATAGTGAAAAATGAGTAAGTAATTTTGAAGAAGGTTGTTAGGAAGGGTTATTTCAACAATTATGTACATGTGAAAGTAATGGAATTGACGTTGAGAAATATAAAAAGTGTGAAATTTAAACAAACTACAATAACTGGAAATTATTCATGTAACTTATGCAACTTATTTGTCTTTTATTAATTCAAGGATTTTGCACTCCACACCTGTAATAAAAAAATAATCCACGTATAGTAGTATAATTATTGGTTCATTCTTCACTATCTTGATGTGGAGTTTTGCATCGAAAATATTTTTGACGAACCTAATCCTTAATAGATATGCATCTATTCTAGCACACCAAGTCCTAGGAGCTTACTTCAAGCCATATAGATCTTTCTTGATTCTGAAAACATGTGTATCCCTGCTATTTATTTCAAAGCCTTCCGATTGTTCAATGTATACGCATTCCTCAATAATTCCATTGTGAAATGTTGTTTTGACATCCATTTGATGGATATTCCATCCCATATTAGCAAGTAGTGAAACCAAATATCTTATAGTAGTTTACTGGACAGTAAGAGAAAAACTTTTTTCATAGTATATTCCTTCCTTTTGTGAGAAAACCCTTGCGACGAATCTAGCTTTGTATTTGTTTATGCTTCCATCAAAAACATGTTTGAATTTGTATATCCCTTTGGAGGTGACAACTTATTTGTCACTTGGTCTAGGAGAAATTTCCCAAACCCCATTCTTCATGATGGATTGATATTCTTCCTGTGTTGCCTTCTTCCATTCTTCTTGTTGAGTGGCTTCTTCGCTGGTAGTTGGTTATGCTTCTGTTAATTTTGATATGTATGCTACATACCCAGAATATCTCTTTGGTCTTTTTATTTCTCTAAAACATCCTTTAGTTGGTCCATGTCCTTAGACATCTTCAAGTGTAGATTTTAACCAATTTGGTCTCTTCTTGGTTTCGGGAATGATTATAGGTTTAACATGCTCACTTGGTACTTCTTCTTCTTTTTATTGGTTTGTAGTTGTCTTGTCATAATGTTCTTCTTCTTCAAATAGAGGTACCTCTTCATCATTGGATTTGATTGGTAAATCCTTCGATATTTTGTAGGCATGGTTTTCATCAGATATAACATCTGTTAGTGTCAGAATTTTCATGCTTCCATCAATGATCAAAATCACTCTTTTCATATTCATTTTAGGGGTCCAATTTAGAATTTTTTTATCATTCCATTAGGTCAAGCAAAAAATTGATTAACTGATGGTAGCCCTAGTCATAAAATCTCACTCTCCCTCAAAATTTCACATTTGATGACTCACCTTCATGTCTTTTTGAGCATAAAAAAATCTTAAAATCTCATTTCACTATGTCATTATGTTAGTCAAAGTCAACCATGAAGTCAAGTCATCCAAGGTCCCATTAGGTCAAACTAGGTTTTATTTTTCAAAGTTCAAAAACACATCATTTCATCCTAATAAGGTCAACAAAGGTGTGATAGTGACTCAAATAAAACCTTCTCAATCATCCACAGAGGATTTATCTGCAGGTAAATATCATTTTTAAAGTTGTAATTTTGGTTTTTGAGTATGATTTTCATACCAAAATGTAATTTTATTCAAAACATAGATGTAATTTATTTTTATTTTTTATGTAATTTTATGCTCATAATATGTAATAAGTTCTGTCCCAAGCTACCAACTCAAACTTCACATGCCAAACTAAAGAGAAACAAAATCAAAGTGAAAAGTACCAAACTCCAGCAACATCATCCTGCAAAGAAGAAAAAATCAAAGGAAAAGGGTAATCAACAATGTTTTCAAAAAGGTGAAATGAACATTATAAAAGCGGGTTTTTCAAATCCAAATCCAAATCCACTTAAGTAATTATGACTCCTTGACATCTTTTCAAATTCATTTTCCTTCTCCAAACACAAAGCAAGCACTCTAACACAATAAAATTTCTAGTTTCTGGGCGAAATTGCTAAGAAAAATTGAGTAGAGGGCGCAAACGTTGAAGCGAGGGCGCAAATGATCTGTTCATGGCGCAAATGACCAACAAGCCCTAAAAATGTGTTTCAGTGGAAAAACACTACTCATCGACATTCAAAAAACTAGTAAGAGCTCCTGCCATTTAAAATCATTTTCACTAAGTTTATGTGTTGAAGTGTTGTCAAAATTGAGGTTGTAATTTGGTGTTTGAATTGGTAAAAACCCCTAGTATCCCATTATACTTTTGAATTCCAATAATTTCACTCCCTTATCCTTTTCATCCTTCCCACACTTATAAAAACCCATTCCCAAGCCCCTGATTTGTAAAATACCCTTTTCCTAAACCTTTCTCCCAAAACCCAAATCCCTAGGTGTTACATCTACCCTAGGCTCCCAATCCCCAAATCCCTATCCTAAAATATCACTATATTACTACTGCCTATCCCCTCCCTCATTTCATACATCCCTAAGAAAAGATATCCCTCATTTTCCCTTTCCCATTCCCCTTTCCTAAAAAGACATTTCACACCATCTACTTCCCTAGGGTTTTGACAAAAACACCATGGCAGTAGAGGAAGAAAACACATCATTTAGTGAAGGAGAGGAAACAGAGGTGAGGAGGCTACATAAAGGTGGAAGAGTACACAGACTTGAACCTACGAACACTAGGTAACTCTTGGCTTCTCCATTGACTGTGACATGCTTCAAACATGTTGGCTGTTATGATTTCTGTGAGAAATTTCAGAGGGTCCAACACCATCCCATGCTAACAAGAATTTTCATATATAGACTCCATGACAACGAAGTTACATTAGCTAGTGTCACTTTTACTTTATCTACTGCTATTATTTCAGCTGCCACTAGGATCCCAAATTTCGGGGATAAGTGGTTCACGAAAGGAAATTTGAAGAAACACGAATTTGACTTCTTCTTAAAACCAAGACACCAAAATCAAACAAAGAGGTTCTTTCCTTTTTCTCACCTCCTTGATAGATATGCACCAATGATGAAGATAATCATGAAATACTTTTCATGTGAAGGTATATTTTCAAGGCTTTATTCCTATCACATCCGACTCTTAATGCATTTCGCTAGGGTAAGGATGCTTGACATAACCTATTATATTTTCCAAATCATAGAGAAGATGACATACATTGCACATAAAAATGAGTATGAATAGAAAATGAGAAGTCTATTTCATCATTCCCTCATTAAAATAATATTCTTACACCATCTCAATCAACTAAACATTGCATGGAGTACCTTCATAGCCAATGATATTTTCAATGAGCCATCCACTCAACATGCACAAAATACCATCCACTTCCATCCCTCCATCTCATCCCATAACACACTCATCATCATCAGATCAGTCCCATTCACCTCCTTCATCTCCATCTCATCGTGAAATTGCGTCACCCAACAGGATTGAGGATATTGAGCCTAAGTGGGCTATTTTGGTTGAGGTTGAGCCATTGCCAAAAAACTGCCAGAGAGGCCACATGCATGTGTTTGATCCACATAGAGTGGAAGGCACCATGCATTCTACAACAACAAAGCAGGTGGAAAAAGGTAAAGAAAAGGTGATTGAAGGAGTCAGTCATTATGAGGAGGATCTTCATGAAACATAACAAGAATTTTAGCTTGTTTACCTAGATGAGGATGAAAATGAAAAAATCACTAATGCAGCCATCAAAGGTAAGGATGTCAAGATTAAGGAGCTCCAAACTAATCTTGACAGGGCCATATATGTCATAAAATTCCTTGAGCAAGAAAATGAGCAATTGAAGACTAAGCAGGTAATTGATGAGGTCAAGTATATCACTGCAGAAAGGGAGGCAGAAAAGGCCAAAGTCATGCTAGCTGAAACACTTGAAAAGTATGGCTTACTTGATGATTAAGAGGAACAAGAAACAATAAAGAGACCTAGAACTAGAGGGATGAAAATATCTCTAGCTCTAGAAAGACAAAGGGAGGCTGAGCTTGCCGATCAACTAACCCTAAATGAGTAGCTTGCTATAGTGATCAATGAAAATAGGAAGCCATGGCTTGATAAAGAAAATAAAAACTTGGAGAAGATGATAGAAAAGGCTAATAAAGGAAATGAATTATTGAGGAGGAAAGTCAAACACCATGCTCTGATGGAGAAAATTGCAATAGCCAAGCTCAAAAGAGCCAATGCAAAGATTGAAGATTTGACCATGGAGGAGAATAAAAAATTGGACATACTTGATGAGGCTTCCCTCCAAGCCTAGCCACATCATCATCATCCATTCTACCAATTTTGAGGAATTTTGGAACTGTTTTGAAAAATATGATATTTTTTGAGTTTTTGTAACAGGCAATTAGCAAAAAATTGGTCATTTGCGAAGTGCCCTAGGCACTACGGAAATGATTAGGGAACTTTTTGAGGGAAATAAAGCTACCATTGGATTAATAAAGACATAATAATTCCAGAAAACCATGTTTCCAGACTTGGTTTATAGTTTTGATAGGTTAAAAGGTAAAAAAACCACCTAAAAATGACCTTTCTGCCCCTATTTTGACCTAGGCACTATGCGAATACCAGTCTTGGGAGAATGAATTTTTGAGGGGGAAAATGACCTTCATTTTCAAAACTGGAGGCATGTTAAGAAATAGGACTATATATTCTTTCCAAAAATCCATCTTGGCCCTGATTTGGACATCTGTAGGTCAGTCAAAAGTGGCCCTGAACATGGAGGGCGCAAATGACACAGTGAGGGCGCAAATGACACATTTGTTGATATTTTTGGTTTTTCACTGAAATTTTGAATTTACTTCAGAAATTAATGTTTCTACCAATGTAATTGATGATGGTAAATGTAATTATGCTATGGATAAGTTACTTAGGGTTAGATTCATTAGGTAAAATTTATCCTTAAGTCAAGTGAATCAGTTTGAATGTATTTAGGGAGGAGTCACTTGGAGCTCCCTAAACTCTAAGTATCAGTTAAAATTATTGTGGATCAGCTCCTAAACTTAGGGATTCAACCCCTGAGGTTGGGAGAGGTTTTTTGAGGCCTGTATCATGTAATTTTTGACTCATTTTCAAAGGTGGGAATCAGTTTGGATGTTAGCATGTTGATCAAGGAACTATTGTACTCAGTTTTGGCCAATTAATAAAGAAGCGTTGCAACTATTTTTTGGGATACATATGGTATGATGTTTATCATTGTTTTTCTTTCAGTTTCATATGTTAGAATGTTTTGTATTCATTTTAATTTCATCTCTATTTTATTATTTCTTTCAATTTGAAAGGCGAGACACATGCTTTATCATGCTCTATTTTGGGAAATTGATCATAGTTTGTCCATTTTCCTTTGTTTAGGAAGAATACATCTCCCATGCTCTTCCTAGATTCTGATAAGTCTCAAAAACATATCATCACAATCATATTTGAAGTGGTGAGGTTTATGCCTACCTTTCCCCATTGAATCTCTGCAACCCTATCTCATTTTCCCTGACTTAGCTCCCTTGACCTAATTTCTTCATCCAGTGAAACCCCAACCAAATAAAATCAAAACAACCCCTGCACTCAATATCTAGCCTAAAAGCCCTAATTTCTCAAGCCCTCTTGGCTGTTACCTTTTGGATAGAGCCCTCTTCGGCTTGGTAGGGATAGCTACTAAGTCAAAAGCTTGGTCTGTGGTTACATTTGTTGGGATTCCTTCTTCAGCCTTGGGAATTTGGTGAAGTGATAACATTATGGTGCTATTTTGAAGGAGCAAAAGATCAGAATCTTCCCTGGAAAGAATGAAAAAGTTTAGATCTGATTGTTGATGGTGAACAATGATTAGGCACAAGAAGGCTATGCATCATTCATTTGGCGACTCCAGTGTCGAAGAATCCCAAGATTCAGAATTCTCATAGCGACTCCACTTTTCAAGAAACGGTAGTTTGAAGATATTCTTGGTGAAATCACTATTTTCAAAATGGATTTGATTGCTCGAAGGTATGCGCCTATGAATCAGGCTCATTTTCCTGGTTTTCCGAATTGTATTCCTCGTATAGATTGGCAATCAGGACTGTCAAAGTTTAAGGGTCAAGACGGTGAAGATGCTAGTTTGCACTTGGTCAAATTTCATTTGCATATTCATAGCCTAAAGATTGAGTTTCCTTAAGATTTTCTGATGAAGATTTTTATGGCTACCTTGGAGGAAACAACAAGATTATGGCATGAGAGTCTACCATATGCTAGTTTATATTCTCTAAAGGACTTTCATTCACTTTTCTTTCAACATTATCAAAGCTCTAATTCTTCATTGTCGATGATTGATAGTTGTTGTGAGATATGTGATAATTTCATTGAGTTTCTTGAAAATTTGTATGGGGATGAAGAGTATATAGATGATGAGATCATAGGATCCCTTCATGATTTTTCCTCCCAAAAAGAATCAACAGTTTCCTCCTTGGATGAATATATCCTTGAGCCTCTGCATGAGAACCTTTTTTATCACCAAAAAGAATCAGTATCTCCCTCCTTAGATGAGACAGACTGGGACCAAGAAAGAGAAGTGCCAATTCCTGATCCTGAAAATGAAAATCACCAAATCAATGTAAATTTCTTTAAAACTCAGTTTTATCCTTTGTCTGAAGATGAAATATATCAGTTCCTGAAAAATCATGTTACAGCCCAAGCGAATGTAGATTTACAACTCTTATAATGTTCACACAGTCAAGAATGTGTGAGTGAGGCATATTCCATTACTGAAAATGAAAGTATGGGTTTGAGTGATGATAGTCATGAGACTGATGAAGCCATACAAGAAGTTGTTGTGAGTAAACCAATTTGTGATGATGATTTTCTGCAAGGAGATCAGCTAATAGATATTGTTTTCTTTCATGAAGAAGATAGGGCTGTCATGTTTAACAGTCTTGAAGAATGTTTTATGTTCAAAGATGATTTAGAATACAAATTTGAGGAGTATGAGCCTAAGAGAGACAATGTGCAAGTGATAGAGTCAGATTTTCCTATGCTTCAAGAATTTGTAGCCAACACTCAGATAGCAGAAAGTCATACTTCCCTATGCTCTCCTATGGATCAACAACCAAGTGTTCTTTCAGATCAAAATGAAGAGTGTGCTTGTGTTTTTGCTGAATCTCAAGACAGGGTAACATTTCATATTTTTGAAGATCCTTTTACTGATTTTCTACGGTTAGCAGGGAAGATGTATTTTCTTGTTTTCATGGACCAGAAGCACATGTTCAGTAGACACTTGGAGTGGCCTAGTTTTTATTTTTTCTACCTACTCGAGGAAAATGAGAGCATAATTTCAGTAAGTAGCCATATGCTAGACTGGTTACACTAGAGGGATCACTTCACATGATTGTACATATGCTTTCAAAAAGACAAGTGGTTATCATAGATATTTGAAGCCCTCAAGTCTCGGTGATGTAATGCCATCAATAAGTTTATTAAGTTCTTTATTTTCAGTAAGTTTTAAAAGTCAATTTGTGTCAGTGAGTTGTCAATATTTAGTCATGCATTTCAGTTTGAGTTGTTTTTTACTGTATTGGCCCAATGGTTAGGCACTTGGTCTACGGTGTTCTTGACACCACCAAGGAGCTTCCATCCCCAACAAGGGTGATGTTAGTGTCAGAAATTTTATTCTACCATCATCGATTAAAATCACTCTTTTCATATTCATTTTATGGGTCCCATTCAAATTTTTTTTATCATTCCATTAGGTCATGCAAAAAATTGATTCACTGATAGTAGCCCTATTCATAAAACCTCACTCTCCCTCAAAATTTCACATTTACTAACCCACCTTCATGTCTTGCTTAGCATAAAACAATCTTAAAATCTCATTTCACTATGTCATTATGTAAGTCAAATTCAACCATGAAGTCAGGTCATCCAAGGTCCCATTAGGTCAAATAGGTTTTATTTTTCAAGGTTCATGAACACATCATTTCATCCCAATAAGGTTAGCAAAGGTGTGAGAGTGACTCAAATAAATCCTTCTCAATCATCTGCAGAGGATTTATCAACATGTAAATATCATTTTTAAATTTGTAATTTTGGTTTTAGAGTATGATTTTCATACCAAAATGTAATTTTATTCCAAATAGAGATGTGTTTTTTTTTAATTTTTATGTAATTTTATGCTCATAATATGTAATAAGTTCTGTCCCAAGCTGCCAACTCAAAATTCACATGCCAAACTGAAGAGAAACAAAATCAAAGTGAAAAGTACCAAACTCCAGCAACATCATCCTACAAAGAAGAAAAATCAAAGGAAAAGGGTAATCAAAAATGTTTTCAAAAAGGTGAAATGAACATTAGAAAAGTGGGTTTTTCAAATCCAAATTCAAATTCACTTAATTATTTATGACTCCTTTACATCTGTTCAAATTCATTTGCCTCCTCCAAACACCAAGAAAGCACTCTAACACAACAAAATTTTGAGTTTCTGGGAGAAATTGCTAAGAAAAACTGAGTAGAGGGTGCAAATGTTGAAGCGAGGGCGCAAATGCTCTGTTCATGGCACAAATGACAAACAAGTCCTAGAAACGTGTTTCAGTGGCTAAAAAACCATATTCAAAGCTCCCTCAATCTATTCATCGACCTTCAACAAACTAGTAAGCGCTCATGCCATTTAAGATCATTTTCACAAAGTTTATGTGTTGAAATGTTGTCAAAATTGAGGTTGTAATTTGGTGTTTGAATTGGTAAAAACCCCTAGTATCCCATTATACTTTTTAATTCCCAAAATTTCACTCCCTTACCCTTTTCATCCTTCCCACACTTACTAAAACCCATTCCCAAATCCCCTTTTCCTAACCTTTCTCCCATAACCCTAATCCCTAGGTGTTACATCTACCGAGGCTCCCAATCCCAAAATCCCTATCCTAAAATCTCATTATATTACTACTCCCTATCCCCTCCCTCATTTCATACATCCCTAAGCTAACATCTCCTTCATTTTTCCTTTCCCATTCCCCTTTCCTAAAAACATATTTCACACCATGTAATTCCCTAGGCTTTTGACAAAAACACCATGGCAACAAAGGAATAAAACACATCATTCAGTGAAGGAGAGGAAACAAAGGTGAGGAGGCCACATAAAGGGGGAAGAGTACTTAGACTTGAACCTACCAACACTAGGGAACTCTTGGCTTCTCCATTGACTATGACATGCTTCAAACATGTTGGCGGTTATGATTTCTGTGAGAAAATTTAGAGGGTCCAACACCATCTCATGCTAACAAGACTTTTCATATATGGACTCCATGACAACCATGTTAAATTAGCTGGTGTCACTTTTACTTTATCTACTGCTATTATTTCAGCTACCACTTGGCTCCCAAATTTTGGAGAGAAGTGGTTCAAGAAAGGTAATTTGAAGAAACATGACTTTGAATTCTTCTTAAAACCAAGACAAGAAAATCAGACAAAGAGGCTCTTTCCTTTTTCTCACCTCCTTGACAGATATGCACCAATGATGAATATAATCATGAAATCATTTTCATGTGAAGGTAGATTTTCAAGGCTTTATTCCTATCACATTCAACTCTTAATGCATTTCGCTAGGGTAAGGATGCTTAACATACCCTATTATCTTTTCCAAAGCATAGAGAATATGGCATACATTGCCCAGAAAAAGGAGTATGAACAAAAATGAGAAGTCTATTTCATCATTCCCTCATTAAAATAATAGTCCTCCACCATCTCAATCAACTAAAAATTGCATGGATTACCTTAATAGCCAATGATATTTTCAATGAGCCATCCACTCAGCATGCACAAAATGTCCCTTCATCATCCCAACCATCCAATTCTATCCCTCCATCTCAGCCCATAGAACACTCATCATCATCAGATCAGTCCCCTTCACCTCCTTCATCTCCATCTCATCATTACATTGTGTCACCCAGTAGGATTGAGGACATTTAGCCTAAGTGGGCTAGTTTTGTTGAGGTTGAGCCATTTCCAAAAACCTACCAGAGAGGCCACAAACATGTGTTTTCTCCACATAGAGTGGAAGAGGCCATGCCTTTTGCAACAACAAAGCAGGTGGAAAAAGGTAAAGAAAAGGTGATTAAAGCAGCCAGTCATGATGAGGAGGATCTTCATGAAACAGAACAAGAATTTCATCTTATTGACCTATATGAGGATGAAAATGAAAAAATCACTAATGCAGCCATCAAAGGTAAGGATGTAAAGATTAAGGAGCTCCAAACTAATCTTGATAGGGCCATATATGTCATAAACTTCCTTGAGCTAGAAAATGAGCAATTTAAGGCTAAGCAGGTAATTGATGAGGTCCAGTATATCACTGCTCAAAGCAAGGTAGAAAAGGCCAAACTCATGCTAGATGAAACACTTTAAAAGTATGGCTTAATTGATGATGAAGAGGAACAAGGAACAAGAAATTTACCTAGAACTAGAGGGTTGAAAAGAGCTCTAGCTCTAGAAAGACAAAGGGAGGTTGAGCTTGCTGATCAACTAACCCTAAATGAGTAGCTTGCTATAGTGATCAATGAAAATAGGGATTCATGGCTTGATAGAGCCAATAAGAACTTGGATAAGCTAATATAAAATGCTAATAAAGACAATGACTTATTGAGGAGGAAAATTAAACACCATGCTCTGATGGATAAAATTGTAATGGCCAAGCTCTAAAGAGTTAATGCAAAGATTGAATACTTGACCATGGAGGAGAAGAATAAATTGGACATACTTGGTGAGGCTTCGCTCCAAGCCTAGCCACATCATCATCAACCATTCTAAAAATTTTGAGGCATTTTGGAACTTTTTTGCAAAATTTTACATTTTCTGAGTTTTTTGTAACATGCAATTAGCAGAAAATTGGTCATTTGCGCAACGCAAATTATTGGGACACTTTTTGAGGGCAATAAAGCTACCATTGGATTCCTAAAGACATAAGCATTCCATAAAAATGTGTTTCCAACCTTTGTTTGCAATTTTGATAGGTGAAAAGGTAAAAAAACCACCTAAAAATGACCTTTCTGCCCCTGTTTTGACCTAGGTGTTGCGTAGATACCAGACTTGAGAGGATGAATGTTTGAGGGGGAAAATGACCTTCATTTTCAAAATCGGAGGCATATTCAAAAAGAGGACTAGATAGGATTTCCAACAAGCCATCTTGTGTCTCATTTGGACATTTGTACGTCAGTCAAAAGTGGCCTTGAACATGGAGGGTGAAAATGACACAGTGAGGGCACAAATAACACATTTGCTGATAATTTTGGGTTTTCATTGAAATTTTGACTTTAATTAAAAAATTCATGTTTCTACCTATGTAATTGATGATGGTAAATGTAATTATGTTATGGATAAGTTACTTAGGGGTAGATTCATTAGGTAAAAGTTATCCTCAAGTCAAATGAATCAGTTTGAATGTATTTAGGGAGGAGTCACTTGGAGCTCCCTACACTCTAGGTATCAATTCAGATTATTGTGGATCAGCTCCTCAACTTAGGGATTCGACCCCTAAGGTTGGTGTTGTGGTAAAACAAAACCCCCCCACTTTTTACTTATGTACTTCAAATAATGGGGACCCTTTCTACAAATTTTTTGGCTAAACACCTTTTAAGATTTTGATTAAGTTAATTATTTTGTAATTTTGTAATTTTTCATTTTTTATCGAATTTCTATTTTGATTATTTCATTGAATTTGGTTTTTCATAAGCTTTCCAACGATACTTGTTTCACTTCATTTGGTCAACTGGTTTGTAAGATTCATAAGGTAAAATTATAATCAAAATTCTTCCAGATATATGCTTACAGGTTCATCATCATCTATTGTTATTTTACTTTCAAAGGTTGTTTCTTATTTCTATTTTGTTTCATTTACAGATCTTCATCGACTTGATTATGAAGACACAAGATAAGCAAGCAGCCAATTTTTTTTTTTCAAATATGCAACATGTTCAGGGAAGTATCTTCGATTTCATCTGAAATTTGAAGGATATTTAAATTTTGCTTATATTTGTTGAAATCATAATAATTCTTAATAAATTGTCAGAATAATTATATCAGATCATTATATTTCACAACTCTCTTTGTAAAGAAAATCTGGTAAAATTATTTTCCAATCAGTTATTCTGAAAATTAATTAAAAGCGTTGTTTATTTTAAAGAAAAGTTAAATCACTCACTTTCTTTTTGAATTGAATACTTTAAGAAATCACCGACCTCACATATGGGTCATTATATATTGAAATTCGCATATCGGAGGTTTTGAAATGAGCATACACCAAATATCTCCGATCTCCCGATATTCTCATTCCCTCTGATCTCCGATGATCTCTCCGTCTGATATCGCATTATCTGTATCAAAATGTTTGATCAGAGGCAACTCTTAACAATTCCCAATAAGAAACCTTCAATACTCTCGCTCATTTTCCGATAAAATTACTTCGCCAAAATTGCGATGTTTATATAACCCAGACGCGATATTACATTTAAATCCTCTTTATATACAGATATCGCGTCCGTTTATAAATCACAAATTCGGTAGGGGCATATATTTAAAAGTTTCGATGTCCCAGATCCGATATAAAATTAAAATTCATATAATAAAAATATCGGGTCCATTCTTCATCGCACATCGGCTCATCAACGAAATTACATTTCACATATCGCAAATTTTAGTGGTTATTGTTAAAACCTCACATGGTAAGTTATATTAGTTGTGATGCGATAAATAACAAGGTAAGGAGATTGTGATGCGATTATACACATATCCCATGTCGCACGAGATAAGTAATATGTTAAATGATAAAAGTTGCAATGAGTGGTGTGGAGTTTGATGCGAATTGCGAAATCACAAAATCGCAAAATAGCAAAAGTGCTAAGTTGTGAAATCTACGGGAAGGTAAATTATAAAAGATGCTAAGTGAAACCATGTGTGATTGATCACCGTTTGTGTGGGCCACAAAACCAAAGTTTCGCGCATATATTTTGATATTTGCAGTCACATTGCATCAGTCATTTACCACATTTTCATTATCGCAAGAATAATATCGGCATTTCAGTTCATTCACAAGCTTTAATCTTCCTATATGATTATTCTCCGATATCGTATTCATCCATCTGCAGTTTCCCATTGCACATGCCCATCTCGTGATATTTCCATCACAATAATTATATCGCATTGCTAACTCAAATGAAGCTTTGGCTTCAAGATCTTTTGATGTGATAAATTTCGATATTCGGCTTTCCACCATTATATTTTAAATTATTATGGAAAGAGCTCAATCGCATATCGATAAAAGCATAAGTCGTAGATTTTAAGTTATACACGATAAAAGATCTCGCGATGCGAAAAATTTAGCAATGTAATGTATCGATGATTAATTCATATTTTTAATTTTCTTTTATTCTGAATTTTTCTCCTTACTTATCATATAAAGATTCAAATCCTCTTTATATACTGTTACATTATTCGGTATTTTGAATCAATTTCAATATTTTGGGGCTGATATAAATTCAGAATGGAAGAAGCAAAAAGAACATTCATTGCTACAATTCATAAAGAAGCATAACTTCATCCTTATTTCTAATGGATTCAATTTATTTCTGATTCCTTGAACATGAAACATTGCTTTCCTTTAGTTAACTACTTGTTTTAATTTAGATTTAATAAATAATGATTTTGGGTCAATAAAACTTCTTCATGCTATTAATTCTAATTAAAGAAATAAGTTAACTTGCATTGGAGAAAATCATCTTTCTCATGTAAGTTTAAATGTAGTTCTCCAATGGTAAGTTTCATGTGCCCACTTTCATTTATTTCCATTTCTTCATATTTTTGTTGATCTTGAACTCTGTTTCTACAGGAATTCATGAACCATTCGCACCTCTACCAGATCAATTTTCAAAATTTCTTTTTGCTCTTTGAGATTCTTGAGAGAAGCAATAATGATCTTCATTGAATCAGCTAGACTAGAGAGTTTCTAAACCTTTAGTCTGTTTCTTTAAAGCATTTTTTTATTAGAAAATAGTTAATATGTTTTTATGCAGGTTTTTCCTTGAAAAAATAAAATTTGCAACAAACAGAAACTTCTCATTCAGTATATTATCTATCATAACTTCTATTCACCTTCTACATTTTGAGAGCCTCATTTTTATATAACTCTGCAAGATAAATTTTTTTAAATCTCAACATAGGAATGAACGTACTTATGCTTATTTTCTTTTATAATCCTTTATTGAGAAATTCATATAAGCGATCTTGTTAGAGTTTTTCTTTCAAATTTTTTTTCTTTCTTCATTTTTATTTGTTGATTTCTTTCTTACTTTAGTTTAGGAATTATTTTTCTTTTGTTTTCAGTTTTGATTTGATTTTGGTGACTTTGTCATGATTTATGTGAAAATAATTTTTCTTACCTTACATTTGTTGACATACATGGGAAATTTTTTACTCTATCCATTTAAGTGAATTTCATTTATCATTAAAGGCATATATTTATGGAACCATAAAGCCATATTGCTTTAAATATTTTTCATGGAGGAACACACATCTTTTCTAAGTGATTGAGTTTAATTTTCCAAAGAAATAACTGATTTGAGTTTAATTCAATGAATCTCTCCCACTCCTCCACATAAAAATCCTCTGATTGATAGTTGCAGGGAAAGAATTTGGAGAAAACATTATGAAAGTACTATGTCCATTAAACATAAAATCTCAATTACCATCCCACCTCTTTCACTCAAATACAACATAGACTAAAAGCTTGCAAATGCGCTTATCAAAAGAGTGATAAAAAGAGGAAGCATGGGAAATACAAGTAAACCCGTTGGGGCTATGGACGTTCGCTGGCAGCGGGACTAGGCTTGTATGGCATAAAAGACAACTTCACCGAGGTACTATTTAGGCTCGCTGGCAGCGAAGCGATGTCAGAGACAATTACAAAATAGATATATGCTTTATCAAAAACTCATATCTCTACCTTCTTCTATTTTTCACATGAGGAAAATTAAAAAAAACAAATTTTCCCAAATTTGGATTCATCACTTTTACTCAAGTCTGTTTTAAGTAATTATCTTTATAAACTCATATTTCTTAATCTATTTTATATGGGACCTATGGAAATGTTTTACTGTTAGACGATTTCATGATTTCCATTATTTTTAACTTTTGGGTAAATTCAAGTTCATTATCTTTAATCAGAGATAACTGGTTTTTCTTCCGCATGTCGCCATTGTTGTGGTAAAACCAAGCCCTCCATTTTTTACTTATGCACTTCAAATAATGGGGACCTTTTCTACAATTTTTTTGGCTAAACACCTTTTAAGATTTTGATTAAGTTAATTATTTTTTAATTTTTTCATTCTTCATTTTTTATCGAATTTCTATTTTGATTATTTCATTGAATTTGTTTTTTCATAAGTTTTCCAACGATACTTGTTTCACTTCATTTGGTCAACCGGTTTGTAAATGACACCCTTTTGAAGTTTGATCATTTTCTCACTTGGGCTAAAAAAAATGTATAAAACGTATCAACATTTTAATTTTCGTAGTTAAAATAGTATTCATTGTAAAAATTAAATTTTAGTTAATTTTTATTAATTTTTCATTTTTCACTAATGGTCTTACAAAATGGCCCAGCTAAATTAAACAGTAGAGGAAGATATGTTTTGGGATATTGGTAATATACTCCAACTTGTTATTTTAAAACAAATTGCCAAACACAAAACTCTAAAATTGCAAAATGGTTGTAGTCTAAAAAGTAGGATGATTAATCCCACGTGGGCCCCACTTCTCACCACACCCACACTTTCGAAAAATTTCGATTTACAAAAGTGCCGAAACAAAATATGCGATGCAAAATAATTTGAAATGCAATATTGCGATTGCGATATATCGCAAATCGCATACCGCAATATTAAACATTTATGTTTATGCGTTCATTTAAAACAAAAAACAAACTTCGAATTGGTTCATGTGCGGTGTTAAAATTTTTATCATAAGATTCTAAACTCCTTATGACTCCCGCTCACATCACCCTCATGTCACCTTCCACTCACCCTTATAACTCCCATTCACTCACCCCTCCTCCTCCCTTCTCTCTCACGTGGTGTGTATTTCATATCATTTTAAATTATTAATTAAAATATATTATATTATATAATATTAAAATTAAAATTATATTTTAATTATAATTTTAATATAATTTAAATTTTAATATTAATATAATATTTTAATATTTTAATTAATTAATAAATCATTTTTAATTAGTTTAATTTTATTTTTAGATTAGTTTTTATTAATAAAAATTAATAATGTAATTATAATTAATTAATTAATAATGCTAACTTAATTTAGAATTAGATTATTTCTGAATGAGATTAATAATATAATTATAATTAGTTAGCATTAATTAATTGAAAACTATAATTTAATTTAGGATTAGAATTTAATTAAAAATTTCTGATTTTTAGCCTATGCAACAAAAATTCCAGAATTCTGGTAATTTTAATATACAAACTTTGGAAACTCATAAATGAAGTTTCACTTGGCCAAATGAGACCTAGGACGGCTCATTAGATAGATAAAATCATGGAGAACATTTCTGAAACAGTTTCATTTCCATATTTGATAATTTATTGGGTTTAAAATTTAGCAGAAGATCATGCTCCGAATTTTTAACAAAATAATTTTTCTGAGTTTTATTTTCTGCATTTTAATTTGCCCAAAACTTCTTCTAAATGCAGATCCATTCGTCAATGATATCCTTCGCTAATTATATCAGCACAGAAATCAAAAGAAAGCTTATATTTCCTTTTTCAATTATTTATTTAATTAAGTTTTGATTGGATTTATTTTAATTTCTTTTTGCATTTTGATTTTATTTTTACATTTTAATTTTGTTTTGATTTGTTTTTGCAGGAAAACAGTTGAAGAGATGAGAAGAAGAAGCTCTCAATCAATGAGAAGGCTCCAACAATTGAAGAATATGATTTTAAACCAATGAAAATTGATGGAGCAAAACCACTCTTCAACAAACTTTCCTATGAAGAATTCTTTTGTAAATATTATAAATAGCAGATTGCAAAATGTAATAGGGGCTTCTCTCCTTTGCAATTCTAGAATTCTTGATGGCACTATTTTCTAGAGGATTTAGAAGTGTAGGGTGAGAGGAGAGGAATCTCAGATCTGGAGATTATTGAGGTTTTTCTTTTAGATTTTGAGTTATGTATAATGAACAGAGTCTTGCACTACTGTAGCTCTGATTTTGAAAGCAGAAGTTCATGCTTTGTAAAACAATGTTAGAGACCGAAGCTGGAGAAATGGACTTAGTAAATTGGTATTTATAATACTATTATTTTAAATGCTGGTTTCATTTTATGATAACAGGAATGTGTCAATTTACTCGCATACTTGTGCATTTCTTTCGGTATGAGTAATTTGCCTCAATTTATGTTGTTATTTGTCTCTACTCTTATGAGTTGAATTCTGATTTCTGAGTAACTATTTACTCATAAATATTTCTTATAAAACTGATTTATTGAATAGTGATATGTTGTGAACTATTTTCTCATGTTATTGTTTAATTATTCAAGTTACTGTTTAAATGATCAATATTATTTTGAGAACTAATTGCTAAGTGTTGTTGATTGATTATTTCAGTTAAGAGATATCTAGATAGAATGTGTTTGGTATTCACAATATCAGTTAATTGAACTACTCCGTTAGCTTGATATTAATTTAAAACAAACATATTTAAATCTCAATTATTTTAAAACATCTTGTTCTCTGTTGGGATAGATCTATATCTCACTAACTGAGATAGGATTAAAATAGTTTCTTTTGCTTGCACCTAAGAATAATATTTCATTTAGATTGAATTTTACATCCCTAAAAAGTCATCTTCCCAAAGAGGAAAAACTTTAGTTGTGGCTTGGCTAAGCCCAAATTAGCTTAAGGATCACTTTCTTGTCCGATTGGCAAGAGAAATGATCTGATGTCTCTTTCCCATTGGTAGATAAAAGTCATATTTTAAGCCAATGGAGATTGAGAGAAGGTAACTGGACCTAGTTAAACCAGTCAGAGCCACTATTCCAACCGGAAAAGGAACTGCTTTAAGGTCTGGACTGGGTGGTTATCCCCCATGTTGTTGCAGCGAATTTCGAGGCCTCAACAGTTGGGAGAGGTTGTTTGAGGCCTATATCATGTAATTTTTTACTCATTTTCAAATGTTGGAATCAGTTTGGATGTTAGCTTTTTGATCAAGGAACTATTTTACTTAGTTTTGGCCAATTAATAAAGAAGAGTTGCAGCTATTTTTTGGGATACATGTGGTATGATGTTTATCATTGTTTTTTCTTCAGTTTCATATGCTAGAATGTGTTGTATTCACGTTCATTTCATCTCTGTTGTATGATTTATTTCAAGTTGAAAGGCAGAACACATGCTTTCTCATGCTCTGTTTTGGGAAATTGATCATAGTTTGTCCATTTTCCTCTGTTTAGGAAGAATACATATCCCATGTTCTTCCTAACTTCTCATCAGTCTCAAAACATATCATCAAAATCATATTTGAAGTGGTAAGACTTATGCCTACCTTGCACCATTGAATCTTTGCAACCCTATCTCATTTTCCCTGACCTAGCTCCCTTGACCTAATTTCTTCATTCAGTGAAACCCCAACAAAATCAAATAAAAAAAACCCGTGCATTCAATATCTAGCCTAAAAACCTTAATTTCTCCAGCACTCTTGGTTGTGACCTTTTGGAGAGAGCCCTCTCTAACTTGGTAGGGCTAGCTACCAAGTCAAAAGCTTGGTCTATGGTTACCTCTGTTGGGATTCCTTCTTCAACCTTGGGAATTTGGCGGAGTGATAAAACATCCTTGCTAACTTCAATTTGTTTTCCTTCCTTGATATAGATTATATAAGCCTTTTATGAAAGGCTATAACCAAAAAATATTATGTTTATGCTTGTAGGTTTCAAATTATTTCGCTTGTCTTTTGGAATATTGATGTATGCAAGACACCCAAATATTCAAAGATGGTATACACATGGCTTCTTACCTATGAATGCTTCGTCTGTTGTCATATTATAAGGATTCTATGAGGAATTATATTTTGTATATACAATGTTGTCATTTTTTCTTCTCCCCATAGAAATTTTGGTAGCTCTTTGATCAAATATCATAGTTTGTTTGCATTCTTCAATGGTTCTATTTATCCTTTCTGAAATTCCATTCTGCTCATGGTTGTAGGGAAAAATGAGATCCCTCTTAATACCTACTTCTTTACAATATGCAATCAAATATTTTGGAATTTATTCCCCTCCATTGTCAGATCACAATGTCTTTATATTTCTTTCGGTTAAGGTCTCAACTTGGATCTAAATTCCTTGAACTTTTAAAATAGTTCATCCTTTGTCTTGAGAATATAGAGCCATGTCTTTCTAGAGTGATCATCAATAAAGGTCACATAGTAAATATGGTATCCAAGATATTTATTAGACATTGGTCCACACACATCGGAATGGATTAGGTATAATATCTTCTTAGACCTTGTATCAATGTTGTTAAAAGGTTTCCTAGTGTTATTTCCTAAAGCACATCCCTTGCATACTCCTTCATGATATCCCTTGATCTTCGGGATTCCCTTTACCATTTTACTTAGAGAGGGTATCATGTTGTAATGAATATGCCCATATATTATATGCTATAGTTCGATAGGGTTTATTTCCATGTGAACTAGGGCTTGAGGAGATGGTGTTATAACTCTATATAGCCTTCCTTCACGAACTCCAATAACCTTTTCATTTTTAATACTTGAATCCTTTCCCTAACTCAAAAATTTACCATCTATAGAGGCAAACCTATATCCTTTATCTTCTAGAAAATAACTAGAAAGTAAATTCCTTTTCAAGCCTAGGGCATAGAGTATGTTGTTGAGGTGTAACTTTGCTCCACCTTCTAGCTTCAATAATGTAGATTTAAGGCCCTTGACTACAAAATTTTTGTTTTCTTCTATCTCCACTGCATCTGATGATGGTTCCCTGGATAGAGTATGAATTTTTCCGCTTTCTCCCGTCATATGTCTTGAGGCTCCACTATCATTGATCCTTGAATTTCCATCATCAAGACTACTTGTATGTGTAGCCAAGAATCCTTCACTCTTGACTCTCCTATATAGATTGTAGATGATCCTTCCAATACAAATTCCTGCAATTTTTATGATATTGAGACCCATCATCAAATGAATTGCCATAGAGGGAGTAACCTTTTCTTCCAAGACTGCTTTTCCCTTCTTCAAGTGATTTATAACAAAGTGATATTCAACCTTCTTCCACCTTAGCTCTAAAATCGTGTTGAGAAATCAATGGTTATAGGAATTTGGGTTTGATTCCTCTTTCTTGATAATTACTTATGAATTAGGTTGGACTATTTTACTTCTTTATTAGTTTGTATTTAATCAATAAATTACCAAATTATATGTTTATGAAGACCATAAGAACAAGAGACACAAGATGTAGGCACTCAGCTAGGCCAAAACCCAGTCTAACTCTTCCACTACTAGATTCAAATCAAGACGAGACAATCCAAGACCCTTTAGACCTAGACAAAGACCTCCTCCAATCATCAAGTCAGCCCTCCCCTTCAATAGATGATCCCTGTCAAGGTCTCCAAGTGACAACTTCCTAATAGCAGCTTTAGTCTAGAATTTCGGCCCCCAACTTCAGAATTTCAGACTTGCAGTAGTTTCAGAATTTTAACCCTAACAACTGCCCAAAAACCTCAGACATGTGAGAGATAGATAGCCAAATAACTTGTTTTAAGTCTTCCCAAATTCTTTCATCCTTCTCCAACTACTTCACTCTCTTTTCTGATTCTCTTCCTTGAAGATTGAACTTGTTGAGTGAGTGCTCCAAATAAGTCAAACTACCTCTCTCTATGTAGCCTTTCTACTGGGTTGAATTTCCATAATGTTTGCCGACTTCATGGGGACGGGGTTGAATTGGCATGGGCATGAAAAATAACCTTTTGACTCAAAAATAATTATTTTTACATGATACAAAATCCCAAAAAGGGTCTAATAAAAATGACAATGACTCTAATGACTCATGAAAAAACCTAGAAGCCTTTAATGGAGGATTTTACCTAAAAATCATTGACCCAAGCATGAAACCCACACTTTAATAAGTCAATTTATTTAACAATAAAATTTATTTTGGAAAATACAATTATGAAGATCGACATTAGTTACATTCTTCAACACACTCAAACTTGATAGGAACATTTTTTAGATGGTATTCTGAGTTTATCAGATAGGTTAGAGATGGTGGATGTGGGGACTTGCGTTGTAGAGTTTGAGGTTTTTGATGCCCAAAATTTTTTCGCTGAAGTTTATAGAGGGGATGAGGATCAACATGAAGAGGAGTATGTTGATTTGAACGAAGAAGATGCTAATATATGGATTGATAGTTTGGAGCAGGAACTAGACCGATAAGAGAGTGTAGATGTAGGGATGTTTTTGGACCAGGATGGACTTGTGAATATAGATATACCAAGCCATAATGATCCAGTTTGGATAAATTTGATGGAAGAGAGTATGGGTAGGTGTTCTTATGCACCTTTAATGAAGTATATTGTAGAGAAGTATGGAGGGTTCATACCAGATATGGGTAGATTATTCTCAGAGACTTTGTGATGTGGAAAGGGAAGTCGTATGACTTCCCAACACCACCATATTTTTTAGGCTCATGAATTATATAGGCTCATTGTCACTTGCTCAATATGGTGAGACCCTTGGGAGCTTGACATGTCATTGAGGGGTGCTTCATGATGAGGAGATCCAGAGGAAAGATTATATGACAGGGCAAAGGTGACAATCGTTGCACATGTTTGGGTGCATGTGTTCTTGTGGAGTTGATGCTGCAGTCTATTAGCTACTTTAATAATCTATTCCATGAGGGGATCCAACACATGCCATTCTTATAGGTTGTGATACATGTATACACATGGGATATATGTCAGAGATGAGATTATTCCATATTAATGAATATTTTTCATGAGAGGGTTGTTTACGATGAGGAAAGTCTTCAAGATTTGGTTAAGAAGTTTACCAAGTGGTGAATTGTCAAGGAAAACAACCATTTTGAAGTGGGAGAGGATGTCAAGCCCTTAGGATTAGGAAACTGATCGTGCTTGAGGTAGGTTGAGTCGAGTACAATGGAACTGTGAAAATTCATTGATTGCAATTAACAAGATATTTATCTCCTAACTTTGTAGTTTATTTGTCTTATGTAAATTACTTTATGGAAAATAAAGAAATATTTAGAATTTAAATCTCCACAAATAAAAAATTCTTTGAAATATAAAAACTGGAACTGAGAAAATATTCACACACACAATAATTTTGACACAGTTATTTTCAGACAATAGTCTTTGGAAAAAATCCAAAGGGAAAGCTAGTGCAGAAGATGAGGGTTTTATTATTATTCAACAATTTTGAGAGTATAATAAATTGGATGCCTTTCACTAGAAATCCTCCAGAAAATTCCGATCTCATTGGAAAAATAATTTGGAGACAATTTGACTCCCTCTGCTACTCGATATGGCCCTCTTTTGACAACTCACATTCTCCAAACTATTTGCACTGCCTCTGGGAAATGCGTACTGCTTCTCTCTAGAAATTCACTTAACCTCAGAATCACCTTCTTGCAAGTTTTCCTACCTCCCTATATCACTGAAACGCACTCGCTCTGCCTCTAAGACACTAATCCAACAACTGGAAACTGAAACGTGGCTTCATCGACAACTCACATTGGGAATTCAAGCTACTCATATTGTTGTTTTTGGCTTCCACTAAAAAAAAATGGCATCCTCTTTCCTATTTAATAGACACTAGAAATACTAAGGAAATATTCCTCCAGAGACTCTACTCCCAAATATTTTTTTATGCCTTTATCTCTAGTGCCTCGTTATCTTCAATTGCACCCTTTCTGAATACATGCAACTAGGTAGTCAAACTACTTAACTCGCAATTGATGTCGCCTCCAAGCCCTTCGGCCTACTTTTATAATCTCTTGTTGGAATCTCAATGACCATGATTACATCTCAACTGATGGCTAAAATAAATTTGGCTTCATCAATAGAAACTTTTAGAGAAAAATCGAACTTCCTTAATTTATTCGCTTTAAGTAACCACTTTTTCTAAGTTAGACTTAGGAAATAATTTAATTATAGCTAATTAATTTAATTACGTCGTTTCCAAGTCTTTTTTCGCGAAACCTATTTTTAGTTTTGCAAATCTCATGTTCCTTAGCATCTTAGATATCATATGAGATTATAACACGTGTTTTCTACTACTACATCCAAAAGGTAACAGGAACATGAGGCCTCTATTTTCTTCAATTTTCCATTATTATCCTTAATTTCCTCCTCACATGCAACCTGTGACCTTTCACCTTCCTTTTCTCCTAATTTCCATTATTTTCATAAATAAAATGCTAATTAATGCCTCATTCATTTCGAAGCCTTTGCCTTTTACTTTGCCAATTTACTTAGCCATAATAAAACAAATGAACACCCACACTAGGATGTTTTGCCCAACATTCAGCTTGAAATAAGTGTCTTATGACCTTGGTTATTACTTTTCCTTAATTAACTTTATTTACATGGAATTTTTTACTAGGGTTGTTACAAAACCCTCCCCCTTGGGGGAACACCGTCCTTGGTGTTCAATGACGCCTACATCAAATAAGACTGCTAAAAAGCAAAACATATTGTCCATGAAGCTTTATAACTTAGCTCGTTGCAGTATTTACAATGATCTACCTTCTGAGAAGAAAACCAACATGACAACATAACAACATAAAAATCATAACGACATGACACCCATACTTATTATTGGAGCTTTATAACATAGCTCATGGCAGTATTTACATCCATATACATATATACATATACCAAAAAATCACACCAAAAGATGTACCAAAAACATTCGCTCAACTAGCGAATAGAGAAGGAAACATAACCCACATATAATCTGCCATCTCCCATGTAGCTTCCTCGGGCCCAAAGTGGTTAAACTATACTTTAACCTATTCTAGAGCACAAGCATATTTCTCTGCAAAATACACTGAGGTTCCAACTTAAATTCTCCTTCTGCCTCCACCTACAATAGAGACAGTTAATCACATAATCAGCATATTTAACGTACTTATTAAGTAATGAAACATGAAAAACATCATGGAATTTCATTGGCAGAGGTAGTGCAAGTCGATAGGTTGCTCGTCCAATCCTTTCAAGAATATTGAAAGGTCCACAAAACCGTGGTTCTAGCTTTGCACACGACCCAATCCTTAAGGAACTCTTCTTGGGATTGATGCGCAAATACACCTGTTCCACAACTTGAAATTCCTTAAACATCATGTTCTAATATACATAAATTTTATGTCTGTCATGTGTTTCCTTTAAATTATTCTTAATTAACTGCATTTCCTGTTCCATTGCTGCCAACATGTTCGGTCCTATCGACTGTAGAAAATCTCTAACACAACTATAATACCATGTAGAAATTATATCAATGGACTCAATCTGATCATGCAATGTACTAAAACAAGATAACAAATCCTTCTACAATATTTGTAGAATATAAATCACGATCTCTCAATCACATGCAAGTAAGAGAAAGAATTAAATCAATACACAACACCAGATATTCCTGGGGAAAGCAACAGCTCAAAACCCCTCCATGTTTATTGTATAATCTGTTAGGTCTCCGTAGTTTTCAAGATTGGCAAGAACAAACGCTGCAGAGCCAACATCAAAACCACTTTGGAATCTTAGGATCTAGCCCTCCTAGATTCAGAGAGGGATCTCTCTATATAAGTGTCTTTTAAAAGATATGATCTTTAAGGATTATGATATGATATTAGGCTAGTTATAAAGCACAAGGGTTTTTGTTTATGTTGGTTGGGATGAATATTATTAGAATGAAGGAAGTATTTTGAAGGGTAAAGTTGTGAGTAAGTTGAAAATGGTTCAGCTGATAGGATAAATAAGAAACAATGTCAATCCATTGGGCTATGGAGTCATAAAGGATTTAATTGGACAACAAGTTTCAAGAGTGGTCTATGGGGCAAGTCATCTATGTCCATAGATCTCTTTAAGTTGATTCATGATATGAAACATTAAGAAGTGGTGAAAGAAGCACACATATAATAAAACAAGGAGCAGCTTAAGATCAAGAAAGGAATTTTAACCTAGCCTGCTTTCAGCATACTCAAAAGAGAAACAAAGAATAGCTTAATATCAAATAAGGACTTTTAACCTAGTTTGCTTTCAGCATACTCAAAAGAAAACATTTCGGATTAACATAAAAAGTAGTCTAAGATCAAGTAAGGACTTTTAACATAGCCTGCTTTCAACATACTCTTAAGGGAACTTTTCAAAGCAACTGTTGGAGATAAACTAGAGGACAGGGCTAACCATAAACTTCTATTAGCTCAAATTTAATAAGCAGACTTTTCAAGAACATTCAAAGACAATATCTCAAGTTGTACTCAGGAAACATGGGTTTACCAACACTTCACTGGTTATACTCTATTGAATTGTCCTCAAATACACAATAAGAAGAAAACATAAAGATAAAGATTTATCAATGAGATTTAGGGTACTTTAGATGTAAATCCTAATTTATATTTTCTTTTCTTTATCAGAGAAAAGTGGACATAATGAAAACATAAAGAAAATAACCATTACAGTGAGAAACACATCACCATTGACATAGACCAGGATCCCATAAATCAGCTTGTATTTGATATTCAAACCAGTTACAATCTTCAAGTCCAGTGGGTCTTTACAGCTTCAAACTTCTCATCTCATCTTATGTATTTTCAATTACAAAACAGAGCTCCAACATGCTTCAACATCTATTTACATTCAATAAGTATCCAAAGACCAACACCAATACTCTCTTCTAGAGAAGTATTTATAGAAGAATGAGGAGGTGGAGTGAAAGAAGGTCTATCTGTTGAATTAATGCAGAGTAAGAGCTTCTTGGCCTTTGAAGGGCCAAATTGAGAAGTTTTTCAAATGTCTTAACTCTGCTAATTGATTATTACATTAAAGTTCATTAACTTCAGTCATTTTTGTTGACTTTGAGGGCTTTTGGTAGGCTGGCAATTAATTCTGAGTTGTCTTTAGAAATATCTCTGACTGTGTAATTAATATGCACTCTTTTAGATGAAATCAGCTGGTAGGTGGCATTTTGAGGAGTAATAGCCTGAATGATGTGGCATTTGGAGGCTTCTTTTACTAATTTGTCTGTTTTTTGTGGCTTTAAAACACTGTTATAACTTTTGATTCTGCTTCGTGCCCTTATAATCATCTTCGGGGCCTTTAAACTGTCTCTGCTGACTGTGTTTACTTTTAAAGCGCATTTTAACATTAAAACTGCATGATTAAACCTTTAATCTTGAAACCTTGTGCTTTAATCCCTCAAACGGTGCGTTATCCTTAACTGTCGGGATTTAAACACTTAGAGTCTTTAATCTTTTCTTTTGATCTCTTTATCTGTGTTCCTTGCCTTTAAACTGTAAGATCATATTTTTAATCTTCAACCTCATGCATTAATCCTTTTAATTTTGACTATTCGATGGGATTTTCCCTTTGATCCACTGTTTTAGTCTTTAATCGCTTTGATTTTTTTTTTTTTCCATTTAAACTGTCCTTTGCCCCATTTAAATTGATTTAGAACATTGGTTATGCGCTTTCGACCTGTATCTAGACCACGAGGGTTCTCATCTTTGGCCCTGACCCTTATGAACTGTGGGGAGGGTTTCTGCTTCAAAGACCATTACAAAACCTGCAAAAAACAACACAATATGTTATAAAAACCTGCGATGTGTGGATGAAACTGCTTCGGAGGCTGGTGGAGGCAGAGGAGCGTATGCAGAGGAGATGAAATGTGGGTAGAGAAGGCTCTGTGGAGAAAATCCGTGAAAACCCGGCTTTAAAATGACTTTTGTGCGAAAAGGAAGCTTGGCGGTTTCGCGAAAACCACGAATGGTTTTCGCGTGGCCCTTAGGTGGTAAGTGGTTTTCAATAAAATGAACGCGATCTAATTAGAACGCGCCACACATCCTCCATAAGCCACTCTTTTCGCGCAGTTAACTTTCGATTGCCTTTTTTGGGAAATGAGTGCGAAATAGATCATAAGCCGTTGGATCCGGGGGTACATATCCAACGGTTAGAGAGGAACACGATGGGAAAGATGCGTGACGGGGGCTTTAGTGGAAGCTAGGTGTCAGCATAGGATTAGGGGAGCGGTTCACGTAGTGGATGGTAGGCCCCCGACGGGATTGGGTGTCGAGATGAACAAGGAACATTGGATCATGTAGATCGATGGCGGAGATCAGTGTGGAGGATGACAGATGGAAAGATTTCAGGAGGATGAAGGATAGGAGGGGAGGCATGATAACCGTTGGATCAATGATTGAAGCCCATGATCAACGGCTATGGTTGCTCTGTGGAGTGGTAAGGATGGCGGGGAAAAATAGTGGAAAAGGCGCTTTACAAAGGGAACGGGGCTAAAATAAAAGGTAAGGGAAGAACTAAGGGAAGGCGCTGGTAAGTGGTCTAGTGAAGGAAAAAGGACCGGGAGCGAACAGAAAGGGTTGGGGCTTATCGCATCGGCGGTTCGCTAAGAAACAAGGCAAGGGGGAAGGAGCAAAGGAACTTCGACGGTGCAATGCAATGGGGGCTTAAGGAATGGGTGCTAGGGCATGGTCATGGGAGGATAAGTGACCAAGGGTGGAGGAGAAGGGGCTTATCACATCGATGGGGGATGGGGGAAGCGGGTAATGAAACGCCGATGCGAAATAAACTTTGCGATGCGATGAGCACTTAGCGCCCGGTCACAGGGCTTTGATCATATGCTGTAGAAAAAGCTGGGGGCTAAGCCGAAAGGGGCTAAAGCCTGTTTGTTTAATAAAAGGGCACATTTAGGCTAAAAAAGGGGTTTTTATGGGTTTTTTCAAGTTCTGATAGTTAAAAAGGGAGGTTTTTACACCATAAAAATGATTTTTATGAGTTTAAAAGGGGTTTTGAAGGTTTTTTGAGGAATATGAGGGTAGAATGAGAAGGACAAAAGGGGTTTTTTTAAGGAATATGAATGATATGGGGGGGAAAATGGAGGAAACAAAATGATGAAAATGGGGCTTTTTAGGAAACAATTTTGTTTGGGAACAACAGATTTTATTAGTGGATTTTTGAAGGGAACAACAGGCTTTTGAAGGGAATAGCACTAAGGAACAACAGACTTCAAGAATGAATAATTTTCTATGAAAATGATCTCTTGAAGGCTCAAGGCCTGTTTTAGTCATCATTTTCTTATGAAATTTTTTATTGATGGCTAACAGTGGCTCCACTTGGGGATGGCAGCTCCTTGGAGGTGTCAAGAACTTCAGAATTTGATCTCTGGGATGTAGACCTGTGCCTTTATCCATTGACAAATTTTCTTCTCTGATCATGCTGCTTTAGAAAATATTATCAGTATTTCATAACAGCAAATAAATTCTCCCAATCATTCTACCTACACAGCCTACTTCCTAACATTTTCTCTTTAGAAGGTGCACTTGGACTTGTAGACCTTAAACATCAATATTTTATTCTTTTGAAAACATGAAAACTAATCTAAATCTACCATTATTTCTGCCATGAGTTCAGTTTAAATAGTTGAACTCATAAATTCTCTACCTATGCTACTATCTGCCAGGATTAAACTGTTCGACAGATTTTATTCTCTATTTTCTAAAACAGAAATTTACATCATAGTCAAATCAGGATTAGACTATCCAATTTTCCATGGTGTCTATGGTTGTATGTACAAGCTGCACATAGACTTTATTTGCAGAAATTTAGAACAAAATTGTGCAGGTTTAAGATCTGAAAATTAAAAAACATCCTTCATTCTTCACATGACTCAGATTTTAATCTGTTTTGAGTCATTCCTTTGCTTTTCTCTTGGTTCAGATTTTGAGCATATTAGAACCAATTATTTTTCTTTTGGCTCGGATTTTGGTCTGATTAGAGCCATTTCTTTCTATCCTAATCTAATCTACTGATAAGCCAAGATTAAAAAATTTGGCAAATATGATTCACTAACCTATCAGCAGTAAGTTGAAATATATATAGTCATGATTAGGCTGTATGACTAAAATAGCAGTGTTGTTTTTGGTAGTGGCATTTAAGCTTGCACACTTTCAGATTTTTTCCTTCTTTTTGGGTATGGGGTTGTACCTTCTTCTTTTATTTCTGCCCTCTTTTCCTTTTGTATTGTTTTCGTATTTTTCTTTTTTCAAATTCAAAAGCAGTGTTAAATACAATGAACATAAAGCTTTAAAAGTAAAAATATCTGTTAACAAAAATAATGTTTGTGAGCCCTGCCATTGACAGGGCCTCCAAAAAATTCAGCTCCATCCAATTCTTGTAAAAAGGATGCATTGTTTCCAATGGCAGACTGAATAAGATAAGGGCCTTGCCATAAATTATCAAATTTTCCATGTTTGCCCTTATCTTCTCTCCTTGAATCCCATTTTAAAATTTTATCACCAATTTTAAAATCACTTGCCTTGGTTCTTCTGTCAAACAACTTCTTGATATTTTATTGTATTTGTTGTGCTCTGATGTATACCTCCTCCCTAGTTTTTTGTAGATGTATAGTCTGATTTATTCTTCTTGTCATATCATTATCTTCAGACTGTACTTCTTGGATCAGCTTCATGACTGGCACTCCTAAACTGGTTGGAAATATTACATCAGTTCCATAAACTAGTTGGTAGGGAGACATTCCAATGGATTTTTTAACTGTCAATCTATTTGCCCATAATGCATGTACTAGTTTATTGTGCCATGATTTCTTGTTATCTTCCAACAATTTCTTGATTATGTTTACCAAGCTTTTATTTGAAGATTCTGCCAAGCCATTACCTTGAGGGTAATAAGCTATGGAATGACCCAATATGATCTGATACTTATGACAAAATTCTACCATATTCTTAGATCCAAATGTAGCAGCATTATCAGTTATGATATTTCTAGGTCAGCCAAATCCGGAAAATATATGGTTTTCAAGGAATGAAATGATGACTGAGTCTGTGGCATTCCTAGATGGGATGGCTTCTATCCATTTGGTAAAATAGTCTGTTGCTGTGAGAATCCATTTGTGTTGGGAAGATGAGGGAGGATGGATTTTCCCAATGAAGTCTAGACCCCACTGCTGAAAATGAGCTTCAACGGTGATTGGTTGCATAGGTAAGGGAAGCAGCTTTCTTTTGCCTTCAAATATTTGGCATTTGTGACAAGCAATAATCATCTTATGAACATATTGAAAGAGAGTGGGCCAGTAGTAACCAGCTCTAAATATTTTATTAGTAGTTGACTTCCAATAGATGTGACCTCCACATTCTCCTTCATGAAACTCATGCTTGATCTTTTCTGCATCATTCTCAGGCAAACATTTAAGAAATAATCTGCTAGCATTTTTCCAATATAAACATTTATCCAAAATGAAGTAATTTACAACCTTTAACTTTAAGAATCTTGCCTTTGTTTTTGACAAACCAGGAGGGGCATTAATATTGAGCAAAACATACACAATATCAACATACCAAGATGAATTGACAAAATGATCTTCAATAATTGGAGTTGAAAACTCCTCCTGTTCATCTAATGCATTCAACATGTTTATATCAAGAGCTTGAAAGTTGGATTCAACCATAAGTTTTGCTAGTCCTTGATCTTTAATGGGCTTAGTGGGTTTGATTTCCAAATCATATTCTAAAATCACAGCTATCCACTTTCCTCTTTTATCATCTGGATCTTGGGTTAAAATGTCTTTTACAACTGAATGAGGCACAAATGCTATGATGTGGGAGTGTAAAATATAAACTCTGAAGTATTTTAAGGCTTTGACTAAGGCAAAGGCTTGTTTTTCCATTATATTATACTTCAAAGGTGCATCTCTTAATTCCTTGCTAAAAAATGCAATTGGCTGCTCTTGCCCATTCATGTTTTTCTGTAATAGGACAATAGCTAATGTGTGTTCTGATGCAAATGAAAAAAAGAAGAAATCCTTTGTAAAATCAGGACTGATAAGAACTGGTGTTTTGGTGAGTGCTTGTTTTACTAGGTCAAATGATTTCTTTGCTTCTAAGGTCCATTTAACTCCCTTTTTAAGCATGTTTGTCTTGTTTATAAGGAGTTCAGCTAGATTGGGTATGAACCTTCTCAAGAAATTAATCTTTCCAATGAATGATTGAAGTTCCTTGATGTTTCTAGGATAGCTGATTTGCAATATGCCATCAATCCTCTTTGGGTCTATCCTTATTCCTTCTTCTGATATGATATGCCCAAGAAGTTTACCTTCTTGGAGACCAAATAGTGTTTTCTTTGGATTTAAGGACAACCCAAATTTTCTGCATTTCTCAAAGACCTTTCTCAAGTGTAATAGGTGTTCTTCATCCGTTTTTGAATAGACAGTGATATCATCTAAGTAAATCACTATGAAGTATCCTATTTCTTCTGAAAATACAATGTCCATGGCCCTCTGAAATGTGACACCAACATTCATTAAACCAAAGGAAATTTTCAAATACATGAAAGTACCCCAAGGTGTAGTAAAGGTTGTTTTGAGTTGATCATCAGGATGTACCAATACTTGATTGTAACCTGAGAAGCCATCTAGCAAAGAAATTTTTCTAGAACCAACTACCCTTTGTAAGATATGATCCATTTTGGGTAAGGGATAGTTTTCCTTTAGTGAGGCTTTGTTTAAGTTTCTAAAATCAATGCAAAGCCTTATCTCTCTTGTTTTCTTCCTAACTGATACACGATTAGACACCCACTCTGAGTATCTAACAAGGACTATAATTCCAACATCATACATTTTTTTAATTTCTTTCTCTACCAGAGGTAATTGAACAGGGTTGATTATGTGCAATTTTTGTTTAAAATATTTTTGGTTTTCTTTGAGGGGTATCTTATACTGGATTATTTCTGTATCATACGATTTCAGATCTTCATAGCTCCATGCAAATACATCAGAAAATTCTCTAAAAAGCTCAATGTATTTCAGTTTAATGTGAGCTGCCACTGTTTTAGACAGTTTGATCATTTTGGGCTTTTCCTTACTGCCTATGTTGCATTCTTCCACTTCAGTTTCGGGTTCCAGTTTTGGCTTTTTGGCCACATCATTCAAATCAAGCAATTCCTCTAAAGGGACCAGTCCTTTTGGAAAGCTGTGGTCTTTAGATTGCAGCACTTCTAAATCTTTATTTTCTAAATTTGTGCTATTTTCTGTCATATGTTGGAGTTTATTAGTTAACAGATTTATTTCAACAATCTCTGGAGATTTTTCTTCTTCAGTAAGTTGGTTTTCTTCAGTAGGACAGTCTTCATCATAATCTGAATCTGAGTGTGGTGTTTCAAATTCATTTTTGGACTATAGGAAGTCTTCTATTTGTTTATCTCCATCAAAAACTTGTCAATATATTTCATTATCTGGGGTAGTTGGTCTAAATCTGATTTGGGTGGCGCATTGCTTGGTTTCATAAGGTGTTAAACAAGTTCTAGCAGCAAAAGCTAAACCATTAGCAAGAACATTTTGGTTTCTTGGGACAAAGATAAGTTGGAATTCATCAAATGTTTTTAACAAGTCCATGGCATCATCTCTATAGGCTCTAAGTCTAGGATGATTAGCACTGTACTCCCCATTTACTTGCCTAATAATCAAATCTGAATCCCCATGAACTTTTATCCTTTTGGCCCCTAATTTTTTCAATAAATGCAGGCCTAAAAGGAGAGCTTCATACTCTGCTATGTTGTTTGTGCATTGGAAATTTAATCTATAGGAATTCCCCTCAGCATGATTGTTTTTAGTGTTGTGTATCCATATGCCTGCTCCTGCATCATTTTTAGTGCAAGACCCATCAAAACTCATGCTCCAAAGAGGACTGTTTTCAGATTTGTCATTTATTTCATTGTTGTCCTCTTTGTTTTGTTTGCCTAATCTGTCACTGTGTTTTTCTTGCAGGTTTGTACTATGCTTAATTTTGTTTTCTTCCTCAATATGTTCAATGTTTGGAGGTTTTATTCTTTGATCTCCATGATCTGCATTATTTTTATTACTGTTTTGAACCTTAAAACCTGTGATCTGTTTGCTGTAAATTTTTTAATCAACAAACTACCTTTTGGTTTCTTCTTTATTTTCCTCCTCATCTTTTGCTGCCACTATGTTTGGATGTGTAGTGACTACTACATTTTATGATTTTTCTTTGATTAACTCTTGCTCATTATGAATATCATCATTGTAAAGAATGAAAGAGTCAAGGTCAGTGTGTATGGAATAGATATGAGAATTCTCTGGTCTTTCTTAGTTACTCACCATGTATTTCATGTGTGTTTCCCTATAGAGTCTTCTAGGTTGACTGAAAATAGGGATGGTGGCATAAGTCATATCCATTTGCATAGTACCTTGTAGCTTAGCACCCCATGACATTGAAAGAAGCATGCCATATTTGGGGGTATATCAGCCACTACAATGTCCATCACTAAGCTCTTGGCTGGTATTTGGGCTAAGTTAACACATAGGTCCTTTATTAGGCCTAGGAATCTCACCCTACTTGAATCAAAGGAATATAAGTCTTTGTAGGGTCTAGTCACCTCTAAGCCTAATCTTTCCATTATTACCTTGGGCATGAGGTTGTGTGATGCTCCTGAATCAAGCATGGCATTGTGTAGAATATTATCATGGATGTTCAAACTGATGGAAAATGGAGGGGTGGTTCCTTCCTGAAATTTTCCTTCAATTTTTTGTCCAAATATGAGCTCTGGGGTATCATCATTTAAGTTAACTGTGTCATGAACATCTTCTATGTTCAAAGCTTTCAAAATCTGACCTCTATATACATTTTGAGTGACTAATTCAGTGAGTGGGACAGAGATTTTTATTTTGGATATTTCATTCTCTAGGCTAAAAGGAATTTGGTTTTTCAAAATGTTTGATTCAGCCTTGTTAGTCACTCCATGTTCAGCAAAATTAGCTTACTGATTTTTAGTATTTACAGCAGTTAAAATGGTTTTTTCAGGAGCATTAGCTGAGATGCTAGTGTTGTTGGGGTTAACATTCTGTTTTTCATTGGCTTGGGTGTTTTTCCCTTTGTTTAAAGTAGAATTTACAACCACTGTCTTGTGAATTTCTGTTGTCTTTTTGGAAAAATTTTCAGGGCTATTTTTGGCAGATTTATCAGAGGTTTTATTTCTAGGAGTCTCTTGATTCTTTTTACTTCTTAGGTTATATTGTTTAGGTGATCCTATGATGGCATTTTCAGAGTCTTGTTCATAGTAATCATTTTCCGTTCTTCTATCATCATAGGGTGTATATAGACCTTGCTTTCTTTCATGGAGGAAAACAAAATCCTCACTGCTTACTCCCAGCATGTTTATGTTGTCATCCTCTGTTTGTTTATTTGTTTCCTCATCCTCATTCAAATAATTTTCTTGGAAAGGAGGTCTGATCTGTTGACCATCCTCTCTTTGTCTGTTTTGAGGTTGGTTTCTCCTAAAGTTCTGATTTTGATTTTGAGACTGATTTCTATTTTGGGGAGTTGATTGATTTTCTCTAGATTGTGCTCTCTCAAGTATGCTCATCTTCTTCATCATTTCCTCCATCATTCTCTCCATTTTTGAGCTAGATGTGGAAGGTGCAGTTTCATCCCTAAATGATACTCTTTTTTCATTCTTCATCCTAGCTCTTTTTTCAAACAGATTTACTTCCACAGCAAGAGCCCCCTTCTGCATGTCTTCCAGAGTCAAGGGATCTCTTTCTCTTAGTTGATAGGCCATTTTAGGATCAAATCCCTCAGGAAATTTGGCCAAAGATGAGCCTTGTGGAGGTTTCAAATCTGGGGGTAGTGCATTATAAACATTGTTGAATCTAGTGAAATAATTTTGAACACTTTCCCCAGTGTTTCTTTTGAGGTTGTTGTAATCTGATAGTATTTGGAGAGGATTTTTTCTGACTTCCCATTTGTTCAGGAATGACTGATGAAGAGCTTGGAGGTCATTAATACTGTTAGGGGTTAAGCTTTTAAACCATTTTCTTGCTTCTCCACCTAAAATTTGAGCAAATAATCTGAGTTTGACAGTTTCATCATCTATCTCATTTCTATAAAAATAGTCATTCATCTTGTCCACATGTTGTGAAGCAGTAGTAGCACCACTGGCATCATATAATGGAATCTTGGACTGATAGTCCTGTGGCAGGTTGACCAAAGGTAAAGGAAGGACTAGGGGAGAATACCATGTTTCCATGATAGGAGGTTGTGGAACAAATGGGGGGTTTACAAGTGGAGGATGTAATATAGGAGGGGGTTGATGGAATGGAGTAGTTTGAACAGTGGGGGTATGGATAACAGAAGTGGATGGACCAGCAAGAGACTGTTGAGCAGATCTAGGACGAGAAAAACAAAAATTATGAATGAAATAAAGGTCAGGTAGAGTGGTTTCTCTACTACCAGGATGTTCACCACTATGTTGGGGTGAGTGTGGAAACTCAAAGTCTATTTGATCTATATCATCAAGTGACCTAGTTCTGAATGGGTTTCTTAAGTCAACTTGTGTATTTTGTAGAGCTGTAAGGTTTCTAGGGACAGAATCAGCTCTACAAATTGGTTTGACAATAGTTGAAGCTTTAGATTTAGGAGATTTCCTAAGGATACTTTCTGGATTATCAACTGTCTTAGGAGGATTTGGGTTAGGATAGGCTCTAGTATAAATCCTTCTAGAAGCCACTATGTTGTGTTTTCAGACCCAATGATAAGAAAAGTTTTACCAAGTATGACAATTTTTAATAGGCTAACTGATCTCTTAACAAGAAGACTTAATCTTCAAAGTTTCCTTAACTGAGTTTGTATGATGTTATGATGGAAATGGGTTTCCCAGTGGAGTCTTTAATTCAATTCAAAATTGTGGAGTCACCACGTGCAAATTTTTAGCTTTGGAAGGTAAAATGTTTTTAGGGTCCACCACCACTAATTGATCTGAGTACTAATCTGAAATTTTTTGGGTTTTCTGAGTTTTTTACAGTCCTATATTTGTGAGAGTGTCCTAAACCTGTTTCAACACTTGGCTACGGTGATGAGACAAACTAGGTCTACTCTATGACTCACTAGTTGATTTCTTCAAGGTTTGATGAGGGTCTTGTATGAATCCTAAGAAGTACTTAGATTGCCACTGATTCAGACAAGTCCTATCATGATCACCAACATGTTTGGTAGTGCTTGAAGAAAGATGATCTTTCTTTAATGAATACTGAGTGTTTGTTTAAGGGCTTTTACTCAGAAAATCCCCAGTATGGTCGCCACTCTGTTAGGTCTATGTAGTTTGCAAGATTGGCAAGAACAAACGCTACAGAGCCAACATCAAAACCACTTTGGAATCTTAGGATCTAGCCCTCCTAGATTCAGAGAGGGATCTCTATATATAAGTGTTTTTTAAAAGATATGATCTTTAAGGATTATGATATGATATTAGGCTAGTTATAAAGCACAAGGGTTTTTGTTTGTTTTGGTTGGGATGAATATCATTAGAATGAAGGAAGTCTTTTGAAGGGTAAAGTTGTGAGTAAGTTGAAAATGGTTCAGCTGATAGGATAAATAAGAAACAATGTCAATCCATTGGGCTATGGAATCATAAAGATATAATCATAAAGGATGGAATCTGTGTTCCTTGCCTTTAAACTATAAGATCATATTTTTATTCTTCAACCTCATGCATTAATCCTTTTAATTTTGACTATTCGATGGGCTTTTCCCTTTGATCCACTATTTTAGTATTTAACCGCTTTGTTTTTTTTTTCATTTAAACCGTCCTTTGCCCCATTTAAATTGATTTAGACCATTGGTTATGCACTTTCGGCCTGTATCTGGATCATGAGGGTTCTCATCTTTGGCCCTGTCCCTTATGAACTGTGGGGAGGGTTTCCGCTTCAAAGACCATTACAAAACCTGCAAAAAACAACACAATATGTTATAAAAACCTGTGATGTGTGGATGAAACTGCTTCGGAGGCTGGCAGAGGCAGAGGATCATATGTAGAGGAGATGAAATGCGGGTGGAGAAGGCTTTGTGGAGAAAATCCGTGAAATCCCAGCTTTAAAATGACTTTGGCACGAAAAGGAAGCTTGGCGGTTTCGTGAAAACCACGAATGGTTTTCGCATGGCCCTCTGGTGGTAAGTGGTTTTCAATAAAACGAACACGATCTAATTAGAATGTGCCACGCGTCCTCCATAAACCATTCTTTTTGTGCAGTTAAATTTCGATTGCCTTTTTTGGGAAATGAGTGTGAAATAGATCGTAAGCCGTTGGATCTGGGGGTATAGATCCAACGGTTAGAGAGGAATGCGATGGGAAAGATATGCGGCGGGGGCTTTAGTGGAAGCCAGGTGTCAGCATAAGATTGGGGGAGCGGTTCATGTAGTGGATGGTAGGCCCCCGGCGGGATTGGGTGTCGAGATGAACAAGGAACGTTGGATCATGTAGATCGACGGTGGAGATCAGTGTGGAGGATGACAGATGGAAAGATTTCGGGAGGATGAAGGATATGAGGGGAGGCATGATAGTCGTTGGATCAAGGCTTGAAGCCCATGATCAACGACTATGATTGCTCTACGGAGTGGTAAGGATGGTGGGGAAAAATAGTGGAAAAGGCGCTTTACAAAGGGAACGAGGCTAAAATAAAAGGTAAGGGAAGGTGCTGGTAAGTGGCCCTGTGAAGGAAAAAGGACCGGGAGCGAATGGAAAGGGCTGGGGCTTATCGCATCGGCGGTTCGCTAAGAAACAAGGCAAGGGGGAAGGAGCAAAGGAACTCCGACGGTGCGATGTGATGGGGGCATAAGGAATGGGTGCTAGGGCATGGTCATGGGAGGATAAGTGACTAGGGGCGGAGGAGAAGGGGCTTATCGCATCGGCTGGGGATGGGGGAAGCGGGTAATGAAACGCCGATGCGAAATAAACTTTGCGATGCGATGAGCGCTTAGCACCCGGTCACGGGGCTTTGATCATATGCTGGAGAAAAAGCTGGGGGCTAAGCCAAAAGGGGCTAAAGCCTGTTTGTTTAATAAAAGGGCACATTTAGGCCAAAATAGAGGTTTTTATGGGTTTTTTCAAGTTCTGATAGTTAAAAATGGAGGTTTTTACACCATAAAAATGATTTTTATGAGTTTAAAAGGGGTTTTGAAGGTTTTTTGAGGAATATGAGGGTAGAATGAGAAGGAAAAAAGGGGTTTTTGCAAGGAAGATGAATGATATGGGGGGGAAAATGGAGGAAACGAAATGATAAAAATGGGGCTTTTTAGGAACCAATTTTGTTTGGGAACAATAGATTTTCTTGGTGGATTTTTGAAGGGAACAACACTAAGGAACAACACTGCTAAGGAACATTAGACTTCAAGAATGAATGATTTTATATGAAAATGATCTCTTGAAGGCTCAAGGCCTATTTTAGCCATCATTTTCTTATGACAAAATTTACTGATGGCTAACATAATCAACCAAGGAATCATGAAACAATACAATTTATTTGTGATCACCACAACCTCATACACTCTACCAATTGCTCCACACTAATATTTGCAAAATTGGACAAACACATAACCAATTATCACCCTACCCTCCTTACGCAATCCCTAGATAATTGTACCCTTATTAAATAGGAAATTCAGCCTTCCTTGATTGCGCAATTCATCATGGGCTTCCTATGGTTTTATAACTACACCTCGGCAGTTTGCCTAAAATACAACCGATAGTTTACTAGCCTTGAACATTTGTCTCAACTAGGTATCCACAAAAATTAACATGCATGCAACTATAAATAGTGAATCATCAGTTACTTTGTAGATCACTACTGGTGAATTAAATCTATTTTAATTCACTTGATCTTCCACTAGCTCATCAAACAGTTAGAACTAGTTAAAATGATTTAACTCAATTATTGTGAGTTAACTGATCCCACCCACACTACACTAGTGCTACAATTGCAATTGGACCCTGTTAATAATAGAATCACTCAAAATTCCTATCCTTAGACCCTCAACTCGAAATTATTGAGCTAAGTAAGTCTATCAAACTTAGTTAACTATTACAATTTGTTATGAGATACGATTACAATTAATTTTCCAATTTATTTAAAAATTGGCTTGCACACTAATGTATCACTATGACCCATCACTGTGTGACCTGTGATCCCACACTAGTGTGTGTGTTTAATTTTCTTGTTAAATTTCAACACTCCCTCTCAACAAGAAAGAGATTATCTGCTACGATCCTGCCTCTGTGGTATTTGAATTTTATCTTCGCAAGCGCCTTCATCAAGATATCTACATCCTAATCCTCCATGGTATTGTACTACAGCAACATAATGTGCCTCTGATCAAAATCTCTAAGATGGTGGTACCAGATGTCAATATGCTTGGACCTGCCATGGAATATTGGATTAATCGAGAGTTTTATGCAACTCTGGTTATCGCAATGTGTCACCGTCGGATCCATCTGATGACCGAAAAAACCAACAAGTATCTTCCTCATCTAGATGGCCTCACAAGCAGTCTGAATAGCAACCATTTACTCTACCTCAGCTGAACTCAATGCAATTGATATCTACTTCCTGTTGTACCAAGAAAATGATGTTGATCCTATGCTGAAGATGCCCCCTAATGTGCTCTTCCTGTCTGATTGACTACCTGCCTAATTTACATCGGTAAAGCCTTGAAGCTTCACTCCCTTTATTCGTTTGTACCATAATACATACTCTGTAGTGCCCTTGAGATATCTCAACACATGACTCCTCGCCTTCAAAAAGAGCTTGGTAGGCTTAACCATAGCTTTATTAAGTTGGTTAACTGCATAGCATATGTTCGGTTGTGTGTTCACCAAATACATAAGTGAATCCACAAGGTGCCTGTAAAAAATGACATCCACTACCTCACCTAAAGTAGCATCCTCCTTCCTCCAGTTACCTGCAAGAGGAGTCTCCATGGGTTTGCTACCCTACATGTTAAACTTCCTTAGAATCTCCTTGGCATACTTTCCCTAAGATACAAATAACTCCCCATCTCTTTGCCATATTTCCAAGCCTAGGAAATAATACAAGAGCCCCATGTTCTTCATCTCAAACTCTCTTGCAAGATCCTCTTTGCAAGAAGTTATGAGCTGCTCATCACCTGTGCATCTACATAAAGTAAAATAATCAAAAGCTGACCATCAACCACAATATGATATAGGTTCACATCCGCTTCACTCTTTGTGAAGCCCAACCCGGTGAAATAGCTGTTGATCCTAGTGTACCAAGCACGAGATGCTTGCTTCACCCATACAGTGCTCTCTTTAGTCTGAACACATGCGACTCCCTATAAAACATATCAAAACATCCTGGCTGCTCAATGTACACTTATTCCTCAATAACTCCATTGAGAAAGGTTGTATTTACATCCATTTGATGTATCCTCCATCCCATCTGCTCTGAGAGTGTAAGGATAGATCTAATCGATGAGTACCTTGCAACCGGCGCAAAATTATCCTCATTGTCAATCCCCTCTACTTGTGAAAATCCTTGGGCCACAAATCTAGCCTTGTATTTCTCCACACTCCCATCTGCTTCCTGCTTCACCTTGTAGATCCACCTGGATCCAACCACTGACTTCCCCACTGGTCTTGGGACCACTTCCCGTTCACTATTTTTGATAATGGAGTCATAATTCTCAACCTTGGCATCAAATCATGTTGGTTGCAGCACTGCTTCCTCAAAAGAGGATAGTTTTGTCACAATACACTCGCTCATAAGAGCCATGTATCTAGTGTACCTGTCTGGGGACCTTATCTGCCTACGCTGTGATGTAGGCGCTCCTACATGATTTGTCACATCTAGCATCAATTTTTCAGCCTCTCTGGTGCGCTTCCTATCATTTCTGGTGGATGGCTCTGCATGAGTGGTTTCTTCCAATCCCTAATCCTCATCTCATGGCTGCTCCACATCCTGAGGTTCATCCTTTGAAACTAAGAGTTCCTCATCTGCTTGCAAGTCAAGCTCCCTCTCAAGGGGAAATCACAGGGCTTTCTCCTCATCCAATGTAATATTCCAAAATAGGAAAAACAGGAATATTGAACATAAAACTCGAAACTGCAGTAAACATCAATACGTAAAAAAAATGAGCATATCATTGAGCCATTTTATTAGATATGATAGCAGAAAATGAAGTACAAGATCTTGAGGAAAAGACACTCAAGCTAAGCAAAACAAGCCTGCAATGACCCTACACATCAAGACATAAGAAAATGTTGCTACATAACCTGTTGGGAGGCTATGACTACACAATCCTGCTGGAAATAACTGCTGCTGGAAACTAGGAATGTGTATTTCTGCTGATAGGGTGATCATAAAATGTCGGGATAAGATATTTTGGCTTTCTAGCATAATTCCAAGATAACCAAGAAATGGTTTTTGGAAATACCCAAGATGAAAAATGCAGCCCTAGGGCTGAATTACGCTCTGCAACTGAGTAACTGATGGGAGATGGTTGATCTGATGAAAAAATAGTTGGTACTCCTCCCCACTGACTTTCGAGATGAAGGGTTGCTCCTCTCACTGGAAAATAAACTCAAAAACTTGGGTTATCAACCCTCCACTAAAACTGCCCTCCTGGATTGCACAATTCGTGAAGGAGACTGCGCTGCTGAAGGTGGCTGAAGATTGCCCTGATGCCGAATGATGGAATGTAGCTCAAAGGAACCTCTCCTGAGTGGGCACTCAAAGTCCCCCGAGGATGAGGGTGGGCTCATTAGGGGAATTTTGAGGTCTAAAATAGGCCTCCTAAGAAAAATGTACAACCAAAATAAAATTTATAAGAACCAATAGGATTCAAGATGATGATGTCAACCATGGGGGATGATTCACCATTTTTGAAGTAAAAAATTAAAAATATTAAAAAATAATAAAATAATAAAACTATTTTTTCAACTCATCTCCCTAATGTCTTACTAAAATTTTGAGTGGGAGTACTCATTGGATGAAAAATTTAATTCTTCATCCAATGAGTACCCATGTTTCATACTTTATGTGGATCCTACTACAAGAAAAATGACAAATATATGGAAAAACATGATCGCAATCACGTTTTTCATGTATTTCTAATTTTTCATGTATTAGGGTCCATTGAAAGTATGCAACATGGATACTCCTTGGATGAGGAATCAAATTATGCATCCAACGAGTGTTTCCACTTGAAATTTGAGTAAAACAATAGGGAGATAAGTTGAAAATACAAGTTGAAAAAATAGTTTTTTTCTTTTTTCTCTCTAAAATTTAATGATGTAATAAAATATTATTTTATTATTTCCACTATTATTTTATAAATTCCTTAGGAGGCCCATTTTAGACCTCAAAACTCCCCTTATGTTCTGCCCGGAAACACCCTTGTGCTAAATAGCACAATAGGCTCCGCTAAACTGCTGAAGTGTGCAGAAAGTCATAAAATACCATACATAAGCAATATTCAAAATGCTCTCTATGGCTGCCATCCCCTTCCTTATATGATTTTGTGAGCCTCCTCCTCCTTGGACCCACCCAATAATCATGCTACTCTCATGGAGACTTCCTCCCATTATGAATGTGTTGTCCTCCACTATCTCCACTACCTCCATGACTGTGTTGTTGATTTGGTCAACCTTGACCCCATCCACATGCATTGACCCCCATTCACACCAAGGAGTGATTTATTCAACTAGATACACTGATCAAAATTCACATTAGAAGTGGTTTTATTCTTACTAAAGAGATTTATGGGTCTCTCTACCCTCTTATTCATATAACTTATTGACAAAAACAAAATTTAATATTCTAACTAGCTAAAAGCTAATTAGGAATATTATAGTCCTACTCTCCCAAATTTTTCCTGTCCTTAAGCAACTGCAAGGATGGATGCTGCAAAATTATCTCCCCTTCCCAAGTAGCATCCTCATTCAGTAGATTCCTCCATTGAATCAGATATTCTTTAATCACTCTGCTGCTTAGATGCCTCTCCCAAGTATCCAAGATAGCTTCCGATTGTAAAAATAGATGGCCCTAATAATCAGTAGGTGGGAGATCCATAGTAGCGACTAAATGTTGTCCAATGGACTTCTTGAGGCATGAGACATGAAAAATGTTGTGGATCTTACTCCCAGTGGGGAACTCCAACTCATCCGCTACTTCTCCAACACGACATATCACCTTGTATGGCCCATCGAAATAAGGCTTAAGCTTCTCAGCCCCCTTCTCCTTCAGCGTAGATTGCTTTTAAGGTTGAAGACGAAGATAGACCAAATCATCCACCTCAAATTGTCTCTCCACCTAACCACGATTTGCATACAAATTTTGTTGATTTTGGGTTGTAGCAATTTTTACCTTAAGAGCACGGAGTATATCCTGACTCTCTTGGATCCACTCTTTGGCTCTAGGAGCCTTTCTTTCTCCAAACATCACATTAACAAATGATAAATCATCATATCCATATACAGCCCGAAATGGAGACATACCGATCGACATATGAAATTTCGTATTGTAGCAATACTCTCCCAAATGGAGCCAACGCAACCATGCTCTCTGCTGCCCCAAAACATAGTTTCACATGTAGCCTTCCAACCACTTGTTTACTATCTCTATTTTCCCATCTGTTTGGGGATGATAACTGGTACTTGGTGTGAACTCGGTACCCATTAAATAGAAAAGCTCCTACCAAAAGCCACCCATGAAGCGGCTATCTCTATCACTGACTATGGTCTTAGGAAGACCATGAATTTTGAAAACATCTGTAAAGAATAGCTCGGCCACTTATGAAGTAGTGTACCATGAAGAGATGGGAAATAAATGTGAATAGTTTTTTAGTCTATCAACGACCACAAAGATACAATCCTTACCATGTACTACTGACAAACTGATAATGGAATCCATAGAAATGTTCTCCCATTTCCCTTCTAGAATAGGAAGTGGATGTAACAACCCTGCAGGATGGTCGTTATCTCCTTTGTTCTGCTGACAAACTACACACTCCCTGATGTGTTGGAGCACATCCTCCTTGATATCCTTCCATGAGAATCTCTCCCTAATGGCCCGATATGTCTTTATGAAACCTTGGTGGCCTGAGAGTGGTGAATCATGTGCTGCATGCCAAATATTCTCCTTGAGCTTAGAATCTCTAGTCAAGAAGATCTGGTCTCGGTAATAGAAAATCTCATCCATCACTCTATACCTCTCATTGGTCACTTCCCCATCCAGTATCTCACATATGAAGCGGTCTTTGGAATTCTCCACCAACAACTGCGCCCTCCAATCTATATCCACACTCATTAATGACAGCGTTGTTGGTCTCTGTGATAAGGAATCCGCTACCACATTTCTCTTCCCTTTGACATATTCAATGTCAAAGTCATATTCCTAGATTTTGCTAACCCATTTTTGCTGCCTCTCTTGCAGCTTGTAATATTCCCAAATGGTAAAAGCAGGAATATATAACAAAATGCTTGAAATAACAGTGTAAAAAATCACATCAAAATATGAGACCAATATGGAGCTTCTTTATTCATCATTACAACAACAAACATGTACAAAATAATGGGGCACAAAGCATATAACAAGATTCAACAAGCCTCCAATAGATAAATCCCCTCAATAATGAGGTGCTACTACTACACAAAATGCCCGAAGACTACTACAACGTAGTCATAGGAGCACTACTACATCATATGAATACACAAAAGATGAAAGGGATGATATATGCCTCATAAGATATAGAAAATAAAGGTCAAGGCTCTATACAATCTCCAACAAGAAACCCAAGAGGGTTTTCAGAAATACACCAATATACAAGAAATGAATCAATTCCCTAGGGCTGAAGATTCACTGCAACAATATAAATGGAAAGATGTGGCTGATCTGATGTAGCAATAAATATAGCCTCCTCCAATAGACTCTCTATATGAAAGGTTGATCCCTTCACTAGAAAACCTCCTCCCCAAATTGTGTACTTAAACCACCCCTGCAACTTCTCCCTAAAATAACACAGTCCAAGACAAAAACTGTGCTGTAGGGGAAAATGATAGTGTGGCCTAATGCCAAATGCTATAATAAGGCTTAAGGGCCTTCCTCACTAGCCTCCCAATGGAAGGGAACCTTCCTCCACTGAAAAATAGATCAGAAATCACCCGAATGTATTCTCCACTACTACACCCTCCAACTCAGCACATCTCTCAATAGAAACTGTACTATAGAATAAATATGGAGCTTGGCTTGATGCTTGAATGTGGAAATATAGTGAAAATACTCTTCCTGAGTGGGCACTAGAATTCACCCAAGGATAGAGGGGGGATTCCAGCTCGGGAACACCCTGTGTTAAACAACATTGCAATCTTAACTAAATAGGTGAAGAGAGAAACAAGTCTAAATAGACCATAAAATCTAAAACATCAAATCATAACATAATCATCTATGGCTACCATCCTCTTCCTTATATAAGTGGTGAGCTTCCTCACCCTTGGCCCCACTCATTAAAGCTACTATCTCCATGCATGGGATCTCCCTCCAAAACTGTGATGTCCCTCAATAAATGTCCACTACTCCATAACAACGATGTTGATTTGGTCAAAGTTGACCCAGTGTCTATGCTCCAACCCCTTTTCATACACAAGGGTGCTTAATTAAGTTACTAAGATGTCCTCCTTTCACATTAGGAGTGATTTTATTCCTATTAAGGAGATTTATGGGTCTCCATACCCTCTTATTCATCAAACAAAGAAGAAAAAAAAAAATTAATATTCCAACTAGCTCATGGCTAATTGGGAATATTATGCAACTGCTTCTGCTTCAGAAAAAACTAAAGACCGTTGTGATCAGTCTTCACCCAGAATATGTTTCCCACAAAATACCACCTAAATTTGGAAAATGCATGCATAATAGCCAAAATTTCCTTTTCTTATATGGGATACAACCTCTCATGAGGTAGCAACTTTTGGCTCTCAAAAGATATGGGGTTTCCCCCCTGCATCAAAACTACTCCAATGCCCTCCCCTGAAGCATCACATTCCAACACAAAGGGTTGGGTAAAATATGATAATACCAATACCGGGCAACTGTGCATCACCTCCTTGAGCCTATCAATGGCCCTCTACGTAGTATCTATCCATCCAAAGGTCCCCTTCTTGGTCAGATCTATGAGTGGTGCTGCTAGTTGGGAGAACCTTTTGACAAACTTCCGGTAGTAGGTGTAGATTCCTATAAACCCCTGAAGTTCTGTTACATTCTTTGGCTCTGTCCAATCTTGAATAACACGTATTTTCTCCTCATGGACCCTTATTCCATCCACTCCAATTATGTGGCCTAAATAAAGCACTTCTGTGAGTCCAAACTCACATTTGGAGATCTTAGCATAGAATTTCTACTCCTCCAAAATGCATAATACTATCTCAATATGTTGCATATGCTCCTCCCATGTGCGGCTATAGATAATAATTTCATCAAAGAAACCAGCACAAATTTCCTCAACTGACCACGAAAGATGTGGTTCATACAAGACTGAAAAGTAGCCGGAGCATTGGTTAACCCAAAGGGCATCACCAAGAACTCAAACTGGCCATAATGACATCTAAATGCAGTCTTGGGGATATCCTGATCCCTTACCTTGATCTGATGGTACCCAGACCTCAAATCAATCTTTGAAAATAACTTTGATCCCCTTAGCTCATCCATCAACTCATCGATCCTAGGAATCATGTACGTATTCTTCGTTGTCTTCTAATTCAAGGCTCTATAGTCAATGCACATCCTCAATGTACCATCCTTCTTCTTCACCAAGACTATAGAAGAAGTAAAACGACTGGTGCTGGGTTGGATATGTCCTAAAGCCAAGAGCTCCTAAATAGCTCTTTCAATCACATCCTTGTAGGCTTTGGGATGCCTATAGGGAGTGGTGATCACTGCTTGGATCCCTTGCCCCAACTCAATAGTATGTTCAAAGCCCTGGTCCGGTGGCCTTCCTGGTGGTATGTCCCCAAATACTATACAATAACAGTCTAGAATAGACTGCACATCCAGGTGGACTGGTGCACCCTTGCCTCCTGCCTCTGACATATGTAGTTCTACTGCCCATTCTATGTCTCCTCTGCTCAAATCAGCCTCCATCGTATGTTCTGAGACTATTTGAGGTGGACAAGTGTGCATGCCTTTGATCATTTTGCGCTTACCGCTCTTCTTATCTATCCATTCCATCTCCAAGGTTTCCCAATCTGTGGTGACCTTCCCTAGTGTGATAAATCATTGTACACCCAATATCACTTTGGTGTCGGGAATATCAAACACAAAGAAGTGATCTGTCAATGTGTAAGTCACCAAAGTGATAGTCAATTTCGGAACATACTTCACACATAACATGGTTCTAGCTCCTAGAATCAAAACTGAGAACCCCTCAAAATCATCTGTGGGAATGCCTCTCCTCTACACTAACTAGGTATCAAAAAAATTGTGGGTAGCCCCATTGTCTATTAATACTGACACCCACTTCCCCTGAACGGTGCCTCATACTCTCAATGTCAAATACTTGGGAACTCCCCGCAAAGCTGCAATGGCTCCTCCAATTGGAGCAAATGCTCGATTTCCACCTCCTAGCGGTGGTGGATCTCCTCCTGGTGCTACAACGTTGGTATCCCCTTCCAACTCTTCATATTTTGTTAGAAAATTATATATATTACAGTGCAATGCAACACATAAAATATGTGGAAACAAAAATAAAGAAAACATATAAAACCATAGAGACACGGATATACGTGGTTCACCCAGTTTGGGCTACGTCCACCTCGAACAACCAATCCTTCCTTTCTATTATCCAACAAAATGAAGAGACACAACCTACAACAAATCCACTGTAATATCCTATGTTCTCTCTCACAGTCTCTCTATCTGTTTCTCACTCTGAGAATATACATACAATCCACAGCCACAATACAATACCCTCATACAAAACGAGGGGTTTCCTTCTAGGGAAAAAAATCCTAAATTAAACATAACTTCTACCGTCAAATCATTTGCCTAATGAACGACCTAGATTGTATAGAAATTGCAATACTTTTACAAGGAAATTTTATATCTATTTTTAGCTTCAGGGGCACTGGACCCCCCAGGCTAGAACCCCCTTGGAACCCCAGGCAGCGTTTAATTACGGGAGGCGTTTCTGCCCCCGTTAAGAACATGGGTCCAATGTTGTGATACAAAATAAAGAACATAATCAGGCTCCACACAACATCTTCCTCCTCTTCACTATCGGAGAATACTTCAATATAATGTGCCTTTCCGGCAGCACACCGGTGCCCTGGTGCCCATGGTTCTTGGAAATTGAAGCAAAGCTTCCTCCTCCTCAAAAAATTCTGGAAATCATCACTAAGAGATCCTTTATCTTGGTTCCCCTTTGAGGGGGGAACCTTAATATCCTTCCCCTTTGACTGAAAGGGGGGGTTTTGTTGGAATGGAGCTCTTTCCCTTGGCAAAGAATCTTGTAAGTCTCTGGCCCTCTCAATGGAATCTTGGAGCGTAGTTGGTCTAGTGGATTTCACCAACCCATGCAAAGGTTCTTCTAGCCCATCAATAAACATATATACTCTTATAACTGTAGATAGATCTGGCACCATGACTGAAAGTTTTAGAAATTCGGAGATATAAGTCTTCGGATTTACTGACTGCTTGAGCTTAGCTAGCTCAACAAAGTGTGCCTGTGGATCTCTTCGGTCAAATATTTTTACAAATCTCCGGGTGAATTCTGCATATGCAGTCACACCTGCATGTCCCAAAGTAGATAGACCGTGAAACCACCATTCATGTGCTTCACCTTCAAGGTGTAGCACTGCTATCTTAATAGCTCTAATCTCTAAAACTTGGTTCAGCTGGAAATAGATGTATAATTTCTCTACCCAAGCCTTGGATGTGCACTTGGGTGACCCATCAAAAGCAGGTAGAAAGAATCTACCCATAGTACACTGCAGATCATTGTTCTGCATGTACCCTCCACTTCTATTGTTATTACGGGGTCTTCTATTATCCTTGATCTGACATAACTCTTTGAAGTTCAGACACTCTTTGAACCTTTGAGATTGAGATTCATATTCCAGGAAGTAATCACCAAGAGCCTCCTACTCTTGGGGTCCTCCAACCCCATTTCCCACTGCTAGGAATGTAGGCATGGTGGAGCGTTGTGAAACTTGTTGCAATGTTGGTTGCCCACACCTATGATGTGAGGTGTAGGAACTTTCTCCATGTGAAAACCCTCTTGGGGTTTCCTTCTATCTTTCCAACCTCATCTCCTTGATTTATTTGGCAATATATTACATATTTTGGAGAATAATTTTTTGAAACTCTTTTTCATCCATTGCTCTATATGTTATAGATGTAGTGCCCCACAGGCCAAACCAAGATTATGCTCTTATACCACTGTAATATTCCATAATAGGAAAAACAAGAATATTGAACATAAAACTGGAAAATGCAGTAAACATTAATACATAAAAAAATGAGCATATCATTGAGCCATTTTATTAGATATTATAGCATAAAATGAAGTAAAATATCTTGAGGAAAAGACATTGAAGCTAGGAAAAACAATCCTGAAATGACCCTACACATAAATACATAAGAAACTGCTGCTACATAAACTGCTGGGAGGCTATGAATGTGTAATCCTGATGGAAATAACTATTGCTGGAAACTAGGAATGCATATATCTGCTGATATGGTGCTCAAAAAATGCCAGGATCAGAGATCTGGGCTTTCTAGCACAATTCCAAGATAACCCAGAAAGGGTTTCCAGAAATACCAAAGATGAAAAATGCAGCCCTAGGGCTGAATTACGCTCTGTAGCTGGGTAGCTACTGGGAGGTCGTTGATCTGATGAGAAAATAGTTTTTACTCGTCCCCACTGACTTTTGGGATGAAGGGCTTCTCCCCTCACTGGAAAATAAGCTCGAAAGCTTGGGTTATCAACCCTCCACTAAAAATTCCCTCCTGGATTGCGCAATTCCTTAAGGAGATTGCGCTGCTGAAGGCGGATGAAGATTGTCCTGATGCCAAATGATGAAATTTAGCACAAAGGAACCTCTCCTGACTGGGCACTCAAAGTCCCCCGAGGATGAGGGTGGGATTTCCGCCCGTAAACACCCTTGTGCTAAATAGCACATCAGACTCCGCTAAACAGTTGAAACATGTAGAAATTCATAAAATACCATACATAAACCATATTTAGAATGCTCTGTATGGCTTCCATCCCCTTCCTTATATTATTTTGTGAGCCTTCTCCCCCTTGGCCCCACTCAATAATGATGCTACTCTCATGGAGACTTCCTCCCATTATGACTGTGTTGTCCTCCACTATCTCCACTACCTCCATGATAGCGCTATTGATTTGGTCAAACTTGACCCCATCCACATGCATTGACCCCCATTCACACCAAGGAGTGATTTATTCAACTAGATACACTGATCCACATTCACATTAGAAGTGGTTTTATTCCTACTAAAGAGGTTTATGGGTCCCTCTACCCTCTTATTCATCTAACTTATTGACAAAAACAAAATTTAATATTCTAACTAGCTAAAATATAATTAGGAATATTAAATCCAATCTAACATCTATCCTGACAATTTTCATCCTGTGAACCGGAAAATACACCCAATAGTTTTGGGAAGTATCAGTGTACCCCACAAATATCCCAACTCATGTTGTTGGTTCTAGCTTCTTCCTGGCATCTTGGTAACATGGAAATAGATAGATGAGCCAACAATTTTAAAATATGAAACATCTGGTTTCTAACCTGAAAAATCCTCCTCTGGTGTTCTCATGCCAAGTATCCGATGAGGACTCCAGTTCTGTACAAATACTATTGTGTTGCATGCCTCTGCCCACAGATGCAACAGTAGGCCCTGATCATATAACATAACTTGTTCTGCTCCCACAATTGTTTTGTTCTTTCTTTCTGCAACCCCATTTTGTTGTGGGTTATGAGGTGCAATTAATTCTCTCTTTAAATCCTTCACCTTCTCCCATGTATCTTTATCTACCAGTGCTTTGAACTCACAAAAATTGGAGAACACCTGATCTTTCTTCTACAGAAAGAATGTCCAACACTTTCTAGAAAAATCATCAACAAAAATCACATAATACTTGTGCTTTGTTGTGTAAAGCGTAGAGAATGGTCCACACATGTTCAAGTGAACCCTCTCAAATATTGCCACTGCTTGGTTCTCCTTGTCATGAAAGGTGGCCTTAGTATACTTCTCCATGGTACATCCCTTTCATGTGCCTATTTGTGCAAGATTACCCTTTGGAATACCTATAGAAATATGTTGCATGATCCTCAAAGCACTGTGGTGTAGATGACCCAATCTCTTGTGCCATAACTCACTTGTATCCCGGCTCACCACCTTCCCTGCTTTACTGCTCATTGTTGTGCAACCAACTACATAAAGTTTGTATAGGTTCTTCACACGAACCCCAATCCTTTTTCCCTGTGTTGTGGCTTTATGACAAAGGAACGCCTTTCCTTCACTGAAAACCACATCATATCCAAGATCCTCCAACATAGCAACTGAAACTAAATTGTTTTTCAAGCCTGGTACATGCATGACATATTTTAATAAGAAATGTTTACCTGACTGTTGGTAGAAATTAATTTTACCAATCCCATCACTTTTGATGCCATGCATGCGATGAGAGAGAAGTCCAACTCAAATTGTGAGGCCAAAGCTTCACTCGTTTCTTCTCTTGGAACCTTCTTATTGTTCTTCTTCTTTTGTGGACAATTTGTGGCATAGTGTCCATGATCATGACAATGAAAGCATTTCACCTTTGACATGTCACACTTCTTTCCTTCTTTGTCGGTCTTAGATTTGGAATGGTACTTCCTCCCCTTCCCCTTCTTTTCCTTACCAGCCAAGGCCCAATTTTCATCATCATCAGTCTTGGATTAGGATCCATCCCTGATATAACTCCGCTGAAACTCTTCTTGTACCAAATCTGACCATAGTCGATCCTAATCTGGTAACTTCTCCCTCCCATTCATAGAGTCCTGGTAACTATGCCAGCTCTTGGGAAGGCCTAGAAATGCTAGGATCACCAAGTGATCATCAACTACAGTAATCCCAACACTTCCAAGCTCATATTGACATTGAGTGAACTTGGTCAACTATTTATGGATTGTCATGTCGTCGTTCTCCATTTTTATTTTCCTAAGCTTGTCCTTGAGTGCCAATTTTTTGTGGTCACTACTGCTTTGAAACAAATATTTCAAGGGATTCCACATAGCATATCGAGTTTCCTTTATAGAAATTATACAACAAGCATGTATACCTTGGATTCACCCGATCTAAAAGTTAAATACTGAATCGCTTTTACAAATATTTTACAGAATTAAAAACACAATCGCTAATCACATGAACATGAAGAAAGATCAATCACACACAACATAGATAATTTCCCGGGGAAAGCTTACAGCTAAAAACCCCACTATCTTATATTGCATATTCCACAAGGAATCATGAAAAAATTACATACAATTCTTCTCACAAGAATCCTCTTGTATTCAACTAATTGTCTCACACTGTATTAGATAATCTTGGGCCAATACTCAGCCAATTTACTACCTCCATACAGCCTGCCTTGCTCACGCAGTTCCTGATGAATGCAATTCTTCATCACAAAGAATTTTAGCCTTCCTCAACTGCGCTGAGTATCATGGGCATCCTGTGGTGTTTTAACTACAACTAGGTAGCCTTCTAATATCACAACTAATAGTTACACTTCCCTTTCACCTTGTCTCGACTGGGTCTCCAATGGAACTGACATGCACGCAACTAATAATAGTAAAAACATCAGTTGCATGTGAGATCACTACATGCAAATTAATTAATATTTAATTCACTTTATCTCTCACTAGTGTATCTGCAGTTACAACTAGCACAACTGACTTTAACTCACTTAACTGAGTTAAAATGATTTACAACTTGCACAACTCATCTACCACTACACTTCCAACTCTGTTACAACTAGAATCACTTAGTTACAACTAAAGTCAACCTGCATGTCCCACCAACAAACCTCTTAACTTGAAATTCACTTAGCTAACTGATTTGCCACTTCAGTTAATTATTTTCAAGTTCCCATTGAGAATAGATTATAGTTTAATGTCCATCTAAATTAAGGGATAATAAAAATAGAAATTCACCTAAAAATAGCCATTCACCTAAAAATAGCCTATGTGGGCCCCATCCTAGTGTAGGTACTTAATTTTCACTAGGATCGTGGATGTTTTCCAGATGCCAATTTCATTGTTTCTTGTTACAAACTTCAACAATATTTCCATGGAGACTCGAGACAATGTGATCTCAAACTCCCTCTAACAAGATCCTCCTCGCCTTTGCTACCTTCTTCTACCATGCATCAAGAAGTTGGGCATCTACTGCTCCGGGCTTGGGAATATCATTATCTATGAATTCCTTCAACCCATTGTCCACCAAGACTGCCTCCATCCCATCCTTCTGTTAGGGTCCTATATTTTATAGGATCTCAAGGTGATTGGATATTTCATATTTTTAATTTTACATTGTAAATTAATTTCAATATGTAAATGATTTCCAAAAAAAAGTATATATAAAAGAAAATCATAAAGAGGATATGTCAAAAAATGAATATGAAGAAAAATACAAAAAATAAAGAAAGTTGAAAAAAGAATAAAAGAGAATAAGAACCCCACAAAAGAAAAATAGAAATAATACTCAAAGTGCTGCAAATTTAAATGCCACTACTGTTAAATTAGTTTTCTTTATGTCAAAATCCAATAAGATTGTGTGCAGCTTCTCTTAAAAAGCCATAATGATTAGATTTTTGTTCAAATCATATATCCTAATCATGATTGAACAATTCTAAATTTTAAGTTAATTAGGATAGTGAATAAAGATTTGCCAAACAATTTAATCTTGGCGAATCAGTAGTTAGGTAGAAAATGAAATTGATTCAACTGTTTAATCTAAATCAATATGAGAAATAAGTGATAGAGTAGGTTATAATTTTATAAAAAATAAGGTAATGTGGGTTTGCTAGCTTAAATGAACCCTAAGGAAAGAGAAAAAATGTTAGCTTAGAAAAATAAATGGAATTGAAAGGGTAGGTAGAGGTTGTATTGGAGCTTTGAAAATCATTAAAATCTTATCCTAAGTTTGAATCTTCAAAGTTATTTCATGCATAAAAAGAGGAAAAAGGGTAAAATGTTTTATCCTAAGTCTAAAATGGTCAGGCATATAAATACAAAGTTGGAATATAATCATATATCCTAAAGTTCTTACCTTCATTAAAACCTCCCATTACTTGACAAATCTATCACATCCTATCACTTTAAACCTCGCACACGTAATCGACCATCAGACCCTTCCGCCCCCGATTCGACGACCCTCATCCCTCCCCCCCCCCCCCCTCCTCTCCATCTGATCTTTACCACCGGGGAGGGGGGGTCCGAAAAAAGTTGTTTTTCTTTTTTGACCCACACTAACATGGCGCCTCCTCACCATTTCAGACCCCCCTCCACTCAAACAACTTACCACTTCATAACCCCCCCCCAAAAAGTTGTTTCTCCGCCGATACCAAAACCACCATTCTGCCCATTGAGCACCTATCATATCATGCCAACTCGACCATTACCATTTCCAATTAAATCCCTTCCCACAGAAAATAAATTGTTGATGCATTTAATTCATAATGACCATTAATCCAATGGATCCAGGCCACAATCAATGGAAACTTAACAATTTGTGTATAAAACCATACATAATTAACTTCTAAACATTTACCTTGTGTTTCTCTCTTCACTATGTATTCTTATTTTAGGTTCACAGAGCTCTAGAGCTAATCTGATCATTATCAAATATTTCTCTTCAACTACTACGCTTTCTCCCAGTCTTAGAGTTTTACACAATCTCTGTGAACCAATCCTTTCTTAAACCCATTTTTCTTTGAAACAGATCCAACCATGCCTCCTAAGAAGAAGGGATAGGAGGGGCCTGTAAATCCATTACTCGATCCTATTTTTGACATTGATCGCATTGCATTAGCCGATAGAGACTATAAAATTCATGAAACCCTCTGTGAATTTGAACTTTTTGACATGTAATTCTGGTTAGAAGACAAGTACATTGATAAGTCCGATGATATTCGACTGTGGGAGTCAAATTTACCCCATTACATCTTTCCCCATACCCACAGTGCCCCTGAATTCATCCGCAAGTGTCATGATTTTTATATACCCAGCCAAAGAGCCATAATTTCTCCTACAAGAGAAATTTTGTTCACCATAACAACTCAATCTATAGACCAAATGATCCAGGCCCCTGTTACAGAAAATTCAACCCATTTCTCATAGGAAGCCCTGATTGAACTGTATCATAAGCTAAAAGGGCTAAAAACCTTGAGCTTTTTCTAGATAAAGATACCCAATTGCCCAAGAAGAATCCTCCCTACTTTTCCTCAATTTTCCCTGACAAAGCCAAGTAGATAATTATTGTTATTTCCTACCTCCTTGGATATTACTCTGACCAATGGGTATATGAGCCAATTATAGAATTTTTTTTCTATTTTCTCTGTAGATTCTAAGCCTTATATCCTATTCAATTTTAGCCAATTCCTAGTAGATGCTATCCATGACTAGTTTTTCAGATTCCAAGCAGAAGAGGTGTTTAAATATGCCTCTGTCTTAACGTATATGTTTTTGTATTTTCAGGGAGACATGTTTAAATTTGCAATGCAGAAATTGGATTATGATGGAAATTAGCAGCCTATCATCTTCTGGACTACTATGGTTATGAAGGAACATAAAGAGTATTCGTACAAACTATTCATTGAAATGTTTGTACATCCAGCAATGAATCTTCTAAGAAACACATCTGAGCCAAGAATCAATAAAGGCATCAGAAATATTTTACAGCTATAAGATCAAACAAAGATAGATGACTGGTATTTATACCAGAATTACACAGAATTGAGGATCTATGGTTGTGAGCTTGCCCCCTATAAGATCCCAAAATTCCTCCCAATGAGGATTTTTTCTTTGGAATACATTAGAAAAATGTTGAATGCTGATGAACTCCACTTTGTGTCAGCAAAGAACAAATCACAGTTCATAATTAAAACACAAATATGACCTTTAATTTGCAACAACAAGACAACAGGGGAAGAAGCAGATAGAAATCTAAAGGAAATGAAATTCAACCTCAGTTTCACCTGCTCCTATGATCCATTAGGAACCATCTCCAAACTAAGGGTAGAAAACAAGTCTACACCTTACATCCATACACATAGGCCAGAAATTAAGAAGTATATGAACCAAATAGAGTGGACTGAAAACACTCTGCAGGAGGTTGAGGAGCAGTTGGTATCCACTTCTACATCAAAAAATGTTGTCCCACAAGAAAAAGAAGGAAAAAGGAAGAGGGAATAAGGGTCACCTTCAATGACTGAAGCTTCCAACAAATAATTCAAGACCATGTGCAGGAAGAGGACCAAGCTCAATCCCAAAGTTAACCCAAGTAAAGATTCAGAGCAGGAGGTCATCATAATCACCAAGGAAACACCTACTTCTTCAAAAGTTGGTGGAAAAACTACACTCTCTCCTACCACTTCAACGTCTTCACAAGGTCAACGACAAGCCATTAGAACAAGTATAGTGGTCACAAGAGAGAAAGAGAAAACCATATTTGACACATTTAGGTAAATTAATTTGAAAAATGAAGTCTTGAAGACCAGCACTAATAATCAATTCTTGAAGTAGACTTCTAGTTCTCAGAGTAGACTGTTGTCAGCCTTTGACTCTGAGAAAGGAAAAATGAAAATGGCCTTTCTCCAAGCACAGATTTCACAGCCCAAGACAACAACATACGACAAGAATATTGCATTTGAATTCGACATCAAAGACATTCATCCCATTGATCAAATGGAGATTCACAAGCAAGTAGATGAAATGATTTCATCTACATTTAATAATACAACTATGATTTTGTCCAAATTGCAAGTCTCCTTACCAAAAATCCAATCACAGCTGAAGATGGAACAAAATTCCTCTATGGCCAAGAATTCAAGAATTAAGTCTTTGGAAGACTTAGTGGTCAGAGTTGGATATGATCCTTCCAACATCAAAGCTGTAGAAGAGGTAATACATAAGAAAAATGCTAACATAACAAAATTAAGGAATTAGCTGAAACTGTTAGCTACAAAAGACCCTTTAACCAAGGAAATTGAAGAAACAGAGTCTCAGAAGTCAGACTTGATGAAGCTCATCATGGAGAAAAATGCCCAATTAAGATAGATGGAATCATAAATGGAGAATATGATAAAATAAAAAGAGCAAGTTTCTAAGATTTCTATGGTCCCTTTAGAAGTTGTACCCCTTACAGCCATTCCCATAGCCAAAAATTCTACAACAAGTACATCAAACGGATAAGAAAAAATAACAAAAGCAATGCATAATTTGTCAATCCAGATAGAAGAAATCAAGAAAATTCAGGATCAAGTTAAATTGTTGCACGATCAGAAGTCCAGAAGTGAAAGTTCCCATGCAGCTAAAGCACAAAGAGTACAAAAGCTGAGAGAAATATTGCAGAAGTCTGAGGGAGAGTCATCCATTGGAAATACATTGGGCCAAGTCAAAGAAACAATTTGGACAGATGTCATTGAATCCATTAATTAAATCTGGCCTTGCATCCAGATTATATTTGAGCATAAGGAGTTGATAGAGAAATCCAATGATGCCATCAAAAACATCAAGGAGGAGCTTGGAGATATGCCTACTAGAACCAACAACATCATCAAGTTCTTAAACTCCAAGAACATATATGAGTTGGATGACTTGGGAGTGGATGACGGGACATAGACAATTTTAGAAGTGAAGAAGGTTCTTACTAAGAAGAACCTGATTATACAGTTGGAAGAGAAATGCCACAACTTAGAGATAGCTGTAAATATATTCTTTAGTAGGATTGTCATTGAACCTTTAACACATAAAGGTCTTCCTTCTCTCTTTGGAATAAATGACAAGCTGATGAACATACATGATTAGGTGAAGAAGCTGAATCAGATTTCCAGATACACAACCAAATTCTCTAATATCAACGACAATATGACAGGGAAAGCATTCTTGTAGGCATTAAGTCATGATATTTTTCTAAATATGCCGAAGTGGATGAAATCTACAGAAAGGTCATTAAGTTAACTATCCCAGATGAAGATCAATGGGATACGTTAAGTGAGATTTAGTAGTAAAGAGTAAAACCGAACTGTCATCTGCATCCAACACATCAGACAACACATGAGCCAAGATTACAACCAACACAACCCATAAATATGCCTACTCAACAACTTATTCCTTAAAAACAATGTGAGCATGCCAGATCACCTCCATCGAGCCTATCTTTTTTCACAGTTAGGGTTTATTATTCAATTTAGGCCAATAATACATTTTTTGTTGAGACATCATTGATTGTAATCATTTTTGTAATATTTTAGTATAAATAATTCATTGTTTGAAGTATTGTAGGTTGATTTCTGAACATATTTTTCCTACTGCGCAATTGTAAATTCCAAGTTTTTCTGGAGCATCAATAATACAAAGACTTCTTTTAGGATTCATGTGGTGTATTCATTCATGAAGTGCTTCTATTGTTTCTATGTTTTCCATTGATATTCCTTTTCTCTGTATATCAGAAATTATAAATTGTAAAATAGAAAGTGTGATGAATAGGACATGTTAATTAAAACACCTTATTCTGGCTGCTTTTACAATTGTTTTCCTCTGAAGTCAGATTGAAAAATACATAATTTCTTTTCATTCTGAACTAAAATTTACTTTTATTCCATATCAATTATTCATTTAAAATCTAAAAGAATCGAGTGAATGAAACCTAGCTTGCCCTGTTATAACTCTTTTAAAAATTGATGCAACATCCAGTTTTATATTTTGACTCCATTTCCCAATGGGAATATAAAGATATAATCAACCAAATCAATAAAAATCAAACGAAAAACCAAGTACAGCCATAAATAACCTAATATCCATTTAAAACAAAGTCAAATCATAAAGAGAGATCCATCTCTGAAGCTAGCAAGTTAGATCCCAACTTCCAAAGTGGTTTTGATTTTGTCCTCTGTGTTTATTCTACCAATCTTTTAAATTACAAAAATATAACATAGTGGCGACCATACTGGGGACAAAATTGAATTTTTTTTAATTTCTTTCGCATTCATAACCCTGGTTAAAACATTGTATGATAGGAATACTTTAAGAAGATTGGTTTTCTTTTCATTAGTATAAATAATAAGTGTGTGTGTACATTTAGATCATAACTCTAGTTCCCAAAAGAGCCTACACTAGATCTCATCCTGATCCAAAGCCTGCAGAAATTGTATATGACCTTGAGAATATACTGAAAATAAAGAGCATAGTAGAGAGCCAAGGAAGTAGCAATCCCCCTCATAGAGCAGATTCACTCCCAAAAGACTTTGTAACTCTGCAAGACATAGAGTTTGACTTACCTTTTGAACAAAGCCTATTTATAACTAAATCATCCAATTGGGAAGATCAAATAGTAGTATACCAAGCTACATTAAGGAGACATTCATCTAAAGCTCGGTCTTCTCCTACTGATATAAACCTTCAAATTATCCAAGACTTTGATAAATTATAGGGTTTAGTCTCAGGTATAAACCTTTCTGTTCATGAGGCGTATCTCCAGCAATTTGTAGAACTCTCTACTCTGATTTCTTATGAAGAATCATCCACCTCATCACAATTTGTGCATCGTAGATCACTAATCCCTACTCCTTCTGTAGTTTCTACAACTACTCCGGTACTTACTCATCAAGAAACTCAAACTCCTTCTTCTCCCCAATCCTCAACTAAAATCAAGCCTTCATCTCCACCAAAACCCCAAGTTTCAGTTCAGCCTCCACCTTTCATCTGATAACCACCCTTGATCAATCCTCATAATTTTTATTACCACATCTCTATAATGGCAGCTATATATGGTCCCCTCGTCCTTCAAGCTCCTTTGGAAACATGCCACGGGATTATCAAACAAGAATTCCTCAATTTTATGGAACTGGACCTATCATTGCCCAACATCATGTAGACATGATGAATGATAGTTTTGACCTTCAGGAGATAGATGAGGAAAGTGTAAAACTTAGGTTATTTGCACAACGTCTCACAGGAGAGGTGGGGAAATGGTTTAAAGCATTACCTCCTGCTAGTATTAAAGATCTACCTCGATTCTATCAAACATTCCTTAATAGGTGGGAAATTAAATAGAACCCTCTTTATATTTTATATGAATATAAAAGCATTAGGAGGGCACCAGGGGAAAGTGTTTAGGACTATTTCACTAGATTCAATAGTGTATACAACGCAATTCTTGCTAACATTAAACCACCAAAAGGTCTAGCCTTAATCAAATTCCCAGGTGGCTTTGAGGCAAGCATGTCTTATAAGCTTAGATAAATAAATTCATCAACATTATAATAAATGCAAAGGGATGCAGTGAGTGTAGAAGCAAATCTGTTAGCAAAGAGAGCTAGACTTAGGAATGGAAGAAGAGTAACCATAAAAGAAGAACCCTCTACTTCTTTTGTTGATGCTAAAATTGATTCTTTAGTTGGAACAATTGAAAGAATGATGGAAAGGATTAATTTAAATGAGAGGGATACTCCTAGAGAAAATCAACCTACACCTCAAAATCGAAATCAAAATATTAGGAGAAATCCTCCCCAAATCAAACAAAGAGAACAAAGAGGCCCTGATCAGCAAATTAGGCCTCCATTTCAGGAGAATTATGCTGATGATGATGGAGAAGTAGTAGAAGAGGTAGAAGACATCCAGATAAATTTAATGGGTATCAATGATGATGAAATTGTGTTTCTTACTCAGGAAGAACAAGAACTATTTCAATTATCCCAAAATGAACTTGATTATGAAGAATCCTATGACTATAAGGATGGATTTGAGAATGCTATCATGAAATTACATAGACAGTATAATATTAGGAGTCTGTTGACGGGAAAATATGTCCGTCCAACAGTAGGGGATCTCCCTGGTAGAAAGTCCCAATTAGACTTTGAACCGTTTGGAGTAGGGATCCCGTCCGGGGTGTGGGTCCGGCTACCACTTAAATGACTTCCTCTTCGGTCTCGAACAACCTGATTGAATCTGCAAACATACACTCATTCACATGATACAGAATACATGACTGATGTATCAAAACTGATATATGACACTGTGCGTAGCAAGGTAATAAACAAAATGCATGCGCCCAGGAAATGTCGTTAGCAACACATCTATGGGGAAATGCATACAAGATAATCTGACCACCAAAGAAACAGTTCTTTAATGGCGAGAATATCCCTTAACTTTCCGAAAGATATAACGAAATGCTAATAAAACAGTTCATTAACATTCATCATAAGAGTAAATAGCAAACTTGAGCATCATCAACACAATCACAGATAACTATGGAGCATGAATGATACTATTAATAACACAGATTCATTAATCAAAAGATATTTTGAAACTATACGCAGAATACACGCAGTGTTGTCACAGCTAGACACATCATCCAATCAAAGGGGTTTTAACAAGTATTTGTATTATATATGTCAAGAGTATGATTCTTCAATTACAATGCAATATTGCCTTTCAGTCCACAAAAGAGGAGCCCTATACTATGTGCCCCACAGGGGTATTTATAGATTCAAGAGGCGTCCTTATGGCCTTTCGACGCTTCAACTTCCCGACGGTTCAGCTTCCCTGCGACCTTTGTCACACTTGCGACCTGCGACCAGAAGATTGCGACCTGCGACTTGGTCGCAGGTGCGACCTGTGACCTGGGGGACAAAAAGCGACTTGCGACCCAGTGGTTAAACTATGGAGGTGGTCGCGTAATTGAAGTTTCTGAATCGTCAACTTTCTTGCCCTTGAGGAAATCTCGCCAAGTCTGGTAATCTGCTGTTATGGGAGCGACAAGAGGGCTTTCCTCTTTTATTCGATGCATACATTCTAGGGCATTCGGTACCAGAGTCTCCTTCTTCTGAGAGATCAACATTGAGAGGGAGGCAAGCTTGGTGTAGATTTGTACCGGAGTGACAAGCAACCGATTTAGGTTTTCTTGTGATGCCTCGAATTCTGGTGTGGCAGCAGCTTGTCTCACGGGTTGCAGAAAAGACTGAATTTCCTGTTCTACCTGCTCCCAGTCTTTAGTCTCATTCAGTGCCCCTAATGACGGAATGTGATGAAGAGTGTTCATAGAGTCAATACCACTGATAAGGTGATTATATGCAGACATCACTTTGTCCAAATCTTTGGCCAGCTTGTCTTTGGACTGCATATTCATCCGAATTTGTACTTTGGCTTCTTGCGTATGACTCCAATCCTTCCTAGGCACATGTTCGGGAGCTTGCTGATACTGTGCCGTCCAATTCATCATTTTGTCCAAAGCCGCCGAGGCTTCCCTGAGCTTCTCGTGCTTCTGTTTGGTTTCCTCTCGTGCCGCTGCCAATGGGGCCACTATTTGTTTTAGTGTGAGCATTTCTTTGTATACTTGCCTCATGGTCATTTCCAACACATCACACTCTTTCTTGACCGCCAGTGGGACCTCGTTTACTTGGGCCGGCCTACTTTGGAGCTGTAGCATCTCACTTTCTAGTCTTGATTTCTCTTGCTCTGCTGCTTTTAGCCTGTTCTGCAAAGAAATAATTTCCCTGCTCATCCTAGTGACATTTTCCTCTGTGGCCACGGCAAAAGCGGTGCCTGCTGATGCTATCATAACAGGGTTAGTCCTTGTATCTGGGACTATGTCCTTTCCAGTGGCGACCGTAGAGATGGCGGGATGGCCTTGCGCTAAGGACTTCCTTTTCTCTTGCCGTATTTTGAAAGATAATTGGTCAAATGTCAATCTGGTTAGGTTGAAGACTTCTTCTTCCTGCTCCCCGGGAAAATCATCAATATTGAGGGTACTTTTCGCGCCACCTGAAGGGATATCCAGGGGAGATAGGTCAATGTCGTCTATTAGCTCGTCCTCCTTATCCTGTGTTTGATCCTTTTCTTTTTCCTTTTGCCGGCGCTCGTTCTCCGCCTTGTCGTGTTCCTCCTTCTTCCTGCGTTCTGCCTCTGCCTCTGCTTCCTTTTCAGCTTTTCTCTTTCGCTCTGCCGCAGCGGCTTGTTCTTCCTTCTTTTGACGATCGACTTTTTCGAGTTCTTCTTTAAGTGCTTTTTCTGCCGCCGCCTGTGCCTCCTTTTCCTGTCTTTCCTTTTCCTCTTCCTTTTTCCTCTTTCGCTCTGTCCTGGTATCTTTCTTACGTTTCTCTTCATCCTCCTTCATTTTCTTTTCCTCTTCCTTCTTGGCTTGGGCTTCTGCTTCCCTTTGCTGATCTGAGGTGTCAGGCCCCGTACCGGTCTGTGTTCTCTTATCTTTGGAGGAAGAAGAGCCTCCAAGCTTCTGGCTTCTATCCTCTAAATTCTGGTGATCCTCATCCTCTCGGTCAGAGTCGATCCCTGGAGCTAGATGCCTGTCTGCGTTGTACCAGTTTCTTCTTTCGTCCTCAGCCGGGCGCTCGACATGCTGGTAGCTCCATCTAAAATTGGCCCTTTTACAATGCTCAGGAACTATCTTGACTGGGTCATAAGTTCGGAAATCCAGATTTCTGAAGTGATAACTCTTTACCTCTTCCCCTTCACGCCCTACCTCCCTGAAGTCCTTGACTGTATATGCACCAATGGTGAGAGGTAGAGCGGGCCAAGGTTTCTTCTTCCCTTTGGAAAGGACATTTGAGAAGCCCAAGGTCATCTGGTAGCATACTTCCTGCATGAGCACCTTGTCGGTAATAAATTTAGGCAAAGCATGTGGTGCTTTGAATGAGCCAAATACTCGGATGATTGTAAATTCAGTGAACGGAAACCAGTGTGCCACCTGACCTAGTGTCTCCATTGCTCGCCAAGACATGCAGGGGGTGTCTTGACCAAATAGCTTCCCGTAAAGGGCGGGAATGAATATATGAGAGATTTGCTCGATGTCTGACTTGTACCTGGATTCCCAGAATACCTTGGTCTGCAAATGTATTGCCTGGGTTTGTTCAGAGTCCCAGTTATGCGGCCATCCCTCAACATGCAGCTGGGCACAGACAGCATCTAGTAGATATGAAGCCATATAGAATTCTGATGGCGCTCCCTCATCTGGGGCTAAAGCTGAAGCCAAATTTGTGTGCATGGAGCCCATTAATATACCGGCCCAATTGAACCGAGTGCCGTGTACTGTTACGTGTTCCATGATGGTTGCCCATGTTCCGTTGAAAGTGGTGGCGTCTGAACGTCCGTACACTCTGCACAGCATGGCGGCCACCAACTTATATACCTTCCTCAGACCGGCCACCGGGTATTCCTGGTCCTTTTTTATTTTAAATTTATCTGGTTCCGCCCACCATTTTCTAATTGTATCAACCATCGGCACTTCATTTGCAGAAAACCATCTTGGGGTGAAGTTCACCTCTGGTTTGGGTAGCGAGTAGTAGACCTGTGCTTTTGAGCTCTCTAATGTTGCAAAAGCTTTACCTCCACTATCTCGGATTGCGAAGTTCTTAGGATCCGTCTTCTGTATGATCCAGTCCAACATTTCTGGGCACGGAAAGATGGCGGGATGTGACCCTGCTAGGTGCAATTTGGACTTCTTAACCTTCAGATATACCTCCCGGTCCGGGAGATCTTCTGGAAACTCATCTTCTGGTATGGCGAACTCGCGGTATACTTCATACCACCTAAGGCTGTCCTCCTTTGCGAAGGTGCAAAGGGTGTCTCTGTATATTGGTGGAGGAGATGTTTGTATGTCTGTGTCTGACTCTTCCTCCACTACCTGCTTAGTTCTCCTTCGGGATACCCGGGGTGCCATATCGCTAGAGTCAGAGAGGACCGGTACCGTATCTTCTCTAAATTCACCTGTTGCATTCAAGAAAGAATCCCAGGATGAGAAAGACATGATGATAATGGCTAAATAAAGTCTACAGATGCAAAGTTTAATTAACTGTTTTCTGGGAGTCGCTGGGTCGCTGATCCACAAAAAGGACTCACACGCGACCTCGCGACCTTGCGACTAGGTCGCAGGGTCGCAGAGTCGCTGAAAGGGAGTTTTGCGACCTTGCGACCTTGCGACCTGGTCGCTAGGTCGCAGGTCGCACTTGAGCCTGCCGGGGGGTTTCGCGCGCGCGCGGTTTTTGCGGATAAACTTTCCCTACAGGGAAAAATACGCGGCTTGAAAGGGTCTAAACTAACAATAAGGCATAGCCATGAGGAAAAGGGTAAGAGACGGGTGACCCTAGGGTTTGTGGGAACCAAAACAAAAAAATAAACTCAACCTGAAAACCTACGTCCTCTCCATCAAGTAAATAAGATCGTGGGGAGGCTCAGTCATGGCAAGAAATGCTTAAGAAGGAAACTTAGGGAGGAAAAGGCAACTTACCCGGAAGAAAACGCGCCAGTCGACCTGTCAGAGTAATTCCACGGTTTTCGCTGCGAGCTACAAATGCGACCTAGCGACCCGACCTTATATAAAAAGGTCGCACGTGCGAGTACTAAATGAGGTCGCAAGTTGTAAGTTTGTGACCTTGCGACCTCGCGACCTTAAGGTCGCTGGGTCGCAAAGGTCGCTGAGTCGCTAATTCCCTTAATACTTCATTTTGCGACCTTGCGACCTTGCGACCTTAAGGTCGCTGGGTCGCAAGGTCGCAAATTTATTGACTTCCGACTCTTGCGACCTGGCGACCTCTGCGACCTTAGGGTCGCAGAGTCGCATAGGTCGCATGGGTCGCAAATCATGGATCCGCGACTTAGCGACTTGCTCTTAAAAACTTTACTTGGCTTTTTCCGTCTTTAGTTTCAAAAGGGGGCTCCAAAAATTTTGAAGTGTGTGTTACGATTTTATGTATTTTTGGAGGGTGTTGTAGGAGCTACAACAGAGTCAAAAAAAATCTGATGCTCCAAATAAAAAGAATAATGAAAACCCAATCAAGAAAACTTCTTGCACCACTTCAAAGAAAACTACAGAAAATGTTGCTAAGAAAATTGTTAATAGTTCTAGAAAAAAGACAGTTGACATTCCTGCTAAAAATATTGTTGAGAGTACCTCTAAAGCTACTCAAACAGATATTCCAACCACCAGTCACCAAAATAACATGAGTCAAAATAAATTGTTGATAAATCTGAATTTCTAAACTTAAATAAATTTCAAACATCATTCAATATTGAAAATGAACTAGAAAAACTGGAAATTCCTATCCCTTTGACAGAGTTAATGAATATTTTTTTTTACAAGACTCAAGTTATCAAAGCTCTGAACATAGGGAAAACAATGATACTGTCAATTTGAATTATGATCAACTTGAATTATTGTTTGGTCTAGAGGTAGATGGTAAACCACAGGAAGGAGGAATTCCTCCATTTTATGTCAGTCTCAGTGTTCATGATAAGATTCTCCATAATGCCATGTTAGATTCAGGTGCTTCGCGCAATTTGATGCCAATTTTTTTTATGGAGAAGCTTGGTCTTGACATTACTAGACCTTACAAAGACCTGTATTCATTTGATTCCAGAAAAGTAAGATGTTTAGGTCTCATTAAGGATCTATGTTTCACTTTAGCCCAAATCCCAGCTAAGAGTCTAGTAATGGACATAGTGGTAGTTGATATTCCCCCAAAGTATGGCATGTTGTTGTCATGCTCTTGGGGAGAAAAATTACAAGGGACCCTACAAATGGATATGACTTATGCTACCATACAATTATTTGGTCAACAAAGAAGACTATATAGGGAAACCTTAATGAAATACATGGTGAGTAGTCAGGCGAAACCACATAACTACCCCCTTTACTCTGTTCACTCTGATTTAGACTCCTTCGTTCTTTATAATGATGGAGATATTGATGTTCAGGTCACCAGTGTTGAAAATGACATTTGTGAAACACAAGAAAATCAAACACAAATTGTACAACAAAACACTAAAACTGAACATTTTTGGAACATGAATTTTGATGGCTCTTGTAGTAGAGTAGGGTCAGGAGCAGGTTTGTGGGTTTCAAATTCAGGAAATAATCATGCAGAAGGTCATTCATCTAAACTGAATTTTGAATGTACCAATAACATAGCAGAATATGAAGCACTTCTTTTAGGCTTGCAATTATTGAAGAAATTAGGTGCTAAAAGAATTTCTGTTCATGGAGATTCTTAATTGATTATAAAACATATTAAAGGAGAATATGATGCAAAACGTCCTAGGCTGAGAGCATACATAAATTTTGTGCTTGATTTCCTACACACTTTTTAGAATATGATCTTTTTGTTATACCTAGAAATCACAATGTCCTTGCTAATGATTTAGCTTTTTCATCCAGCACATGCCAAATGCCTCTTCCCAATAGACAATATAAGTGGAGGTTAAAGATCATCCAGTTGTATGAGATAACATGAGGTATTGGCAAGTATTTGGAAATGAAAAAGAGATAGAAAAAATTTTGCAGTCCAAGGATGAGTATGAGGAAAATAGTATATATTTAGATTGTGAAGTAAAAAATTAGATAGTTTTACATACTAATGTGGGAGAACAATTTGATGAATCAAATGTAAATATTTCTGTAGATGAAGTCGTACATAAATTATAATTGCATGAAATTGACCCAAAAAAAGAAGAATTTGAAGTACTTCAGCTTAAAGACAATATTTTACCTAGAGGTCTAGTTCCATTAGAAGAAAATTTTGATTTTAATGATGTAGCAAAAAAGCAAAAAATAGAGCCCACAGGGGCAGATGTGGAAGAATGTAATATAGGTAGTGGAAAAAATCATAAAATGATAAAACTCTCAAAAATCATTGCCTACTGTTAAAAAACAAGAATACATAGCTTTATTCAAATAATTCATTGATGTCTTTGTGTGGATCTATGAGGATCTTAAATCATATGACACTAGTATCATACAACACAGAATCCCAATCAAGGACGATCAGAAACCATTCAAAGAAAAGATTCGTAGAATTAATCCAATTCCAATGCCTCTGATTGAGAAAGAGGTTAAAAAGATTTATGATTCCAAAATCATTGTTCCTCTTAGATACTCTATATGGGTGTCTAATATAGTTCCTACTAGGAAGAAAACTGGATAAATCCAGTTGTTCATTGATTTTAGAAACCTTAACAATGTCTCCCTAAAATACAACTACCATTTCCCAAAAATGGATCATATATTACAGAAGGTAGTAGGGTCTAGTAGGATTTCCTGGTTAGATAGTTTCTCAGGTTATAACCAGGTCCTAGTACATCTTGATGATCAGGATAAAACAACTTACACTACTCCATGGGGAAACTTCATGTATGTGATGATGTCCTTTGGGTTAATGAATGTTGGTACCACATTTCAAAGGGAAATGGATATTGCCTTTGCTAATGAGATTGGCCATTTTATCGTGATTTATCTTGATGACATTATTGTCTATTCAAAGACTAATGAGTAACATTTGATGCATCTAAGAAAAGTGTTTGAAAAGTGTAGAAGGTTTGGTATCTCATTAAATCCTAAGAAAACTTTGTTTGGCCTTGAAGAAGGTAAGATTTTGGGTCATATTATATCAAAGGATGGTATTAGGATTGATCCCAGTCGAATTGAAGCCATACTAAAAATCAGTCACCCTAGAGACATCAAGGAGAATCAATATTTTATTGGTAAGATTAATTTCCTAAGGATATTCATTCCTAACCTTTCAGAGCTTCTTAGAAATATAACAAACATGCTTAAAAAGGATTTAGAAATCAGATGGAGTATTGAGGCTAGACAATCCTTTGATTTAGTTAAACATGCATTGACAAAAGCAGCAGTGTTAATCAGTCTAGATTTTACTAAAGATTTTATTATCTTTTATTTTGCTTATGAACACACTGTTGCAGCTATTTCGTTGCAGAAAATTGAGGAAGGATTTGAACAGACCATTGAATTTTTTAGTAAGGCTTTAAGAGATGCATCTTTGACATATTATGGAAAAACAAGGCTTTGCATTGGTTAAAGAAATAGAATACTTTAGAATATATATCTTACATTCTCATATTATTGCATATGTACCTAATTCAATGGTCAAGGATATTTTAACACAAAATGTGCCTGATGGAAAACAAGGAAAATGGATTGTTGTCATCCTTGAGTATGACTTAGAAATCAAACCCACCAAGTTGATCAAAGGACAAGGACTGGCCAAATTGACGGTAGAGTCAAATTTCCATGCATTGGACATCAACTTTGTTGTTGCACTGGATGATCAAGAGGAATAGGCGAATCCACAGATTGATGAAGAATTTTTTAACTCACCTTGGTATGCAGACCTAGCTATATGTTTTATTCAATTTAAATGCTCCTCTTGGTCTGAAAAAAACAAAGGCAAGATTTCTAAAGTTAAAAGCAGTTAAGTTTTGCATCATAGAAAATGTTTTATATTAGAAAGATGTTGGTGGTATTTTACTTAAGTGCTTGTTAAAGGATGATGCAAAAATAATTATGCAAGAGTTCCATGAAGGTGATTGCGGTGGGAATCTCTATTGGAAAACCACTTCCAACAAAATCCTCAGGGCTGGTTTTTACTAGCCTACCCTTTTCCCTGCCATTCACAACAAAGTAACTTCATGCCATAAATGCTAGATTTTTTAAGGAAAAAGAAAGCTTTTACCCCTTCCATTAAAGCCTATTTTAGTTGAAAGCCCTTTCTAGATGTGGGGATTGGATTTAATTGGTGAAGTTTATCCTCCTTGCTCCACCCAACATAAGTGGATTCTCCCAGCCATAGATTACTTTACTAAATGGATAGAGGCCACTCCTTCTAGATCTGCTACTGATGATGTCATTATTAGATTTCTTGAAACCAATATCCTCTCTAGATTTGGATGTCCTAGAAAACTTATTACTGATAATGCAACAGCCTTTAAATCTAAGAAAATAATTGAATTCTGCAATAAATACCACATTAATTTTGGATACAACAACTTATTACCCTCAGGGTAATGGGTTGGCTGAATCCTCAAATAATATCTTGGTAAATATCATTATAAATTTGTTAGAGGACAACAAGAAGTCTTGGCACAACAAATTAGTTAATGCACTTTGGGTTGATAGACTTACTACAAAGAATTCAATTGGCATGTCACCATACCAATTGGTCTATGGAATGGATGCTCTTTTTCCATCCTCTTTAGGATTTCCAGTTATGAAGATAATTCAAGAATTACAGGCCGAGCCAAATGACACACAGAGAATAATCAATCAGACTATTCAGTTGTAGCAGTCAAGAGAGGACGTCTACAACAAAACCTAAGTAATTCAAGAAAATTTCAAAAATATTTTTGACAGGAGGACTAAAGCTGATGACTTCAACATTGGAGACAAATTTCTAAGGTGGGATTCCACGAGAGAAGACAAAGGTAAACATCATAAATTTTATGACCTTTAGAAAGGGCCATATATCATCTATGCTTTCAGAGGACACAATGCATTCTTCCTCAAGGACCTGGATCGAGCAGAGTTACCTGGTGGTCCTGTCAATGATAGGATGATGAAGCACTAATTTTCTTAGCATAAATATTTTTCTTACATCATTGTAAATATCATAGTCAATATTGATTTGATTGGGTAACTTATTGATTGGAGTAGAAGCCCGTAGAGAAGGCCCTAATCCTTGATTTATAAGTTACCGTAAGTACCTTAACACCAAAATAAATCATATGGAGACATTACATACATGGGATACTCAAGGCTACTGATCATATGTTCTTGAAACCTCACATGGAAAAGTGCCATCTCCAGTTGGAGCCACTATTAGGGTCCTATATTTAATAGGATCTCAAGGTGATTGAGTATTTCATATTTGTAATTTTACATTGTAGATTAATTTAAATATGAAAATGATTTCCAAAAAAAAGGTATATATAAAATAAAATCAAAAGAGGGTATGTCAAAAAATGAATATGAAGAAAAATACAAAAAAGAAAGAAAGTTGAAAAATAATAAAAGAGAATAAGAACCCCACAAAATAAAAATAGAAATAATACTGAAAGTGCTACAAGTTTAAATGCCACTACTGTTAAATTAGTTTTCTTTATGTCAAAATCCAATAAGATTATGTGCAACTTGTCTTAAAATGCCACAATGATTAGAATTATTTTCAAATCATACAACTTAACCATGATTGAACAATTCTGAATTTTATGTTAATTAGGATAGTGAATAAAGATTTTCCAAACAGTTTAATCTTGGAAAATCAGTAGTTAGTAGAAAATGAAATTGATTCAACTATTTAATCAGAATCAATAGGAGAAATAAGTGATAGAGTAGGTTATATTTTTATAAAAAATAAGGTAATGTGGGTTTTCTAGCTAAAATGCACCCTAAGGAAAGACCAAAAAATGTTAGCTGAGAAAAATAAATGGAATTGAAAGCGTAGGTAGAGGTTGTATTGGAGCTTTGAAAAACATTGAAATCTTATCCTAAGTTTGAATCTTCAAAGTTATTTCATGCATAAAAAGAGGAAAAATGGTAAAATGTTTTATCCTAAGTCTAAAATGGTTAGGCACATAAATACAATGTTGGCATATAATCCTATATCCTAAAGTTCTTACCTTCACTAAGCCCTCCCGCTACCTGACAAATATATCACATCCTATCACTTTAAACCCCACACACTTAATCGTCCATCATACCCTTCCACCCCAGATCCAATGGCCCTCATCCCTTTTCGGCCCCCGCTCTCCATCCGATCTTTACCACCCGAGGGGGGGTCCAAAAACAGTTGTTTTGCTTTTCGGTCCCACACTAACATGGTGCCTCCTCACCATTTCATATCCCCCTCCACTCATTACCACTTCATACCCCCCTAAAAATTTGTTTCTCCTCCAATACCAAAACCACAATTCTTCTAGTTGAGCGCCTATCATATCATGTCATCTCGACCATTACCGTTTCCAATTAACTCCCTTCCCATGGAAAAGAAACCGTTGATGCATTTAATTCATAATGATCGTTAATCCAACTGATCCACGCCACAATCAACGAAAACTAGTCAATTTGTGTGTAAAACCATGCATAATCAACTTCTAAACCTTTACCTTGCCTTTCTCTCTGCATTGTGTATTATTATTTCAGGTTTGCAGAGCTCTAGAGCTAATCTGATCATTATCAAAGCTTTCTCTGGAACTACTACGCTTTCTCCCAGTATCGAAGTTTTACACAATCTCAGTGAACCAATCCTTTCTTAAACCCATTTTTCTCTGAAACATATCCAACCATGCCTTATAAGAAGAAGGGACGGGAGGAGTCGGTAAATCCATTACTCCATCCTCCTGTTGACCTAGATCACATAGCATTAGCTGATAGAGACTATAAAATTCACGAAACCCTCTGTGAATTTGAACTTTTTGAGATGCATTGTTGGTTAGAAGACAAGTACATTGATAAGTCCGATGATATTGGACTATGGGAGTCAAATTTACCCCATTACATCTTTCCCCATACCCATAGTTCCCCTGAATTCATCTGCAGGTATCAGGCTTGTTATATACCTAGAAAAACAGTCATAATTGCTCCTATAGGAGAAATTTTGTTCACCATAACAACCCAATCTATAGACCAAATGATGCAGGCCACTGTTACAGAAATTGCAACCCCTTTCTCATAGGAAGCCCTAAATGAACTGTATCAGAAACTGGATTTTGCAAAAAGGACTAAAACCATTAAGCTTTTTCTAGCTGAAGATACCCAATTTCCCAAGAAGAATCCTCCCTACTCTTCCTCAATTTTCCCTGATAGAGCCAAGCAGATAATCACTTTCAATTCCTACCTCCTTGGATATTACTCTGACCAATGAGTGGATGAGCCAATTATAGGAATTATTTCTATTTTCTCTTCAGTTTCTAAGCCTTCTATCTTGTTCAATTTTAGCCAATTCCTAGCTGATGCTATCCATGACCAGTTTGTTAGATTCCAAACAAAAAAGGTGTTTAAATATGCCTCTATCTTAGTATATATGTTTTAGTATTTTCAGGGAGACAGATTCAAATTTGCAATGCAAAAATTGGATGGTGATGGAAATCAACAGTGTGCCATCTTCTGGACTACGATGGTTATGAAGGAACAAAAAGAGTATTCATACAAATATCTCATTGAACTATTTGTACATACAACTATGAATCTTCTAAGCAACACATTTGAGCCAAGAATCAGTGAAGACATCCGAAAGATTTCACAGCTATCAGATCAAACAAAGATAGGTGACTGGTGTTAGTGTCAGTCTAGTCATACTGCCATCAGTGATCAAAGTTACTCTTTGCATTTGCATATTAGGAGTCCCATAATAATCAATTTCACCATTTCGCTAGGTCATGGATTCATTGATGGTAGTAATTTTTATCAGTTGTCCCTCATGAGGTACTCGCTGATTTTCCTTTCTATGGTCTTTAGTCATTAGTCACTTTCATTCTTAAAATCATATCAGTAGGTCATAAGATAGGTCTCATTAGTTTCTAGGGTCTCACCATGGTCAAATTAATGAGTCAAATGTCAAATAAAGATCAGCAAGGTCATGAGGAAGCCAATAAGCTCAAAGTCACAACATGAGGAAGAATCAAAGAGACATTTTATTCAGTTTGATGTAATTTTCTCCTCAAAACCATGTTTTGAGGTGAAAACATGACATTTCACCTTTATTCATTATGTAATTTTATATCATCATGTGTAATAAGTCACAATTTAGAAGCTGTTATCTCCACAAAGTGATGTCCCTGCCTTCAGAAGAGTTTTTCGTAGCATGTTCAGCGCCAAATCATCCTCCAAGAAGATCCATCAGAAAGGTCCCAGAAAGAGCTTTCCAACGGTATACTACACTCTCAAAACTGACTTCTGGATTGAAATTTCTGCTTAAGTGAAGTAAAATCCCCTATATCCTCTAATAATCCCTATTTCCCAATTTTCCCTTAAAACTTTATATTTAAAGTTTCATATTTTCCTTATAAAATTCCTTTTTCCTCTTTCCGATTATAAAATCGCATTATAATTCATTTAAATAAATATGCGATTTGGTTTGTAACCACTTCCCCTCCATGCCTTAGGACTTTATAATAAAGTCATGTCGTTATAAACCACTTCCCCTTTCCATCACCCAAACTTTATAATAAAGTTTATGTTATACCCCCCGCCGTTCCCAACCACTTCCCCACCATACGTTATAATAAAACTTTATTATAAATTTTTATATTATATAAAAACCTACCGCAATCGCAAACCTTCCCTTCCCCTTTCAATCACATCGCAAATATTAATGCGCCCCCCCCCCCACCCCGATTACTCCAATCGCACGAAACTCCGATGCGATTAATCGTGAGTCCTTCCTCCGATCATCCGATCGTAACATTCCCCGATCGCATCATCGCAAGTCCCTCCTCCGATTTCCCGATCGCAACATCCCCCGATTGAAACCTCTGATCGCTCCTCAACCGTCGATCTTCCTCGCCGATCGGACGGCCCACATTCAAATCGTGCCATCGCAATCGGCATTCCCATATATGTTACACTTCGCTCCACATTCAAATCGTGCCATTGCAATCAACGTTCCGATTCCGATTATGATTAATATGATTTTCGCCCTATTTCCCTTCCCTTTTCCCATGTAAAAATTAATATTTCCCTTCACTAAAAGTATAAAGTATAATTTCATATTTTATTAAAAGAGTCAGTTCTCTCCAAAAAGATAGTGGAAAGCAAAACGACAGTCAAAGGGCCGAGAAATTATTTAAAACAAAGATTGTTACAGCAAGCAGCAAAATAGGAAATTTGTTCATCAGATTACCTATTTTCTTTCATACAACCTAAAAGAAAAATCTCCAAGTGGTCAAATGCAATGATGTCCCTTATTTTCAAGGGCAGATTGTTGTGTTTCTTTACTATGAGTGTATTTCAGTTCTTCAGCTGTTAAAAGAGCTCCCTTTTCTTGTGGATCTATGTTCCCACATTTCAGCCTATTTAATGTAATTGTAAATCATTTGTAAAGCAGTCAGAGTCTGAGTCTGAGTAATAGGGGAATAGTGTGGAAGAACATCTCTACGCTACATTGTACAGTTTGACAGGAATTAATAAGAGATGCAGCTCTGATTTGTGGGATCCATGTGGTATGAGATTTAGCATTTGTTTTTCTCCTTTGTTTCATATGTGAATTGTTATGTGTTTCCATCCATTCATAAACATTTCCTTTTGAATGCTTTCAAGATAGAAAGGTAGAATCCATTTTATATGCTCTGCCTTGGGGAATCATTCATACTCTGTATTTTTCTTCTATTTGAAAAGTATCCATTTATTGTGCCCTTTTCAGCTCCTCACCAGTCTTTCCATCCCATCCTCATTAAATTTTAATTGCTAAGTTTCCTGCCTATCTTGCCCCATGAAATACCTTGTGTCCTGATTTAATTCCCGGTTTCAAACTGTCCCTTTTATCCCACACATCCCTGAAACTCATTCATTCATTGTATTAAACCTTTTTCCCATCATTTTATCTAGCCTAATATCAGTCCATTTATTATATTCTTTTACGAAGAGAGCCCTCTCCTGTCCTTGTAGGGCTAGCTACAAGGCTGAGCGTGGTTTAGTTGTTACCCTGATTTGCCTTTTGCAGCCTGGGGTCCAGTTCAGGTGCTAACAACTGGTATTTATAATATAGTTACACATAATTGAGGATCTATGTTAGTGATCTTGCCCCCTATAAGCTCCCAAAATTCCTCCCAATGAGGATTTTTGCTTTGGAATACATCAGACGAATTTTGAATGCCGATGAAGTCCACTTTGTGTCAGCAAAGAAGAAATCACAGTTCAGAATTAAAACACAAATATGACATTTTATTTGCAACAACATGACAGCAGGGGAAGAAGCAGACATAATGCTAAAGGAAATTAAATTCAACCTCAGTTTCACCTAGTCTTATGATCCATTAGGAACCATCTCCAAGCTAAGGGTAGAAAAAAATTCTACACCTTAAATCCATACACATAGGCCAGAAATTGAGAATTATATGAACCAAATAGAGTGGAATGAAAAAAATTTGCAAGAGGCTAAGGAGCAGTTGGTCTCCACTTCTACATCATAGACTCTTGTCCCATAGGAGAAAGCATGAAAAAGGATGAGGGAAGAAGGGTCACCTTCAGTGACTGAAACTTCTAGCAAAGAATTCAAGATCATGTACAAGAAGAGGACCAAGCTCAATCCCAAAGTTAACCCAAGTAAAGATTCAGGGTAGGAGGTCATCATAATCACCAAGGAAACACCTACTTCTTCACAAGTTGGTGGACAAACTACACTCTTTCCTACCACTTCAACAACTTCATAAGATCACCAATAGGTCATTCAAACAAGTATAGTTGTCACATGAGAGAAAGAGAAAACCATATTTGACACATTCAGGGAAATTAAGTTGAAAAATGAAGTCTTGAAGACCAGCACTTATAATAAATTCTAGAAGCAAACTTCTAGTTCTCAGAGTAGACTGTTGTCAGCCTTTGACTATGAGAAAGAAAAAATGAAAATGACCTTTCTCCAAGCACAAATTTTACAACCCAAGACAACAATAGACTACAAGAAGACTGCATTTGAATTCGACATCAAAGACATCCATCCCATTAATAAAATGGAGATGCACAAGAAAACAGGTGAAATGATTTCATCTACATTGACTAATACAACTATGAGTTTGTCCAAATTGCAGATCTCCTTAGAAAACATCTAGTCACAACTGAATATGGAAACAATCTCCTCTATGGCCAAGGATTCAAAAATTAAGTCTTTGGAAGACTTAGTGGTTAGAGTTGGATATGATCCTTCCAACATCAAAGCTGCATAAGAGGTAATAAAGAATAAAAATGATGACATAGTATCATTAAGGAAGCAGTTGAAACTGTCAACTACATAAGACCATTTAACCAAGGAAATTGAAGAAACAAAGTCCCAAAAGTCAGACATGATGAAGCTCATCATGGAGAAGAATGCCCAATTGAGACAAATGGAATTAGAAATAATGAATATGATAAAAGAAAAAGAGCAGGCTGCTAAGCTTTATATGGTCCCTTTGGAGGTTGTACCCCTTACAGCCATTCCCACAGCCACAACTTCTACAACAAGTACATCAGATGTAGCAGAACAACTAACAAAGGAAATGCAAAATCTGTCAAGCCAGATAGAAGAAGTCAAGAAACTTCAGGATCAATTTAAATTGTTGCAAGATTAGAAGTCCAGAAGTGAAAGTTCCCATGCAGCTAAAGCATAGAGAGCACAAAAGCTAATATAAAGGTTGCAAAAGTCTGAGAGAGAGTCATCCATTGGAAATACATTGGGCCAAGTCAAAGAGATAATTTGGACATATGTCATTGAATCCATTAATGAAATCTGGCCTCACATCTAGATTATATTTGAGCGGAAGGAGTTGATAGAGAAAGCCAATGACACCATCAAAACCATCAAGGAGGAGCTTGGAGATATGTCTATTACAACCAACAACATCATCAAGTTCTTAAACTCCAAGAACATATATGAGCTGGATCACTTGGGAGTGGATGACAAGACAAAGACAATTTTAGAAGTGAAGAAGGTTCTTACTAAGAAGAACCTGATTATACAGCTAGAACAGAAATGCCACAACTTAGAGATAGTTGTAAATAAATTCTTCAGTAGGATTGAACCTTTAACACAGAAAGGTCTTCCTTCTCTGTTTGTAATAAATGACAAGCTAATGAACATACATGGTTATGTGAAGAAGCTGAATGAGATTGTTAATGTGAATTCAAATCGCAAGCGTACGAAAAAAAAAATCACTTTAGTTGTGCATAACGGACAACCCTAACATCAAAGATGGCTTTCAATTTCCTTAGATCTGTAGTTAGTGATCAGAAAAAATGCTACATAAATCTAGATCTATGCAGTAAAAGAGATTAAACAACAAATAATAAGCAAAAGTTGCTCCATGCATCCAATGAACAAGACAAGAATTTTTAAAGAATTTTTTTAATTATGACACATGGGAAGGAAATATAGAAAGATGTTACCAGTCCCCCTCAATGGGATGGGTTCTTGTATGTCCTCAGCGCTTCAGATCTAAGATCTCTCTCTCTCTCTTGATGGTGCAAAAAACCTAGACAAAATGGAACTCAAAGGGAGCTGACAAGAAAAAAGTAGAAAAATATGACAATGATGGGAGGATCAAAGTCAAACCAAAAGTATAGATCAAGAGTGATCTGTAGGCAACAAAAGGTAGTGAATGAATGGAAAAACTCTTCTATTTATAACAAAATATTGAGTTAGTCTAGATATTGGTGCATAATTAAAATACTATTAACCAAATCTAGATCCAACTTTTATGGAATACTTTATTATTTTTGTTGGAGCGAAAAGGAATTTGAATTTGGTCAAATCCCTTTATTTAGAAATAATAAATAAATAAACGATTTATTTATTATTTTAATAATGTGGTTAAGTAATAATCAAATAAGTAGTGATTTATTCAATTATTTATAAATGATTTAGTCAAATTTAACAAGGAATATTATTAAATAATGTTTTAAACAATTATTCGTGGAAAATAATAAGATAAATAATTATTTATCTAATTATTTTTCTTGTTTTGGCTTAAATATGACCAGGAATATTAATTAAACAGTGGTTTAATTAATTATCCCTTGAGGAAAATCAACCAAATAAGGATTTATTCAATTATTCCTCATGGAGTTTCCTGTTTAGACCAGAAACAACTTAATAAATTATGTGTTATTAAGTTATTTTTCATAGTGAGAGAAATTTTACTATGGTAAAATTGGTCTTACATGGTGTACTTTAGTCCATCTAATAGTAACATGTTATATGACCAAAAATTTGTGTAACAGATTTCCCCTCAACATTTGAGCGTTAGGAGCTAATCGTATGATTGAAGTACGTTGTAAGAACACAATCACTAGACACTGAAGGGGAGTCAGAGAGAGAGAAATATAAGGCGACTGAAGCACAAGAGGACAAGAACCTGAGGAGGCAAGACTTACAAGTGTGATAAGTCTCTTTTATGAGTGAGTACATATTCTACATGAGGTGAGGGAGGCATACCTATACCCACCGAGATAACAAAGAACAAAGAATAATGATTTGTCCAACAAACATGGGACTGAACTATATAATACATGCTGGCATAAACATGAGCCAGATAAAAAACATGATAATGGATCCCACATACATACTGTGCCTGGGACAACAACCAAGACTTATACAATAATATTTGAGTACATGAGATATACATACAACCAAAGAGGCCCTGGAAAACAGGGAAGGGCTCTGAAAATCTGAATGATACATGCAAATTAAAAAGGCGCTAAAAGCGGCTGAGGCTGGAACTATCAAATCTATGGAGTTGCATCCAAGGTTGTAGTATAGAATTCATCCTGGCATGTGGGGGGCTACTTGAAGGGCCACCCCCTCATAAGGTTTGAAACATCTCACACACACCCGGGAATCACTGGTACAATCTATTGCATCACTGAACCATCGAGTATACGGATCTCGATCATGCCATAAGGATCTGGAACTGAGAAAAAATCCATTCAAAGGGCGATAAAGGGTCACTTTGCCTAATCCGAGGCACCGAACAAGAGTGGAAGTTGGAACCAAGGTACACTACCCTCTAGACCTGCCTTCTGGAATGAATAAGTTGATGTTGACAGAAGTAGGTCCGCCATAGTTGAGGCAATGATGAATCCTCAACTAAGGCACAAGGGATAATAGTAGAGTGACTGATAGACTGACACTAGGGATGATGGTGGAATGGGGGGTACTAAGTAGCGGGCGGACGATTTCCCTTGTTAGAGCATAAAGGGCATGGATAGCCTGGTAGCTAGTGACTCAACTCCAGAGGGGATAGGGGAAAGGATGACTGAAGGAAAAAATGTGTGACACGAGAGAGGTACAAAGAAATGAAGGATGGAATACTGTGGCAAGAGAAAAAGGGGACTTGGGACAGACTCCATGGATGTGATGATGACTCAACTCGGATGCTCTAAACAAGGGCGACTCGATGATGCTTCCACATAGAACAGGCCCGATGGGGACAATACAAACATGAGGACAAGATGGTTACTCACGACTAAAATCAACATGAGAATCGATAAGTATGAAGGCAAAGTGGTAACCCAAGTACAAGTGTCGCAAGTGAAGAAGTTCGATTTTGAGAAGCGGTGAAGTGACCCTTCTTGGAAAAAATGTGTCCGGGTGAAGTATCAAATCACCAAAAACGAAAGGATACCCATTTGAGAGCTCAGTGAGAGCTTTCTGACAATGCTAAGGGTTTGTCAAACCGAGCTATGGTTTGGTCGTAGCTGGTGTTAGCCATCAATATTTTTTACATGTTAGTGATGACTATATCTACAGCTGAGTTTTCTAGAAACTGATTTCCTCATGTCAATATGTCATCCAGAAAACCCTCCTAAAACTTTTTTCGCCTTTCTACCTTTTCAGTTCGCCCATGTCGAAATCAAAACCTCATTATCACAATCCTATCTAGCTTCAGCCTTATTGGTCTGCCCATCAGCTTTAAAAGGCAAACCCACATCTGTTTCAAAAGTCTCCCCTATGTTAGGAAGTGGCGCTTTAAGACATTTCACCCTTGGCAATCATCAAAAAGCCAAAAAGCCTCCATCTGCAACAGACCTACCATGACTGACCTCTTACTTTGCAAATGAAATTGACAAACAGCCCCAAGTCGCGCCACTCACATCCCCTAGATCTCAGCACTAAGCCCAATCTCAAGCTGACTATTAGGTTTTTCACAGTGTTCTATGGTTTCTACAAAGGCAGGAAATATAACTTCATCTCAGGAGGAAATGCTTGATCTACAGTTAGAGGAACAGCTGCTTCTAAATGTAACTTGAGCCTGAGACATGCCTGCAAAACAGAAAGCTACTCATCCAGACTTTACAGTTCTTTCCATCATGAAAATCACAGAAAGACACCACCGTCACAACAAACTGGCAAATGGTCATGGCCCAGAACCTCCTTCATTTACAAGCAGAGGGTTGGAGCGCCTCCTTCATCCACAAGCAGAGGGCGCTGGCCAGTATTGACTTTGAAGATTGCAAAAGTCCAGGTTTGACTTGAACTGAAACAAATGAAACAAGGACTCCAAGTTTTATGAATGTGACTGATGATCATAACAAGAATATAGTTGAAACATGCTAGCTCAAAGGAAAGGAGAGTCTGGTTTGATAAAGAAGGATCAAATGGAATAGATGCTGACAACAAATGCCATTACACAGGCAGAAGGAAAGTTCTTGTTTTCTCAAAAGACACTGACCTCCATAATTACAGAGATTATCCTTCAAATGGTTTGTCATGAGATGACCAAAACACATGATGATATTTTAGTCACCCTTAGAGCAATACAGAGGAACAGTGTCACTGTGGCTAGGGTTTCTTCTGAAATACAGTGATGCTTGCAAGTAAAGATGCTAAGATTGATGTTTTTCAAGTGGTTTACTTACCATCACATTCGGAGAAAGGCTGTGTCAAACAGAGTTGTCAAAAAGCCTTCAGATACCTTACCTGATGAAGAGCCTCCTCCATATATGAGCAGATGGCCAAAGCCATTGCAGGTTGTTGAAAACTGATGGGTCTAAAAAGTGCAGAGAAAGGACACAAAGAAATTGAATAGAAGTCATTGCACAAGTAAATAATAGTGCTTATGATACAAAGTATTGATTTTCCTATTCAAAATAAGAATGTCTGTCAAACTGTACCTATAGTAGAAAGGAGACAATATTGAACATATGCATGCATTGATACCACAAGGAGCAGTTTCTTTAAAGGCAATGATTAAACAGTACTCCACTATCCCTTGCCCAGAAAGTCTGAAGGAGCTCCTTTTGAGTAAAAATTAAAGTATAGTGTGAAAGCATGCAACCTAAAGAAGGCACTACAGTCCAGGGAGAAGCTTGTAAATCACCTGAAAGCAGGGATTGACACCATGAACAAAAAGAGCTTTTGCCAAAGCCTGCTCATCATATAGCCATCAGCAGATTAGGACAGGTTTTCTGAAAATGAGTTTTATTAGGTCTGGGCAACACTCAAAACCCATGAAGCACTTCACTATTGCAAATTCAATCAAAAGACATCTACAGGGCTCTGCCAAACCAAGCACAAGTAGCAGGAGGCATTTCTGCAAAGCAAGAAGTAGTTAGGTCATTTTATCCCAAGTCATCATCTAGTTTTGAAAAGCTTGGAAAGCATAAGAGAAAGGCATACTCCACAAGTAGCAGGAGGCATTTCTGCAAAGCAGGGGAACAGTCAAGGCATTTTGCCACAGGGGTCCTTCCAAGTCAGTCTACAGGTTCATCAAGTACAGGTATGATCTGGCCTATTTTCAGCTTCTGAAAAATATTTTAAGACAAGTTTAGGCATGTTCATCATAAAAGGAAGGAGTGCCATATCAGTGCATTTTGAGTGAAAGAGTCAGAAAACAGATTTGAAAGACACTCGGCTTTTAAGTCATTTTCAAGGAAAATCCTTGTCACTCTGTAGCAGCTGGAAAAGACATTTTGAATTTCGAAAATCAAAGAGCTTAAATCTATCTTCTCACCAAGTGGCAAAAGCACTCTATAGACTCTTTGATATATTATGTAAAGCAAAGGTCACATTTTTAAAAAAGGGACCCGAAAGGATCGGCCCTAAACAGAGTCATTATTCAAAGTTTATATACATGTTCAATGACAAGGCCACAGTTTGAAAACAAAACAGATTTGAAAACCAACGTTAATTTGCAAAGTTCAAAACCGTTGAAGATTAGATGTGAAATGACTTAAGGTTGAAGTGTGAGAGTGGCAATTTCATTTTCAAAAACTAAAGTCAAAACCCGTGCCTCCCCAGCACCAAAGCACGTTTTTTCGGTCAGTTTGCAGATTATAGCACCGTTTGAAGCCGAGCGACGCGCCTGGCGCGAATTTTACACAGTCTCCTTTGTTGGCGCGACGCGCCTGTACAGGCCGCCCGACCGCCCGACAGGTCGACCCGACAGGCCACCCAAGGTTTTTTTTGCGCGACGTGCTGGCTGCAAAAGAGTGCCGCGCAAGTTTTGGAGGGTTCAGGTGCTACTCAAGCTTCCCTCCAAAGGATTTCTCCTCAAAATTCAAAAGGTATTTCGACTCCTACCTCGAAAATCTCGAAAACCGAAGTTAAACTCTGTGTGCCGTGGTTTGAAACTATGCATTGTTGAAAAGGCCTTGACCATTTTGGAAAAGAGAAACCCTTGCAGCCTCTGCTCAAACTTTGGAGCTTTTAAAACTCTGTTTCCTCCGCTCTGAAACATGATTTTGACTGTATATCCACAACAAGGTTAACTCTAAAAATGAGCATGTTTTTGTTTAAGTGAAATAGCATACACAGAGAACAGTAAATTTTAATAGGAAAAAGGGTTCTGGGTCAAGTAGAAGTATAGATTGAAGCTCCGGAGGAAGCTTGTTCACCTTATTCATAAAAATACAGTATTCAATGATTATTAGTTGGCTGCCTTGTATTGTTCAAAACTTATTGACAAAGTTGCCATCCATTCAAGCAAAGGTTTTCATAATATCACCAGAGGGCTACGTTCATGAAGGACCATTGATTGTTTGGACAAGAGAAAACTCATATAACCTCTGTCTAAAAGCTTTGTAGTCTCCTAAAAAGCTCTGTCATTTTTGCTCCAATACTGTGTATTGACATTCTAAGCATATGTGTGGTGGTTTGCTTGAGATGCAAATAGTGGAAAGTAGGCACACCTATACAGGGCAGAATTGTTAAATGACTATAAGCCTTCTTGAGCAAGGAGCAAGGTGTGTTGGTTGGCATCTAAGACTTCAAAAAACAGAGTAATTATTGGCATTTTCTCACAGCACACTATTTTAGCAGATTGCCTTTCATTCACTGTATTTTCCCACTGTGAATTTGTTGGCAAAGAGTTTCCAAAGATGAACAGCATATTGAAGGACAGAGTTGTTGGTGATTAAATTTAAACATTGGAGGCAGAGGTACAAAAGTGGTGTTTGATTTCTTAAACTTCACAAGTGAAAGGGTGTGTTTCCTAAAGCACTGTGTATTGATTTTTCATCTAACTTGGGTCTGCCTTTTCTAGAAACCATTCAATTCTTGGATATCGTGCAGAGAAATTGGTTATGAGGATATTCAAAGGTGAATAGTGTGACTTCTAGCGATGTGGTTGAATGTGATGATTGCAAGACATTGAAGACAGAGATGTAGCTATGATTGCTTAACACTCTATATTGTGAAATTGACACAGAGTCATTCCCATCTTCACACAAAGGCACTATTAGAAAGCCCATCAATGGTGCATCCAGAGGTGAAGGGCTGTTTTCTAAGGAGTGCAGAGGTGGTTTATTCAAAGAAAAATTGTTGCATTTCATCCAAACCACCTTGTATAATCTGTCCAAACAGTCTAGTGACCAGTTTCAATCCAAAGCAGAATATTTTTCATATGCTGGGAAGGCATCATTTTCCAAAGCTTGTTCAAGCCGAATGCCTCCGCAAGATCACAGGAGCAGTCCACATAAGAGATATGAGCCTATCTCCATAGAAGAAATCAATGCTCACCCATCTGTGCTTTTCAATTTCCATGAAGTAGGCTGTCTTGATTTTTGCCAGAAGATAGAAGAAGTCAAGAGTTTTTCGCCACTAACACATTTGTGCACTTTGAGATTCAAGGACAAGCACTTCCAATTGGTGGGTCTTGATTTCAAAATTTCCCCAAGGTATGTGTCCAAGGCTACCAATATCCCGTATCATGGTGAAAAGTGGTTTAAACAAGCTCATCTTGATTTAGAGGATTATAAACCTTTCATCAAGCCCGAACATAGGGAAACTATCTCTGCTATTTTCCCTTTTTCCTATCTTCTTGACAATATGTTCAACATGAAAGCCATAATGAGATATTTCACTTGTGAAGGGAGGTTTAATGTAAATTTATGCCTACCATGTCCGCTTTGTTGATGCATTTTACTGCATGTGCAACTAAACCTTCCGTACTTTTTGTCCAAAAGCATAGAGAAAATGGCAGCTACTGTCCAAAAGAAGGCTCCACCTCAGCAAATCCCTTCTCTCTTTCATCATTCCTTGATCAGGATTATCTTCTTACACCAGCTGGAGAAAAAAGGGGTTTCATGGGATTCATTCATTAGCCATGCAGATTTCGCCACTGTCCCTCCTGTTCATGTGTCGCCCAGTGCCTATGTCTATTAGGCCTGCACCTAAAAAACTCAAAATGACCACTGGGCAGCCAAGTCTACAAGGAGAAGGAGAAGGCAGTGAACCACAGGGAGAAAAAGAAGGCAATGAACAGCAGCAGTTGGAGGTTGATGAACAACAGCAGGTACAGGAAGAGGGATAGCAGCAACTAGAGTTTGAAGGACAGCAACAACTAGAGTTTGAAGAACAGCAGCAGCTACAGGTTGATGAACAGCAGCAGGTACAGGAAGAAGGACAGCAGCAGACATCAGTTGAGGAGCAGCAAGTTGTGCAGACAATTGAAGCACCTTTTGAGCCAAAAACTGGACAGGATGTTGAGGAAGGACAGCAAGCTGAAGCTACCACCTTGACAGTGACCAAAACTGTTCCTAGAAAGAGGAAATTGCCCAAAAAGACAACTTCTAGCTTGCCAAGGAGAAAAAGCGCCAGATTAGCCTTCAAAGGCAAAAGCATAGTTGGAGAAAGTGCCAAGCATGGAGGTAAATCAGCTGTCATCCCTATCCCAAGCGATGACAGTGATAACGAGGCCCGCATCCTTGAAAACCTCCTCATTCACAAAGAAGGGCAAATTGAGGTGTTACAAGAAGATCTTCAAAGGGCGAGGAATTTCAACCATTTCTTGGAGGTTGAAAACGAACAAATGAAGTATCATGCAGCCATTCATGAGGCAAGGGCGATCAAGTATAAAAAGGAGGCAGAAAAGGCGCAAGTAAGAATTGAAGAGCTCATTGGCGAGTTTGATGATGAAGAGGAGGAAGACCAGCCTAGGCGAAAGAGGCCTAGGACCATCGGGCTTAGAAGAGCCTTGGAGAAACAGAGAGCAGAAGAACAAGCTCATTTCGAAGCCTTTCCTCTCACTGCCCTCCTTGAGCAGGAAATCGAGGAAAACAAGGAAGCATGGCTTGAGAGAGCTAACCAGCATTTGGAAATGAAGCTTGAGAAGGAAAATAGGGATCTTGAGCTGCAGAGGAAGAGGACACACCACTTCCAAAAGCTAAATCAGTTTGCCCGGCGCAAACTAAAGGCAGCACAAGAGAAGCTGAAGAGGGTAAAGGGGAAGCGCCTAGCACGGAAGGAAGCAAAAAGCATATCAGCCCTTGATATTTTCGCTTCAGTTTCGGAGCATGTTTCTATGGACCCTTGAGGGTCATGCATGCCAATTTTGAGCCTGTTTCGGCAACTTTTTGTTTTTTGGCATTTTTTGGGTTTTTGGCCAAAAACTCATAAATTCGCCATTTCAGTTTGATGAGTTTTCAAGGGAGGAGGATGGTACCGATGGATGCCATAATTCCATGAGCAGGTCTCCAGCGATTTTCAAGGCATTTGAAGATCATTCGCCCCCTCAAATTGGCGAAAAACACCCTCTTTTTGCACATTCTGCCCGCCATATCAGCAGCCTGCTATTTTCTGGGTTTTTGCACACAGGTACAGTTTTGAGGGACTTTCAGAGATCATATTGAGGTGATTTCACTTGCGTCGGAAAGCAGACACAGAGAGCTTTCCAACGAGCCATCATGAGCCTCATTTCGACACCGGGAAGGCTGCCATTTTCCTTCAGCAAGTCAGGGGACCTTTTTCAGGCATAAATATGAAGTATTTTTGTAATTTTTGAACTCCAAAAATCTGTTTTTCCCAAATGTGCGTTAAGCTATTTTTATCATGGGGAAATCATGTAAAGTCAATATAATTTCCGTTTTTAGCAGTTTTTTAGATATTTTATGGGATATTTTGTGCCTTGGGCTTTGCAAAGCCTCAAGGACAAGTTTAGATATTTTGACTTGGCTAATGGGATAGCTAGTTGCTCCATGAGGTTTTCCTTCCTCAAGCCTATTTATTCCATGGTTCTCATTGTAAATCAGAGGCTGAACTTGAGAGAAGAATTAATACATTGGTCATATGAGCTTTGAAGAATACACTTGAGTTATGATTTTTGGACTGCCACTTGGATGCTTTTGAGGAATGATGAAGGATTGTTGATGGATTCCTTGACATGGTAGAATGGTATAGTGTCTCTTTATATGTTTTGTCTTCTAGTTCTCATTCATATTACATATTTCTTGCTGCTATAGATCAGTAGAGATTGATTTTGAGATATTCCCATGGAGGCACCTCAAAAATCGCTGAATCTTCATAGCTTGATGTTTTCTTCTCCCTTAGTTATGCTAAAGAATTCTTAGCTGCTCTTTAGTAACCTAAGGTATTGTTGCTAAGTTTTATTCATAAGTTCTATGTATTTTGAGTAGGATGTATGGTTTACCCTACCTACCTATTAGCTGCCCATAGTTCTGTCCATAAAACTTTCTCTTTGACTGATTTGTTGATCATCTTGTTGAACCAAGGAGGCCTAGTCCCGATCTAGCCCTTTGCCTAAAACTATGAAAACTTATTTGTCCAAGTGTCCAATGACTTAGAGACTATGTTTAGGCATTCCGGCGTAGTTTATGAGTTGTTAGTTTGTCTTATGTGTTTTCCCCAAAGTCTGATAGCCATTTCCCGAAGTTAGAGGGTCTTATACCTCTATGTATGGCTGGAATGTTTGATTTCTATGTATTAATTAGCTTATAGTTATACTTAGCATGATTAATGGCTTGCTATAACATGTTTATGTCTGCTATAAACTAGTTACACTTGAAATCCCTTGTCTTTCACCAACTTGTTGTCCACTTAATCCATTTTGCCCAGAGATCCCTTCTATCGTGAATCAAATCGGCCCTACAGCAGCTTTACATCATCACTTCATAGCTTCCTTGACCTGTTTGACCCCATAGCCCAATTTATCTACATCTTGTTATCCAGTTTATGTATTTGATCAGTTTTATCCCTCACAAAACTTAAAAACTAAAAAACCAAAAAACACACTTCATAACTAGCCTAATATCAAAACACCGCAAGTAAACACACCGACATCTTTTACACATATAGAGAGAGCCCTCTCTTAGTCCAGGAAGGCTAGGTCCTTGGGCTCCAAAGCTTGGTTTGATGTTACATCGTCATTTGGCTAGCCAATCGGCCAAATCACGGGACCCTAACATAATGGCGATCACGGTGGAACTTTGAGTTAGTGACAATCTAAGGACACCTTAGAACTCTATAAGTCCCTTATTTTCAAGAATACCTACCAGTGAGCCACCTCATCGCCACCCTAACATAATGGCGATCACGGTGGGACTCTGAGTATTAAACAAACTTAGTTTCCCTAATCTTTAGAGACTTTTGAGAATATTAGCTGGCTGACTTATCCCACCGCTCTCTAACATAATGGCGATCACGGTGGGACATATTGAGTACATGACAATCTAGCAAACTTTTATAGGCTCCTTAGTCCTTCAACTTTTAACTTAAACCATCAGCCTCGAGAATCATTTAGTGTAAACTCTCTGTTTCACCATCTTAGCAAAGTGATGAATCAGGTTTATAACACTCTTACATCCTAGGCTGCACATAAAAACTCAGAAAAAACCACAAAAACACTCCCTTAGATTGGTTTTTGTCAATATTGGTGGTGGACCATACAAGTATATCTCAAAACAAACTAAAGATCCACCTGGCGACTCCACTAAACTCTAGTAAGCCTTACTATTTTACTAAGCTCCAGGCTACTATCCGATAAACCTATCCCATCGCTCACTAACATAGCAGGAGATGGTGGGACACTGAGTACATAATAGTCCAGCAAACTCTTATAGACTCTTTATTCCTTTAGGTACCATAAACAAGCAAGCAATCCCTAGACCCATTTTTTAGAGTAAACTCTTTTTGTTCTCATCACCCTAGCAAAGTGTTGAAACAAGTCTAGGATAATTTAACAAACCATAGGCTGCACATAAAACTCAGAAAATCCAAAAAACATTCCCAGATTAGTTACTGGTGGTGGACCATAACTATCTTCACAACAGCAACCCAGTTCCACCTGGCGACTCCACTAATCCATCCCTTTTATTTTGACCATCCTTCGCCTTAGTAGAACCTTAGAAAAATCACCCATCCAGAACATTCCCCAATACCATTTTCTTTAAACTCTAGATCTAAAATCTGGCTTCACGAAGAATCAATACCAGAGCTCATCCAGATCCAAATCCCCCTATCATAGTAGATGACCCAGAGAAGATTCTGTGGCAAGCTTCCGAAACTGATCATCTAGCTTCTGGTAGATTCACCCGTAGAACAAGATCTGTACCTAAACATCGCACTATCCTACTAGATTCACCTTTTGAATTAGAGTCATCACAAACTCTTCCCAGAATCAAATCATATAGTAAGATAAACTTTGACGATCTTGGACCCCTAGATCCACCACAAAGTACTATTAGAGAAACTTCACCCACCACTCCTCCTGATTTCCAGCTTCTCTATCAGTTTGGCTCCTATCATCCCAGATCTGCTCAAAACCAGATCAATAGTCCAAGTTCATCCGCCACACCTGGTCAAACCACCACTGTTCAAACCACTTCATTTCAGCCTACTAGTCCTCATCTTGCACATCATCCATTAGCTCCAGTCATGGCAGCCTGGTACGCACCTTTGGTGTTGCCACCGCCTTTAGCTCCTCTCCCAAACAAATATCAAGACAAAATCCCACACTTTACTGGAGAAGACACCACCACACCTCAACAGCATATAAGTAGGATGACTGATGCTTATGAATACCTAGAGGTACAAGACGAGACTATCAGAATGAGAATATTCGCCCAAAGTCTTGGTGGTGAACCCAAAGCATGGTTCAAAAGCTTAGCTCCAAAAAGTATCCATGATATCCCAGAACTACATCAAGTTTTCAGAAATAGGTGGGAAATCCAAAGAAACCCCATTCAAATCCTGTCAGAATATAACAATCTAAAACGGGAAAATGGGGAAAGTGTCCAAGCTTACTGTACTAGGTTCAATAGTGTATATAACTCCCTCCCACCTCATTTCAAACCTCCACTTGGTTTAGATTTGGCAAAATTTCCTGAGGGTTTTGATCCGGACATGACATATCATCTGAGAGATAAGGATCCCCCTACCTTGGAGGAAATGCAACAAATAGCCATAAAATCAGATGCTAACTTAGCTGAAAAAAGAGCTAGAACTAGATCAGAAAGAAAAGTCACATATAGAGATGAGGTCTCCACTTCATCACCTTCCCTAGATCCCCGAATAGATGACTTAGTCAAATCCATGGCTAAAATGTGGGAAAATATCAATGAAAAAGCTCCTGTTAGGGACAACCAACCAAACCCTCCAATCAGAAACTGAAACCAAAACTTTAGGAGGGAGCAGCCCCAAAACAGACCAAAGGATAATGACCAACAGATCAGGCCACCATTCAATGAAAACTATGTGGAAGAAGATGATAGGGACTCAGAACCTCTTTATGAACATCATTTAAACCTCATAGGGTCTGACAATGAGAGTGAGGTGTACCTCACCGAAGAAGAACAAGCGTTCTTTTCTCCTGATCAAGATGAGACCAATTATGAAGATCCCGATGACCCTGCCATAGAGTTTCAAAATACTATTGTAGAAGCCCACAGGCAATATGACCTTAGAAGCAAAAGAAACCAAGATAATGTCAAGAAAGGTAACTCTGATACTGCTAAAGCTCCAGATACCATCCTCAAAAAAGCATCAAGCAGTGACAAAATCAAGGTTGAAAAGACTGACCAAAGCCAAGCTAAAGTTACCCAAACTAGTCCTCTCTCAGATACTCCCGATACTTCTACAAAGGTCACCAAAACAACTATGGCAAACAAAACCCCTAAACAAGGTCAACAAACTCAGAACATAGACAAGGTCTTAGCTGAAAAAGCTGAAACAAACATATCTAAACTCCAAGTGCCTTTTAGCTTTGAAGGCGAAATCGCTAAGATCAAAATCACCATGCCTCTTACTGAACTCATTTCCCAAAACTCATATAAATCCCAAGTACTAAAAGTCTTAAATCTAGGGAATGATGCGAACACTGTTAATCTCACTGATGACATTCCTGAAGTATTGTTTGGTCCAAAGGTAGAGGGAAAATTTCAAGAGGGAGTTACTCTTCCATTTTACATTAGCCTAAACATCCACGACCAAATCCTCCACAATGCCATGCTAGACTCCGGCGCCTCGCATAATCTTATGCCGAAGGTAGTAATGGAAAGATTAGGCTTGGAAATCACAAGACCATACAAAGACTTGTATTCATTTGATTCAAGCAGAGTCCAATGCCTGGGTTTGATCAAAGACCTTTGTTTTAGTCTGGCCCAAATGCCCGCTAAACATCTAATCATGGATATAGTAGTGGCGGACATTCCTCCCAAGTACGGGATGCTTCTATCCAGATCTTGGGGAGCCAAACTTCAAGGGAATATCCAACTAGACATGTCATATGCCACCATTCCTGTGTTTGGTCAGACCAGGATACTCTACCGCGAATCACACATGAAATACATGATTAGCAGTCAAGATAGGCCAAATAACATTCCAATGTGTTCTTTGCGTTCCGACTTAAACTCTTTCATTATGCATATGGATGTAAACATGGAGGAAGAGTCAGAAGAAACAAATATAGACTTAGATCCACCACATCAGTTGTCCCTGGTGCCTTATGATGAACTGGACACTCAAAACTACCATGATCATGAACAGCTGTGTCTTGATGAAAGTAAGTTTCCCCTCTCCAAAGTAGGATTAGAGCAAGAAGCACAAACCCTCATGTACTATCAAGCAAATTGCTCTAGCTTTAGTCAAACACCAGCAGTAACTTGTGGAAATTTCTTCCGGGTAAAAGCTTTAGAAGACCTACACATCATAAACCTATTTGGAACCCGGGAGAAAGGGAGTTTAATGTTTCTACCATACCTCAAAGATTTACCATCATGTGACCCTCTTACTGCAAATAAAACTTTAACCATAACCTCAGTAGCTCAACATCTTGAGAAAATGCCAAATGAACTTCTTATGAGCAAGGATGACAGTTATAATCCCAGCATACCTGAACTACTGAAATTGGCTCATATTTTGTCTTTTCATGAAGAACTTAGAAATGCTAAAATCAGGAATCTCATGCAAAATACTAATTTCTACAGAAAAAACAAGGGAAAACATTGTATCACTACCTTATCCTCAAAGAACAACTTTAACAAAAGCAAACACAGCAAACTGAAACAAACTGAAAGGATCAAGGAGAAAACTAGTGGCCATAGAATCTGCTTTGATTTTAGAAATAATACTGCATCTCCATATAACAAAAATCATGTTTTTTCTACCCAAGATCATGATTCACCAATTAAAGGTGCTTTTAATCATGTGTTCCTGCAAGATCATGTTTCAGGTCATAATCATAAGATTCCTTTGCAAAGTAGACAACTTAAAGATTTTTTCTAGTTTGCGGGAGGTAGATCTGATTTCAAGTTCAAAATTACAAAACCACCCAATATCAAAAATATGTTCATGAAGGCCATGTTCCCAGTTTTAAATTTCTGTGTTTTTGCATACCTTGATGATGTTACTATCTATTTCAAGAATTACCAAGAGTACATACATTACCTGAAGAAAGCATACAGTAAGGAAAGGAGTGGAAATCAGATATTCAAAGAGGTACAGAGGGAGGATACTGGGCTGTTTAGAGATTCTTGCATGAATCCTTATGTCATATTAGAGAGAGAAAATTTCCCAAATTTTTCTTTTCAGGAGTTAAGTGGGCCAAGGGTGAGAGGAGATCCTTACGAGGATAAGATGCTGAAATTCCGTCATTTCCAAGATTTTTGAGTTTGAAACACTTTCAGTCATTGTACATACCATTGTTTGAAATATTGAAAAAATAGAAAAGTCAAAAACAATAAAAGATAGGAAAGTCAAAAACAGTAAAAAGCAGAAAAGAGGGCAAGTGAAGATAGAACAAAGGCCCCATGTTCCAAAAAATAGTCTTTCGGAAAGCGAGCAAGTCTAAATGCCGCTACTATTACTTCAATGTCTTGTTCAGCTATCTAGCCTAATCATAGCTGAGCATGTTTAAATTTATTTGCTGATAAGTTAGTGAGCGCCAAGATAGTCAACATTGTGTAAGATTGACTTATCACAGAGCTTAGATTAGGGAGAGATTCTGGTTCCACATGCCTAAAACAGAACCAAAGAGAGAAGCGAGGGATGAAAAACACATTGCACATCTTAGCCCCGCTTGTCTAGTTTCCTTTTATTGCAGAATAACATTTGTGTGCAGCTTGTCTTTTATGCCGCAAATGCATGACAAATCAGACTGCCTAATCCTGATTTGATCATTTTTTGAATTTCATGTTGTAGATTAGAGAATGAAATCCTGTCAAACTGCTTAATCTTGACAGTCGATCTAGTTTTAGGTAGAGAAATGAAGGAGTTCATCAGCTTAATCTGAACTCCCGGCAGATATAAGGGTAGAAATAGATAGGTTCATTTTGCAAAAGAAAAAATATGCATTGTCAAAAGGCAGCTAGTTCAAATGCGCCAAAGTGAAGAAAAAATGTTAGGAAAGATAGTGGGGTAGGTAGAAGTATCATTGATGTTAACCATGCTGTCACTTTTCAGAAATAACATCAAGAGAAGGGTAAATTTTGCGCCAATGGATAAGGCACCGGTCTTCATAAGCCAAAAATCTGAATTCTGGACACCTCCTGACGAGGAGCTGCCCTCCCCAAATGGAGCCACTGTTAGCCATCAGTATTTTTTACATGTTAGTGATGACTATATCTACAGCTGAGTTTTCTAGAAACTGATTTCCTCATGTCAATATGTCATCCAGAAAACCCTCCTAAAATTTTTTTCGCCTTTCTACCTTTTCAGTTCGCCCATGTCGAAATCAAAACCTCATTATCACAATCCTATCTTGCTTCAGCCTTATTGGTCTGACCATCAGTTTTAAAAGGCAAATCCACATCTGTTTCAAGAGTCTCCCCTAGGTTAGGAAGTGGCGTTTTAAGACATTTCACCCTTGGCAATCATCAAAAAGCCAAAAAGCCTCCATCTGCAACAGACCTACCATGACTGACCTCTTACTTTGCAAATGAAATTGACAAACAGCCTTAAGTCGCGCCACTCACATCCCCTAGATCTCAGCACTGCATAAACCCCAATCTCAAGCAGACTATTAGGTTTTTCACAGTGTTCTATGGTTTCTAAAAAGGCAGGAAATATAACTTCATCTCAGGAGGGAATGCTTGAATTTACAGTTAGAGGAACAGCTGCTTCTAAATGTAACTTGAGCCTGAGACATGCCTGCAAAACAGAAAGCTACTCATCCAGACTTTACAGTTCTTTCCATCATGAAAATCACAGAAAGACACCACTGTCACAGCAAACTGGCAAATGGTCATGGCGCAAAACCTCCTTCATTTACAAGCAGAGGGTTGGAGTGCCTCCTTCATCCACAAGCAGAGGGCGCTGGCCAGTATTGACTTTGAAGATTGCAAAAGTCCAGGTTTGACTTGAACTGAAACAAATGAAACAAGGAATCCAAGTTTTATGAATGTGACTGATGATCATAACAGGAATATAGTTGAAACATGCTAGCTCAAAGGAAAGGAGAGTCTGGTTTGATAAAGAAGGATCAAATGGAATAGATGCTGACAACAAATGCCATTACACAGGCAGAAGGAAAGTTCTTGTTTTCTCAAAAGACACTGACCTCCATAATTACAGAGATTATCCTTCAAATGGTTTGTCATGAGATGACCAAAACACATGATGATATTTTAGTCACCCTTAGAGCAATACAGAGGAACAGTGTCACTGTGGCTAGGGTTTCTTCTGAAATACAGTGATGCTTGCAAGTAAAGATGCTAAGATTGATGTTTTTCAAGTGGTTTACTTACCATCACATTCAGAGAAAGGCTGTGTCAAACAGAGTTGTCAAAAAGCCTTCAGATACCTTACCTGATGAAGAGCCTCCTCCATATATGAGCAGATGGCCAAAGCCATTGCAGGTTGTTGAAAAATGATGGGTCTAAAAAGTGTAGAGAAAGGACACAAAGAAATTGAATAAAAGTCATTGCACAAGTAAATAATAGTGCTTATGATACAAAAGTATTGATTTTCCTATTCAAAATAAGAATGTCTGTCAAACTGTACCTATAGTAGAAAGGAGACAATATTGAACATATGCATGCATTGATACCACAAGGAGCAGTTTCTTTAAAGGCAATGGTTAAACAGTACTCCACTATCCCTTGCCCAGAAAGTCTGAAGAAGCTCCTTTTGAGTAAAAAGTAAAGTATAGTGTGAAAGCATGCAACCTAAAGAAGGCACTACAGTCCAGGGAGAAGCTAGTAAATCACCTGAAAGGTGGATTGACACCATGAACAAAAAGAGTTACAAAGCTCGTCATCATATAGCCATCGCTAGACAGGACAGTGTGTTTTTGAAAAATGAATTTATTAGGTCTCGGAAACACTCAAAACCTATGAAGCACTTCTTACTATTGCAAATTCAATCGTGCATTCATGCTGGTGGCTCGCCAAACCAAGCACAAGTAGCAGAGGCATTTCTCGCAAAGCAAGGAGCAGTCAGGTCATTTTATCCCAAGTCATCATCTAGTTTTGAAAAGCTTGGCAAGCATAAGAGAAAGGCATACTCCACAAGTAGCAGGAGGCATTTCTGCAAAGCAGGGGAACAGTCAAGGCATTTTGCCACAGGGGTCCTTCCAAGTCAGTCTACAGGTTCATCAAGTACAGGTATGATCTGGCCTATTTTCAGCTTCTGAAAAAGATTCTAAGACAAGTTTAGGCATGTTCATCATAAAAGGAAGGAGTGCCATATCAGTGCATTTTGAGTGAAAGAGTCAGAAAACATATTTGAAAGACACTCGGCTTTTAAGTCATTTTCAAGGAAAATCCTTGTCACTCTGTAGCAGCTGGAAAAGACATTTTGAATTTCGAAAATCAAAGAGCTTAAATCTATCTTCTCACCAAGTGGCAAAAGCACTCTATAGACTCTTTGATATATTATGTAAAGCAAAGGTCACATTTTTAAAAAAGGGACCCGAAAGGATCGGCCCTAAACAGAGTCATTATTCAAAGTTTATATACATGTTCAATGACAAGGCCATGCTTTGAAAAGAAATTGAGCTGGGAACCAACGTTAATCTTGCAACGTTCAAAACCGCTGAAGATTAGATGAAATGACTCCCAGGTTGAAGTGTGAGAGGGCAATTTATATTTTCAAAAACTAAAGTCAAAACCCGTGCCTCCCCAGCACCAAAGCACGTTTTTTCCGGTCAGTTTGCAGATTATAGCACCGTTTGAAGCCGAGCGACACGCCTGGGTTTTTGCGCGACGCGCCTGGCGCGAATTTTACACAGTCTCCTTTGTTGGCGTGACGCGCCTGTACATTGGCGCGACGCGCCTGTACAGGCCGCCCGACCGCCCGACAGGTCGACCCGACAGGCCAGCCAAGGTTTTTTTGCGCGACGTGCTGGCTGCAAAAGAGTGCCGCGCAAGTTTTGGAGGGTTCAGGTGCTACTCAAGCTTCCCTCCAAAGGATTTCTCCTCAAAATTCAAAAGGTATTTCGACTCCTACCTCGAAAATCTTGAAAACCAAAGTTAAACTCTGTGTGCCGTGGTTTGAAACTATGCATTGTTGAAAAGGCCTTGACCATTTTGGAAAAGAGAAACCCTTGCAGCCTCTGCTCAAACTTTGGAGCTTTTAAAACCCTGTTGCCTCCGCTCTGAAACATGATTTTGACTGTATATCCACAACAAGGTTAACTCTAAAAATGAGCATGTTTTTGTTTAAGTGAAATAGCATACACAAAGAAAAGTAAATTTTAATAGGAAAAAGGGTTCTGGGTCAAGCAGAAGTATAGATTGAAGCTCCGGAGGAAGCTTGTTCACCTTATTCATAAAAATACAGTATTCAATGATTATTAGTTGGCTGCCTTGTATTGTTCAAAACTTATTGACAAAGTTGCCATCCATTCAAGCAAAGGTTTTCATAATATCACCAGAGGGCTACGTTCATGAAGGACCATTGATTGTTTGGACAAGAGAAAACTCATATAACCTCTGTCTAAAAGCTTTGTAGTCTCCTAAAAAGCTCTGTCATTTTTGCTCCAATACTGTGTATTGACATTCTAAGCATATGTGTGGTGGTTTGCTTGAGATGCAAATAGTGGAAAGTAGGCACACCTATACAGGGCAGAATTGTTAAATGACTATAAGCCTTCTTGAGCAAGGAGCAAGGTGTGTTGGTTGGCATCTAAGACTTCAAAAAACAGAGTAATTATTGGCATTTTCTCACAGCACACTATTTTAGCAGATTGCCTTTCATTCACTGTATTTTCCCACTGTGAATTTGTTGGCAAAGAGTTTCCAAAGATGAACAGCATATTGAAGGACAGAGTTGTTGGTGATTAAATTTAAACATGGAGGCAGAGGTACAAAAGTGGTGTTTGATTTCTTAAACTTCACAAGTGAAAGGGTGTGTTTCCTAAAGCACTGTGCATTGATTTTACACCTAACTTGGGTCTGCCTTTTCTAGAAACCATATTTTATCAGGTAGAGAAATTGTTGACAGAGATACTCTAAAGGTGAATAGGGCCACTTCTAAAGGACAGGTGGTTGATGATTGCAGTTTTACATTGAAGACAGAGATGTAGCTATGATTTCTTAACACTCTATACAAGAAATTGACACAGGAGTCTGTCCCATTTTCACACAGGGTACCATATTAGAAAGTTTGCCTGGCTGAAGTGCATCCAGAGGTGAAGGGCTGTTTTTTAAGGAGTGCAGAGTTGGTTTATTCAAAGAAAAATTGTTGCATTTCATCCAAACCACATTGTCTAATCTGTCCAAACAGTCTATTGACTAGTTTCAATCCAGCAGAACATTTTTCATACAGTGAAGGCAGTCTGCCTCTTCCAAAGCTTGTTCAAGTCAGAATGCCTCCGAAGCAAGATCACATGAGTGGTCCACATAAGAGATATGAGCCTATCTCCATAGAAGAAATCAATGCTCACCCATCTGTGCTTTTCAATTTCCATGAAGTAGGCTGTCTTGATTTTTGCCAGAGGATAGAAGAAGTCAAGAGTTTTTCGCCACTTACACATTTGTGCGCTTGAGATTCAAGGACAAGCACTTCCAGTTAGCGGGTCTTGATTTCAAAATCTCCCCAAGGTATGTATCCAAGACTACCAAGATCCCGTATCATGGTGAAAAGTGGTTTAAACAAGCACATCTTGATCTAGAGGATTATAAACCTTTCATCAAGCCTGAACATAGGGAAACCATCACTGCTATTTTCCCTTTTTCCTATCTTCTTGACAGTTATGCTCCACTGATGAAAGCCATAATGAGATATTTCACTTGTGAAGGGAGGTTTAATCAAATTTATGCCTACCATGTCCGCTTGTTGATGCATTTTACCAGAAGCAGGCAACTAAACCTTCCGTACTTTTGTCCAAAAGCATAGAGAAAATGGCAGCTACTGTCCAAAAGAAGGCTCCACCTCAGCAAATCCCTTCTCTCTTTCATCATTCCTTGATCAAGATTATCTTCTTACAACAGCTGGAGAAAAAAGGGGTTTCATGGGATTCATTCATTAGCCATTCAGACTTTGCCACTGTTCCTCCTGTTCATGTGTCTCCTACTCAGCCTGTCCATCGCCCAGTGCCTCTGTCTAGTAGGCCTACACCTAAAAAACTCAAAATGACTATTGGACAGCCAAGCCTACAAGGAGAAGGAGAAGGTAGTGAACCACAGGGAGAAAAAGAAGGCAATGAACAGCAGCAGTTGGAGGTTGATGAACAACAGCAGGTACAGGAAGAGGGACAGCAGCTAGAAGGCAGTGGACAGCAGCAACTAGAGTTTGAAGGACAGCAGCAACTAGAGTTTGAAGAACAGCAGCAGGTACAGGAAGAAGGACAGCAGCAGACATCAGTTGAGGAGCAGCAAGTTGGGCAGACAATTGAAGCACCTTTTGAGCCACAAACTGGACAGGATGTTGAGGAAGGATAGCAAGCTGAAGCTGCCACCTTGACAGTGACCAAAACTGTTCCTAGAAAGAGGAAATTGCCCAAAAAGACAACTTCTAGCTTGCCAAGGAGAAAAAGCGCCAGATTAACCTTCAAAGGCAAAAGCATAGTTGGAGAAAGTGCCAAGCATGGAGGTAAATCAGCTGTCATCCCTATCCCAAGCGATGACAGTGATAACGAGGCTCGCATCCTTGAAAACCTCCTCATTCACAAAGAGGGGCAAATTGAGGTGTTACAAGAAGATCTTCAAAGGGCGAGGAATTTCAACCATTTCTTGGAGGTTGAAAACAAACAAATGAAGTTTCATGCAGCTATCCATGAGGCAAGGGCGATCAAGTATAAGAAAGAGGCAGAAAAGGCGCAATTAAGAATTGAAGAGCTCATTGGCGAGTTTGATGATGAAGAGGAGGAAGACCAGCCTAGGCGAAAGAGGCCTAGGACCATAGGGCTTAGAAGAGCCTTGGAGAAACAGAGAGCAGAAGAACAAGCTCATTTCGAAGCCTTTCCTCTCACTGCCCTCCTTGAGCAGGAAATTGAGGAAAACAAAGAAGCATGGCTTGAGAGAGCTAACCAGCATTTGGAATTAAAGCTTGAGAAGGAAAATAGGGATCTTGAGCTGCAGAGGAAGAGGACACACCACTTCCAAAAGCTAAATCAGTTTGCCCGGCGCAAACTAAAGGCAGCACAAGAGAAGCTGAAGAGGGTAAAGGGGAAGCGCCTAGCACAGAAGGAAGAAAAAAACATATCAGCCCTTGATATTTTGGCTTCAGCTTCGGAGCATGTTTCTATGGACCCTTGAGGGTCATGCATGCCAATTTTTAGCCTGTTTCGGCAACTTTTTGTTTTTTGGCATTTTTTGGGTTTTTGGCCAAAAACTCATAAATTCGCCATTTCAGTTTGATGAGTTGTCAAGGGAGGAGGATGATACCGATGGATGCCATAATTTCATGAGCAGGTCTCCAGCGATTTTCAGGGCATTTGAAGATCATTCGCCCCCTCAAATTGGCGAAAAACACCCTCTTTTTGCACATTCTGCCCGCCATATCAACAACCTGCTATTTTCTGGGTTTTTGCACACAGGTACAGTTTTGAGGGACTTTCAGAGATCAGATTGAGGTGATTCCACTTGCGTCGGAAAGAAGACACAAAGAGCTTTCCAACGGGCCATCATGAGCCTCATTTCGACACCGGGAAGGCTGCCATTTGCCTTCAGCAAGTCAGGGGACCTTTTTCAGGCATAAATATGAAGTATTTTTGTAATTTTTGAACTCCAAAAATCTGCTTTTCCCAAATGTGCGTTAATCTATTTTTATCATTGGAAAATCATGTAAAGTCAATATAATTTCCATTTTTAGCAGTTTTTTAGATATTTTATGGGATATTTTGTGCCTTGGGCTTTGCAAAGCCTCAAGGACAAGTTTAAATATTTTGACTTGGCCAATGGGATAGCTAGTTGCTCCATGAGGTTTTCCTCCCTCAAGCCTATTTATTCCATGGTTCTCATTGTAAATCAGAGGCTGAACTTGAGAGAAGAATTAATGCATTGTTCATATGAGCTTTGAAGAATACACTTGAGTTATGATTTTTGGACTGCCTCTTGGATGCTTTTGAGGAATGATGAAGGATTGTTGATGGATTCCTTGACATGGTAGAATGGTATAGTGTTTCTTGATATGTTTTTGTCTTCTATTTTTCATTCATAATCCATATTTCTTGCTGCTATAGATCAGTAAAGATTGATTTTGAGACATGCCCATGGAGGCACCTCAAAATCCCCGAATCTTCATAGCTTGATGTTTTCTTCTCCCTTAGTTATGCTAAAGAATTCTTAGCTGCTCTTTAGTAACCTAAGGTATTGTTGCTAAGTTTTATTCATAAGTTCTATGTATGTTGAGTAGGATGTATGGTTTGCCCTACCTACCTATTAGTTGCCCATAGTTCTGTCCATAAAACTTTCTCTCTGACTGATTTGTTGATCATCTTGTTGAACCAAGGAGGCCTAGTCCCGATCTAGCCCTTTGCCTAAAACTATGAAAGCTTGTTTGTCAAAGTGCCCAATGACTTAGAGACTATGTTTAGGCGTTCCGGCGTAGTTTATGAGTTGTTAGTTTGTCTTATGTGTTTTCCCAAAAGTCTGATAGCCATTTCCCGAAGTTAGAGGGTCTTATACCTCTATGTATGGCTGGAATGTTTGATTTCTATGTATTAATTAGCTCATAGTTGCATTTAGCATGATTAATGGCTTGCTATAACATGTTTATGTCTGCTATAAACTAGTTACACTTGAAATCCCTTGTCTTTCACCAACTTGTTGTCCACTTAATCCATTTTTCCCAGAGATCCCTTCTACCGTGAATCAAATCGGCCCTACAGCAGCTTTACATCATCACCTCATAGCTTCCTTGACCTGTTTGACCCCATAGCCCAATTTATCTACATCTTGTTATCCAGTTTATGTATTTGATCAGTTTCATCCCTCACAAACTTAAAAACTAAAAAAACCAAAAACACACTTCATAACTAGCCTAATATCAGAACATCACAAGTAAACACACCGACACCTTTTACACATATAGAGAGAGCCCTCTCTGAGTCCAGGAAGGCTAGGTCCTTGGGCTCCAAAGCTTGGTTTGATGTTACATCGTCATTTGGCTAGCCAATCGGCCAAATCACGGGACCCTAACAGCTGGTGAAAGAAAAAACTAGGGTTTTTATTTTAATAAGGCATTTTTCCTCCAATTTGATTCATTTGCAAGTGTAGTTGTGGTGAATGTAGATAGGAGAAAAATACCTAAATCTTGCAGTGATCATAGCGGACAAACCGACCATTAGAATCAAGGTTCGTCAGTTGTAGGTAAAAGGCCTAACCATACTATTTCAATTCAGTGGATTAAAATTTCATTTTAGGCACCCAAAGCTCAGGAATAGACCCCTTCTCCTCTTCACGGGCGGGTCACACTTTTTGGGGCCTTTTCTATGACCTGGGTAGCAGGTGTTGGGCAGAAAACTGTGACCTATCCCAGGAATGGCTTGAAAAGAGCGACCTGTCAAGGAAAGGGGTTTTAGTGTTGTTTTTTGGCTGAGAGTTGGGATTTTATGGTTATGATGTAGTCTTTCCTTTCTATACGCTGACAAACATGATGGTTTTGTACAGGTATGGCATAATTGAGGATCAACTGGAGAGAGAGAGACTTGGGCATATTACGTTTTGAGATCCGAGAGGATCATGTAGTCCGCGCTTCATTGGCCATGTTTAGGGTCCTGAAGTTTGTGGAGAATACTTTGATGAGAGCAGGAGAGCCCTTTTTGGCCCGAATTGTCAGCCATTGGGATTTGGATCATGAGATATTTATAGTGTCGGGGCACCGGATCAAGCTTACTGTCCAGGATATATATTTCCTAACCGGTATCTCGCCACTTGGGATGGTGGGAAACACACAGTCAGTGTTACTGCGAGGGTGGAACATCATGGAGTTTGTAGAGCGCCACTGTCGATAGGGTGTCCATGTGAAAGGGACACAGATACCAATTGGAGATCTAGAGAGGCTAGAGACTCGTGATGTGGCCGCAACACTGCTACAGATCCTGGGCAACCAAGCGCTCCACAAAATCACTGGGGGTTAGATGATGCTTGTTGAGGGAGTATTGAGTGGCAAGACCTACTATGGGTGGGACCAGATGATGCTGTCATCGTTGTTAGTATGAATCCTTTGTCGAAGTGTACGAAAAAGGACCACTTTAGCTACGCATAACTAATAGCCCTAACATCAAATGTGGCTGCCAATATCTTCAGATCTGCAGTTAGTTGATCAAGACAAGAGCTGCAAAAAACCAGATCTATGCATAGAAAGACATTAAGCAATAAAAAGAAGGGTTTGCTCCATATATCCAATAGACAAGACAAGAACAATTTTTGAAAGAATTTTTTGTATTAAGGGCACCTGGGAGGAAAACAAGAAGATGTTTCCAATTCTCCTCAATGGGATAGGTTCTTGGAAGTCCTCAGCACTTCAGATCTAGCATTTCTCTCTCCTGTTGGTGTAGAAAACCCAGACAAAGATAGAACTCAAAGGGAGCTCACACAACAAATAATGGAAAATATGACAATGATAATGGCCCAAAGTCAGACCAAGATTTTAGATCCATAGTGATCTAATGGGCAACAAAAGGTGAAGAATGGTAGGAAAAACCCTCCTATTTATAACAAAATATTGGGTCATTCTAGATCTTGGTGCATGATTAAAATAATGTTAGCCAAATCTAGATCCACCTTTTATGGAATATTTTATTATATTTGTTGGAGGGAAAAAGTATTTGACTTGGGTCAAATCCCTTTATTTGTCAATAATAAATAAATAAATGATTTATTTATCTTTTTAAGGAAGTGGTTGAAGGGTAATCAAATAAATAATGATTTATTTAATTATTTGTGGATGATTTGGTCATATTTAACAAGGAATAATATCTAAATAAGATTTAAATAATTATTCCTAGAAAATAATAAGATAAATAAAGGTTTATCTAATTAATTTCTTTGTTTTGGGTTAAACATGACTAGGAATAATAATTAAATTATGATTTAATTAATTATTCCATGAGGAAAATCAAACAAATATAGGTTTGTTTAATATTTCCTTTTGGGGTTTCCTGTTTAGACCATAAACAACCTAATAAATGTGGTTTACTAAGTTATTTTACATAGTGAAAGCAATTTTACTTAGGGTTAAATTGGTCTTACATGGTGTACTTGGGTCCATCTAATGATAATAGGTTAGATGACCAAAAAATGGTGTACTAGATTGCCCCCCAGCGTGCGAGTGTTAGGAGCAAATCGTATGACCGAAGTACGTTGTAAGAACTCAATCACCAGACATCAAGAGGGAAGTCAGAGAGAGAAATGTAAGGTAGACTAGTGTGTTGAAGAACTAGACCCTGAGGAGACAAGACTCACAGGTGCAACAAGTCTCTTTTTATGAGAGGGTACCTGTGCTAAAGGCGGCGGGGGAGGCATACCTATGCCCGCCGAGAGAAATTACAAAAGAATAGTGTGTCCAATAAACAAGGGACTAAACCATAAAGTACAACCGGCATAAACATGAGCCAGATAAGAATACAATGAGGAATCCCACATACATGCTATGCCTGGGATAACAACCAGGACTTATACAAGAATATCTGAGTATATGAGATACAAATACAACCCAAATGCCCCCTGTAAGCGGGGAAGGGCTCACAAAATCTGACTGATACATGAAAATCAAAGAGGCGCTGCAAGCGGCTAAGGCTTACATCATCAAATATATGGAGCTGCATCGAAGGCTGTAATGAAGAGGTCATCTGGGCATGTGGGGGGAAACCTGCAGGGCCACCCCCTCATGAGGGCTGAGACATCTCACACACACCCGAGAATCACCAAGAGCTGCTGCCGCATCACTAAACCATCAAGTATACGGATCTCGATCTTGCTGAAAGGAGCTGGAGTGGAGAAACAATCAAGTCAAAGGGAGATGAGAGATCCCTTTGCCTGATCCGAGGCACCAAAAAAGAGTGGAAGCTGGAACCAAGGTACATCGCCCTATAGACCTGTCTTCTGGAATGAAGGAGCTGATGACGACATAAGGAGGTCTGCCATAGGTGAGGCAATGAGAGATCCTCAACTAAGGCACGAGAGAAAATAGTAGAGTGACGGACAGACTAATACCAATGATGATGGTGGAATGGAGGGGACTGAGTAGCGAATGGACAACTTCCCTTGCTAGAGTATAAAGGGCATGAATGACATGGCAGTGACTGACATAATATCATGAGGGACAGTGGGACTGAAGGCTATAATGTGCGACAAAAGAGAGGGACCAAGCAATGAAGGATGGATGACTATAGCGGGGACAAAGGGACTTGGGATAGACTCCATGAATGCGATGATGACTCAACTTGGATGCTCTAAACAAGGGTGACTCGATGGTGCTGCCACACAGTAAAGGTCCAATGGGGGACCATGAAAACGTGAGTACAAGATGGTAACTCACGACGAACATCGACACAAGCATCGATAAGTATGGAGGCCAAATGGTGCCCCTAGTATGAGTGTTGCAAGTGAAGAAATTCGATTTTGAAGAGGGTTATGGTTGAGGGGCATAGGTGCCCCCAAGCATGGTGTGGTCATGCCGAAATGTATTTAGAAAAATGGGAATCTAAACATATTTTAATGATGTGGTGCACCATTTGTTTTCGTGATGGGTATGCAGTTTTGAGAAAGGGAATGGAGGATTAACAATCTCTTTTGGTACTGCATATAGGAAGAAAATGGACTTTAAGTTTCTGGGTTGGCATACCTGGTGTCACTATCCAAAAGAGAGGAGTTGGAGATAATGAGCTGATGCTCTCGTAGAAAAGCTATAGGTTGGTGAACAACAATGTCTAAGAGATGGAGTTGCTGATGTAAGATGAAGGAATGATAAGGGGTATCATCCTTAGAGTGATCTGAAGTGATATGGGACTCTAGAGGTTCTTCTAAATGTGGAAGAATAATGGTACTAAAGTCGGCACTCCTTCTCCTCCCGTGAGACCACCTTCTCCTCCTACTAGACCGGTTACTCCTGTCACTTCACTTTATCTTCCAATGGCTAATCGGTATGCCCCTTTACAGTTACCAGCCAATCCTCCAGCTTTACCTCAGGATTACCAAAGTAAGATCACACCTTTTGACGGATCAGGTACCTACACAGCTCAACAACACACCAAAAGGATGACAGATTACTTTGAGTTTTATGAGATTGATACTGATGATATCCGTATGAGAATTTTTGTACAAAGTCTTACTGGAGAAGTTAGAACTTGGTTTAGGGCTCTCACCCCAAACAGTATTGCTGACCTAGAAGCTTTGTATAGGGCATTTTTGAACAGATGGGAGAAAAAGAAGGATCCTCTCCAGATCCTATCAGAATTTGAAAAATTAAGAAGAAGACCAAATGAAACCGTACAAGATTACATCATAAGATTTAATGAATCATATAATGCAGTTCCTCTAAACCTAAGGCCCCCACCTAATAACGTGTTGGTCAAATTTCCAGATGGTTTTGACTCCGATATAGCTTATTCCCTTAGAGAAAGAGCTCCACAAACACTAGAGGAAATGCAAAGCATAGTGGTGAGTGTAGAAGCAAATCTGATAGAAAAACGAGCCAGAGCTAGGGCAGAGAGAAGAATGCCTATGAATGAAGAACCTTCAGCTTTTGAAAAGAAACTGGATGTAATCATTAAAGGTATGGAAAGATTAGGTGATAGAGTGGAAACCATTGAAAGAAAGTCCGCTACTGATAACCAGAATGTTGCAAGAAACCCAAACTTTAGGAGGAATCTGAACCAAAATATTGGAAAGAATGTCCCTGATCAAAACATTAGAACACCTTTCCAAGAAAACTTTGTTGAAGGTTCAACCTCAGAAGAACCTACTGAAGATGTAGAAATAAACAATGTCAATGAGGACAAAGAGGAACCAGAAGTCTTCCTATCCCAGGATGATCAAGAGAATCATATCCTTGAAACATTCCAAACTCATTCAGGTGAGACTTTTGATTTCAAAGAAGGCTATGACACAGCAATCTACGAGGTTCATAAATAGTACAATTTGAGAAGTAGACGGATAGACGTACCAGAGAAAAATAAACAGAAAACCACAAAACAAAATGTCAAAGGTAAACAAAACATTCCCCCTGTACAAAACATTCCCCAAATACAAATTTTGCCTAGGATAACTCCCAGTTTTTCAAATCCAATAATTGAAGATGTCTCTGACAACCAACCAAATAACAAACAACAATCCAATACATCTCCTCATGTAGGAACTGTAGAATAAACAGTAGAGGTTAGTCCTGAAACATCTTCAAAACAAAACTTCATTCATGGAAAAGAGAAAAATATTGAAGACCCAATAAACAGAGAAAACCCAACTGTGCAAAACACTAAAACTCAAATAGAAAAACCCTTTAATCTAGAGGCTGAAATAGGCAAACTCAAGATAGCTGTTCCTTTATCAGAATTGGCTAAACATGATGTCTATAGGAGTCAGATTTCCAAATCTTTAAACATTAACATTACTGGATTAGATGATTCAGTAAATATTCTTGATGATCAACCCAAACTTCTTTTTGGCCCTGAGGTTAATGGCAAACCAGAAAGTGGGGGAACTCCTCCATTTTATGTAAGCCTGAATGTTCATGACAAGATACTCCATAATGCAATGCTTGATTCTGGAGCATCTCATAATTTGATGCCAAAAGCAGTAATGGAAAGATTGAATCTGGATATTACTAGACCATACAAAGATTTGTTTTCATTTGATTCCAGTCAGGTAAAATGTTTAGGTTTAATTAAAGATCTGTGTGTCACTTTGGTCCAATACCCTGCTAAGTCTGTTTTAATGGACATAGTAGTTGCTGATATTACACCCAAATATGGTATGTTATTGTCTAGGTCTTGGGGTGCTAAACTTGGAGGATCTATTCAATTATACATGTCTTATGCAACTATTTCAGTATTTGGTCAGCCTAAAAGATTATATAGAGAAACTTTGATGAAGTACTTAGTGAGTAGCCATGAGAAGCCTGAAAACTTCCCTGTTTATTCTGTACATTCTGATATGGATTCTTTTATTTTATACAATGCTGAGTTAGATCTTCCTACTGAAATAGAAGCTCCCGAATTGGAAATCATAAACAAAACCACGGTTAAAATTGAAGAAATCTCTGAAAACAAAGAAACAACAGATGATCAAGAAGTACCTGAAGAAACTGAACAGCTAGCTCCTGTCAAGAAACACTTTAAAACAATTGATGAAGATTACGAACATGAAATTCTATGGCATTTAGAGTTTGATGGCTCAGTAAACAGATTAGGGGCAGGAGCTGGGATTTGGTTACACAATGTAGAGAACAATCATGCAGAGGGTCATGCTTATAGGTTGAATTTCAAATGCACTAACAACATGGCAGAGTATGAAGCTCTTTTATTAGGGCTTAAACATGTCAAGAAGTTAGGGGGTATTAGGGTATCAATCATAGGTGACTCAGAACTAATCATCCAACAGATTAAAGGAGAATGTGCAACAAAAGACATGAGACTGAAACAATACCGAGAGACAGTTGTAGAGATTCTCAACACATTTTTACAAGCCCAACTTGCCAAGATCCCCAGGAAACAAAACTTGCATGCTCACAGTTTAGCAATGTTTGCTAGTACATGCAAGTTGCCTTTTGATCCTAATCATCAGTTTTCAGCTGAGATTAGGCACAGGCCTGCAATACCAGACAATCTTTTGAATTGGCAAGTATTTGTGAATAACAATCAAATCAATAATTTTTTGACACTTCAGAATGAGTTTTCTAACTGTAATATAGATGAAGACATAGCTGTTGATAAATTTGATCAAGAAAAAGAACAAAAAATAGAAATTTCAAGAGAAAATACAATTCATATGCTGCATCCAACCACATTCACTGAAAAAGACATGCAAAATTTGAAACAAATGGAATTTGATGAGATCATAGATGAAACAGAAATCATCAATTTAAAGGATAATCAATTACCCAAAGGATTAACACCTTTGGAAGATCTATTTGACTCAAATGATATTCCATTCAGACCTAAAATGGAACCTGTTAAGGCTGAAATGGAGGAATGCAACTTAGGAACACCAGAACATCCTAAAATTGTTAAGTTGTCCAAATCCCTCCCAAAAGAACAAAAGGTGAAATATGTTGAACTATTAAAAGAATTCCAGGATGTTTTTTCCTGGAGTTATGAAGACCTCAAGTCTTATGATACATCCATCATTCAACATACTATACCTTTGAAACCAGACCAGAAACCTTTTAAACAAAAGCTTAGGAGAATTAATCCTGTTTTATTACCCTCAATCGAAAAGGAAATCAAAAGAATGTTTGAAGCAGGGATTATAGCTCCTATCAGATTTTCAGAATGGGTTTCTAACCTGGTACCAACAAGGAAAAAGACAGGAGAAATTAGACTGTGTGTCGACTTAAGAAATTTGAATAAAGTTTCTTTAAAAGACAACTATCCTATGCCGAAAATGGACCACATTCTGCAAAGGGTAGTAGGATCTTCAAGAATATCATTACTGGATGGATTTTCAGGGTACAACCAGATTCTGGTTCATCCTGATGATCAGGATAAAACAACATTTACCACACCATGGGGTACGTTTAAATATGTCAAAATGCCATTTGGGCAGGAGCTACATTTCAAAGAGCAATGGACATTGCTTTTGCTAAAGAGATACATGATTTTCTGGTTATTTACTTAGATGATTTGACTGTTTTTTCTAAAACAGATCAAGAACATTTAAATCACCTAAGGTAAGTATTTATAAAGTACAGAAAATATGGAATTTCTTTAAACCCTAAGAAGTCATTGTTTGGTTTGGAAGAAGGAAAGCTTTTAGGGCATATCATTTCTAAAGATGGCATTAGGATTGATCCAGAAAGAATTCAAGCAATTTTGCAAATACCCCACCCCAGAAACATAAAAGAATTGCAAGCATTTATAGGAAAAATCAACTTCTTGAGAAGATTTATTTCTAGTCTGGCAGAGTTACTTAGATTACTGACTAACATGTTGAGAAAAGATTCAAGCATTGACTGGACTGTAGAAGCCAAACAATCATTCGAGGAAATTAAAATGGCTTTAACAAGGACACCAGTTCTGACTAGTCCTAAATTTGATAAAGACTTTATTATTTTTTCATTTGCTTCTGAACATACTGTTGCAGCTATTTTACTTCAAAAAGATGACCAAGGGTGTGAAAAGCCAATAGCATTTTTTAGTAAAGCACTGAGGGATGCATCTCTAAAATACAATATTATGGAAAAACGGGCTTTTGCATTGGTAAAAGCAATCAAAGATTTCAGAGTTTACATATTATATTCTCATGTGATAGCATATGTGCCTAATGCAGTAGTTAAAGATATTTTGACTCAAGATGGCATTGAGGGTAAACGAGGTAAGTGGATAGCTACCATTTTGGAATATGATATTGAGATTAAGCCAACCAAACTGATAAAAGGCCAAGGTTTAGCACAACTTATGACAGAAACCAATTGCCAAGCCTTAGATATCAATGAACTGGATAACGAGCAGGAGATGTCGACTCCTCAGATCAGTCAAGCTTTCTTAGATTCACCCTGGTATACTGATATAATTCATGTTTTATTAAACCTGCAAGCTCCTCCAGGGTTGTCCAGAACCAAGCAAAGATTTTAAAAAATGACATCTTTGAAATATTGTATTTTAGATAGCACTTTATTTTGGAAAAATCATGAAGGAATTTTGTTGAATTGTCTTTTAAAAGATGAAGCTGATAAAGTGCTTAATGAATTTCATGCAGGGGATTGTGGAGGACATCTCTACTGGAAATCTACTGCAGACAAGATCTTAAGGGCTGGCTTTTACTGGCCAACATTATTTTATGATGTAAAGAAATTTGTAACAAGTTGTCACAAATGTCAGATATTTGAGGGTAAAAGAAAGTTGTTACCTCTGCCTTTAAAACCAGTTTCCACAGAAAGACCCTTTCAACAATGGGGATTAGATTTTATTGGAGAAATTCACCCCCCTTCTTCGGGGCAACATAGATGGATTTTAACTGCTACAGACTATTTCACCAAATGGATTGAAGCCATCCCATGTAGACAGTCCAATGATTCTGTAATCATAGGGTTTCTTGAAACCAACATACTTTCAAGATTTGGATGTCCAGAAAAGATTATAACAGACAATGCTGTTGCATTTAAATCAAAGAAAATGATTAGCTTCTGCCATAAATATCACATTACTTTAGGCCATTCAACAGCCTATTACCCCCAGGGTAATGGACTAGCAGAATCCTCCAATAAGAGTTTGATCAATATCATTAAGAAATTGTTGGAGGAAAATAAAAAAAACTGGCATAAGAAACTGACCTATGCATTATGGGCAGACAGACTTACAACCAAGAAATCCATTGGGACTAGTCCATATGAGTTAGTTTATGGTCTGGAAGCAAGATTCCCATCATCTTTAGGAATCCCTGTCATGAAATTACTTCAGGAGGCTCAAGTGGAGCCAAATGACATTCAAAGAAGAGTTAATCAAACAATCCACCTGCAACAAACCAGAGAAGAGGTATATCAAAGATCACAAGTTTTACAGGAAAAGCTAAAGAAAATGTTTGATAAAAGGACTAAAGCAGAGGATTTTCAATTAGGAGACAAGGTCCTAAGATGGGATTCTAGAAGAGAAGAAAAAGGGAAACATGGGAAGTTTGATTTATTGTGGAAAGGGCCTTATATCATTCATGCCTTGCAGGGAAACAACACTTACTTTTTGAAGGACTTGGACAATTCAGAAGTTGAAGAAGGACCAGTCAATGGTCGAATGCTTAAGCATTATTTTGATCCAATTTACTAGAATGTTTTAATGTTTCTAACTTGTACATAATATATTGTTTGCTTGTTTTATTTTTGTTAATACAGTTTGGATTGGATGGTGACTTCTTGGAATTGAAGCCCGAAGTGAAGGCCCTAAGTTCCAAAAGCTTCACTATCATATGTAAAATAAAGCTACCAGAAGAAGGAAGATTTCATACTTTCAGTTTGAAGACATTCTAAGGCATCTGACCTGCTGTTCTTGACTTTCCACAAGGAAAAGCCATCCCCAAGTGGAGCCAGTGTTAGCCTCCTATATCAATAGGTTTCATCTTTCATGATTGTCTTGATAGAAGTGTGGAATATGTTCAAACCTTCTTACTTGAGCAAAGGTGTTCCATATTCTTAAAAAACCAAAAAATCAAAAAATTTAAAAAATGTAAAGAGGGTATACCCTAAAAGAAAGATCAAAGGGTAAAAAGAATAAAAATGGTCAAAAAGAGAAAGAAATGAACCCCAAGCAAAAAAATAGACCAAGGAAAGTGTGCAAATCCAAATGCCACTACTTTTACTCTGTTGTAATAAATCAATTGTGTGCAGCTTGTGAAACTTTTGCCACAATTCATGAATAAGTCAAACTGTTTAAACTTGGCTTACTCATATTTCAATTTCATGTTATAGATTAGAGAATAAATATCTAGCCAAACAGTTTAATCTTGGCGGATAAGTAGCTAGGTAGAGTGAATAAAAGGTGCTCAACAGTTTAATCTGAGCCCTTGGATGTAATAAGGGTAGAAATAGATAGATTCATCATGTAAAAAGAAAATATTGATCAGGGTTTGCAAGTCTAAATGCACCCTAATAAAGAAGAGAAACTCGTAGTGTTAAGTAGATAGGGTAGGTAGATGGTGCTGCAAAGTGTTATCTGATGAATGATGCTGCTACATGTTTTTGATCCTTTACTTTCATCATAAGTACGGAAGCAGGAAATACAATGGAAAATCACAGCAAGCAAAGTCAAATTCATTAACCTCCCTCATCATTTTTTCCCCTCAAGAGTTTTACTAATTTCCCCAAAAGTACTAAGGTAATTGGAGATCAAAGGGGCTCAAGGCATTTCCTTGACTTTTGGAGGGACCGGACCCTCGGCCTAATGATCAAAAAGACCTAAGCACTTGAAATAATCCATCATTGTTATCTTCCATCTTTAATTTTTTCCTAAGTAAAATCCTATTTTACTTAGGAAACTGATGCAACATTCCATAAAATTCCTCAAAACAACTTGTTATTCTAAGTTAAGTGTTGAAGATAAATTGTTGTAATTTACTTCACAAAGTTATCACTTTCTTAGATGTACAAAAATGTTTTGATTTTCTTTGTCCTTTGCCATATTAACATTTAATTCTACTATATTAAATCCCTAGTGAAATCCCTTTTCCTAAGTATATAACTCCCTTTTCTAATAAATATCCCCAAAACCCTTTATTATAATGTTTTACCAAAGTATATATTCCCACACATTGAAAATAAAACCCCGCTTTATAAACCCTTTGGTGAAATATATCGTTATACCATTAATCCCCGCCCTATGGTGAATTAGTTATGTATTGATTAATTTACCATATAATAAAAATATATATAAAAAAGCTTTAGACATACGATAAGTATGTTTAATACCAAAACATATCAATAAACTTTGCGAAAGTCTACGCCACCGTGTTCCGTCCACGTGGCATTCCACCTGGCCAAGCTCCGTCGCAATCCATTTCATAATTTCATGGGGTTAATTAATCATTTGGACTAATTAACAACCATTTCCGCCTATTAACTTTTCCCCGGGGTGATTAGATCACGCATTAAAACCTTTTTAAAACCCCGACGGGCCCACCTTTGAAATCGCACAAGTTCCCCGTCCGTTCAGCCGTTGGATCGTCCGTTTGTTGATCAACGGTGATCATTAATCCCGCTGCCCATCCCTTGCCAGCGTGTTAACCAGCGGGGGATGGGCGGTTTTTGAAAATTCAGCATTCCACGTGGCGATAAAACTATGGAATCGCTCCCCCCGCGACTTTTACCGCCCTCGTCCATAAGCGGTGCGGGCTCACCGCTTACCACTTACCGCATACCGCCGGCCCCACTTCCCTACGTCACCCCGTACGTCAATGACGTCATCACCTCGAAAAAAACAAAAACCCTTTTGACTTGTAAATAAGCCATTTTCCGTGTTTTTTCGGTTGTTTTTAGTTTCTGAAAGCGACAGAGCTCCCGCTGCAATTTTCAAATTTCACTGCAAATACACCAATTTACTTCGAAATTCCGCTGCGCCCGTGTTGAAGAACGTCCCCGCCATTGCTCATTACCTGTTAAAGAACCAGTTTCCATCTAAAAACAGGTATTTATCATTTCGTGCCCCGACTGCAAGTCAAGCTTAGTTTCCTTTGTTTTTTCTCTGAAAAGTGGTTAAAAATCCTCTCTGAGTCCTCATTGAAGATTTAAAACCTGTGAATTTGCTTCCCAAACCTGCGAATTGTTCCAATTTCCTCTTTTGTCAGATATCCCGCCCGGTCTGCAAGAAAAAACGAAAACCTCCATTTTGAATCCTCAAGAACCAAAATGGAGGTCCCGATAGCTCTAAATATTACTCCATTGAATGCTCCTCACCGAGATTTGGACTATTTACCTCTGATAGATGAAGATTTCCAAATACGAGACCTGCATTTTGATGAAAGTCCCCGTTTGAGCTTCTGTCGCTGCAGAGACGAACACTCAAAGGGGCAAGATCTTATAGGGTTGTGGGAATCCAATCTCCCGAGGTATTTTATTCCTACAGTCCACGTTTTCCCTGAAATCATTCATTACTGTCATGCAAATTATGATCCCGCACAAAGAGCTGTATTAGCTCCTGATCAAAGTGTTCTGTTCCCTATCACACCTCAGGCTATCAATGATATGTTACACTTTGAGCCAGAACAAGAATTGGCACCTTTGTCCATGGAAGGGTTGATTGAGAAAACCAGACAGTTAACCCCAGAGAAATTAAAAGCAATGTGTCAGTATTTCATGTTACCTGAGCATCAGCCAAAAGGGACTCCCCCCTATGGTTTTTACTTTTTCAATACATTTGGAAGGCTTATTGTGAATGTAATATCTTTTGTTTTAGGATTCAATACCAGTGAGTATGTAGATGAGATAACTCTGGCTTTGCTATCCATCTTTACCCCTGGGCAGCCTCCTGAGATTAAGTATGATTATGCTTCCTTCATTGCCAACAAAATCCATGATCAATTTTCAAGGCTAGATACTGAAAAGGTTTTTAAGTACTCCTCAGTTATCTATCATCTCATGATCTTTTATCAGTCAGACAGATTCCCTTTCCCTGTTCAGAAACTTGATGCTAAAGGTAATCCCAGGTCTGTTATTTTTTGGTCCCCCATCATTCATTTGTCCTCTGGCTCTCCCTACTCTTATTCAGAATTCATTGATCAGTTTGTACATCCTGCTACAACTTTGTTAACAGGAGTTTCTCCCCCCAGGCTTAGTACCGAAATTAGAAAGACCTTGCAATTGTCAAAGAGTTATAAAGTTGGGGATTGGTACTTATACCAAAACCATACAGTCATCGGGATTTATGGATGTGAATTATATCCATTCAAGTTACCCAGATATGTACCAATGAGAATTTTTGCTTTGGAATACTTTAGACAGATGAATAACTCAGATGTAATCCATTTCTGCAATGTAAAGAAGAAAGCACAGTTAAGGATCAAAAGCCGGTTAGGTCCTTTCATTTGCAATTCTAGAGAAGCTGAGAGAGATGCAGAACTTATATTAGAGAGAAAATTCCAGACATCTTTCCGTTGGGTCCCTTATGACCCCTTTGGTTTTATTTGTGAAAGAAGGTTAAAAAATAAGTCATCTCCTTATATACATCACAGAATTCCTGACATAGAACAGTATGCAAATCAAGATGAATGGGTTAAAGGAACACTTGTTGAAGAGGGAAGTGGAGCTGACAAATTGAATAAACTTATGAAAGATGTTGAGAAGAAATTTGACCTAGAAACATATGATCAAATGCAGGTACCCTACATTGGCACATCTTCAGCAGCCACTCTACAACAAGCTCTATAGGAAGATAGTCCATCAGTAGCAGCAGAACCCAAGGGTAAAGGAAAAGAACCTATAGTTCAGGTCATTGAAACCCTGGTCATGGCAGAAAAATCACAGAGTTCCAAAGCACCAGAACTATCTCAGACTTCTCACACACCAGCAAAGCAAATCCAAGTTCCAGAGATGCAAACTCCACTGAATGTGGAAATAGGGAAAAAAAGGCTAGCTCCAGATACCACACCTTCAAAAGGAGCCCCACAAGTTTATCAAGCTAAAAAACACAAGTCTGATCCACCTCCAGATGTAGAAATTATAGATGAAATATTTGATGATGGTAGGGAAGATAGTCAGCAAACAGGTACAGCAAGTGAAACAAGCATAAGCTAGAAAGGGATACAAAAGCAATTAAGCACTGAAGTATCTTCTTTCAGACCGCCAAAGACAGATACTGGAGACATTAAGAAAACCTTCATTAATATCAAAACAAAGAATGATCCATTGAAAATGAAGGTATACAATCAGTATATGAAGATGGCTCCTCATAATCAGCAAAGGCTGATGTCTGCATTTGATCTTTCACAAGGTAAAATGCTAATGAGCCACTTCAAAGCAAAAGATTTAAAACCAATAGTGATGGATCCATGAATCAAATTTTGAAGTTTTAACAAAAGATATCATTCCACTGGATGGATAGAGCTTCCATAAGACAACGGAAATGGTTTATTCTACTCTCTGTAAGCCATACATGGCTTATCAGCTACAGATTCCCTTGAACTTGACTCTTGCTGAGTGAAGATTGAGGGCCTCCTCACGGAGCCAAGACAGTAGGATAAAGTCTAGAAGAGATCATCATTGGTTTGGGTCACAATCCCAAAGACATTAAAGGTATTGAGGCATTGGTAAAAAAGAAAGAGGATGATATAGCTGCACTCGGAAAACAGCTGAAACTACCAGCCTCGAGGCACCCTCAGACACAGGAAGTTATAAAAGGAAATTCACAGGAAGAAATGATGGAGTTGCTCTTGAATTTTACAGAGCGACTAAATGAAACAGAAAAGGAGTTGGAAAAAGCATTGCAGGAACAGGAAAATATCAAGCAGACTTCAACAACAGGTACTACAACTACAGGACAGCAGGAACAACCATCTCAGGTAAACATTTCTAATTTGAATTCTGAGGATTTAATTAAACAAATGGAGAGTTTGCAGCTAAAGGTCACAGAACTCCAAGAAACAAAATTACAATTAACAAAATTGGAGGGGAAATATGACACATCCAAAAAGACAGCTGCTGACAACCTCAGGGAAATAAAAAGATTGGAGAAATTGGTTGAGGCTTTGCAAAAAGATCTTTCACTGGAAAAGCCTCTGAACGAAATAAATGATATTCTTTGGTGCAACATCATTGAATTAATAAGAGGTATTTGGCCCTCCATTCAAGCTATTTTTGAGCAAAATGAATTAGTCAAGATAGCACAAGAAGAAATAAATAAAACTAGACATGAATTAAGAGGCAAGCCGGAGCAGGCCCAACAGCTCATTCAATTTTTGAATTCCAGAACAAAACAACAGCTTGCATTGTTAGGAATTGATGACAGAACAGGTGTAGTTTTGGAAGCAAAGAGAGTTTTCACCAAGAGGACGTTCATGCAAAATCTAGAAAGAAAGTGTACTGACATTTTGGTTGATATCAACGTTTTCAGAGAGAAGTTTCAAGCTTTGCTGGACAGTGAATTGCCAAGTCCCATGCTCACAGAGAATCAAATAGTAGACTTGGAAACCTATGAGAAAAGAATAAAAGCTCATGCTAAAAATACAACTATAGGTTCTACTAGCTCATCAGAACCTGCATTACCAACTGGGAAAAGTATTTATGAAAAAGTGAGAAATCTATTTCATCTGGAGCATGAAATAAAGTATCTATTTCCGAACGAGCCCACTTTTTATAAACTTACTGAAGCAGATGAAACTTTAAGGAAACTCAGAAGGACAATGATACCAGATGATCAGTGGTGGAAGGAAATGCTGGAAGTTTTGTAAAAGTTGTTTTCGGGATGAGATTTTATCTTTACTATCAAGTAAATGGTAAAAACAGAAAAGCAGATGAAAGAGTATCAGATGAAAGGTTAAAGAGTATCCGTAAGAAGAAAGAGTATTTGATAAGTCAAAGAAATACGCAAAGGACAGCACAGATTCCTATTTTAAGCACTTATCTTTAGCACGTCCATGAAGAAAGGAACAGCACATCAGCCGTTACCCATTATTCTATTTACGAGACCATGTGTCTCTTGTTGTTTGTAAATATGCTTTAAATCAGCCTGGATTATTGGCTAGGATAGCGTAAGATTGTTAGGATTATTTTGTGTATAAATAAACCCTCAAAGAGAGTGTTGAGGGTGGATTCTATTACTCTGCTGTAACACTGAGATTTTCGGAATAAAAGCTTTTGGAGAAATTTACTTGTGGCTTACTAGATGACGATTTGAAGCACTGGACTTGTTGCAGGATTCATGTGTTGGACTACAGTTCAATAAGTGTTTCTACCCTTTGTTTGAAATTTTATATTAGTTTATAATACCATCATATCCATTTCTGAATAATTTACATAAAGGATTGAAACAGAATTTGCTTAATTGTACTCTATTTTCAAATGTGATTGTTCCTAAATGTTTTCTTCTAAATTAGCTATAAGCATGAATTCTTAAATGCTCCTGCTTCGCTAATTTAAGCATTGTTGATTGCTATAATAAAGAATCCTTTATTGCTCTTTGTTTGTAGTCAATTCACTTCTTTCTTTTGAACATGGTGAAAGATTCTTAGTTGCCTTTCATCCCTTCAAGATCATCCCACCCACTTTAAATTTTAAGGATTGTTCTCTGTCTAGCTATCTTGCCCTGTAATACCATCTTGTGCGTAGAATAGAAATCTAGTAAAGCCATCCTTTGACTCCATAGCCCAATGGACTGAAAGCCCTCAACCTTGCCCTTAGTTTGTGGATTCCACCATTTTCCCAAAACAAACTTTTGAATCTATAACTAGTCTAAAACCTTCCAAGAACAAAGATAAATTATAAAGAGAGAGCCCTCTCTGGATGCAGATTGGCTAGATTCTGCATCTAAAAGGTTGGTTTGTGGTTACCTCGGGTATACTTTCCTCTTACACAACTTCTAGGAAAACCTGAGTGATAACATAGTGGCGACCATACTGGGGACTGAATCGATTTTACTTGTTAATATTGTTCAAATATGAGCTATAGACAGAGTCTGAAGATCAGCCAGGTAGCCTTTGAAATTGCTTTTGCTCTGCAAATGCAAAAGTAAATAAATGTTGTTTCAGTCTATCTCTGATTTAGCTTATATGTTGAATCTTAGTTTCAAATTTTTCAATCAGAGTCTCTAGTTTAAACAGATCTTTGAGGAAATCTTAATCACATATCATTATTTCTTAAAGAATTTGTAGAAGTTGTATTTATTTTTCAATTAAAACCCAAAATCCAAAAACACATATTCTAAGAAAACTGGCTTAAGAAAGGATTCGACATACTAGGTCAAACCCTGACCCCAATCCACCACCAATATTTGAAAATCCAAATCTGATCCCTAGGATTCTTAGAAGACAAGGAAGTCAAGAAAGTTCTGAAAGAGGAAGTTAGGAAAGTACAGGTAGTTCTAGACCACTCTCTAGATCTGCATCTTGTCCTGTGAAAATTATTTATATTGATGACATTCCTTTTGATGCACGATTTGAAACATCTTTGTTTGTGAATTTCTCTGAGACTGAATTATCTAGATTAATTCCAGATCCTTTGTTCTTTGAAGATTTGCAATACTGATTTGTTTCACATCATCTTGACAGAGAATTGCATAACTCCATTCAATCTGAGCAAGCCTTTGAAGAAAGCTCAAACATTTCTGTGATAACTGAAACATCTCCTAGCTCAGTCACTTTCCAAACACCTGTTAGACCTCCATCTCCTCCTGTTAGACCTCCATCTCCTCCCGTGAGACCACCTTCTCCTCCTACTAGACCGGTTACTCCTGTCACTTCACTTTATCTTCCAATGGCTAATCGATATGCCCCTTTACAGTTACCAGCCAACCCTCTAGCTCTACCACAAGACTACCAAAGTAAGATCACACCTTTTGACGGATCAGGAACCTACACAGCTCAACAACACACCAAAAGAATGACAGATTACTTTGAGTTTTATGAGATTGATACTGATAATATCCGTATGAGAATTTTTGTACAGAGTCTTACTGGAGAAGTTAGAACTTGGTTTAGGGCTCTTACCCCGAACAGTATTGCTGATCTAGAAGCTTTGTATAGGGCATTCTTGAACAGATGGGAGAAAAAGAAGGATCCTCTCCAGATCCTATCAGAATTTGAAAAATTAAGAAGAAGACCAAACGAAACTGTGCAAGATTACATCATAAGATTCAATGAATCTTATAATGCAGTTCCTCAAAACCTAAGACCCCCACCCAACAACGTGTTGGTTAAATTTCCAGATGGTTTTGACTCCGATATAGCTTATTCCCTCAGGGAAAGAGCTCCTCAAACACTAGAGGAAATGCAAAGTATAGTGGTGAGTGTAGAAGCAAATCTGATAGAAAAACGGGCCAGAGCTAGGGAAGAGAGAAGAATGCCTATGAATGAAGAACCTTCAGCTTTTGAAAAGAAGCTGGATGTAATCATTAAAGGTATGGAAAGATTAGGTGACAGAGTGGAAACCATTGAAAGAAAGTCTTCTACTGATAACCAGAATGTTGCAAGAAACCCAAACTTTAGGAGGAATCTAAACCAAAATATTGGAAAGAATGTCCCTGATCAAAACATTAGAACACCTTTCCAAGAAAACTTTGTTGAAGGCTCAACCTCATAAGAACCTACAGAAGATGTAGAAATAAACAATGTCAATGAGGACAAAGATGAACCAGAAGTCTTCTTATCCCAGGATGATCAAGAGAATCATATCCTTGAAACATTCCAAACTCATTCAGGTGAGACTTTTGATTTCAAAGAAGGCTATGACACAACAATCTACGAGGTTCATAAACAGTACAATTTGATAAGTAGACGGATAGATGTACCAGAGAAAAATAAACAGAAAACCACAAAACAAAATGTCAAAGGTAAACAAAACATTCCCCCTGTACAAAATATTCCCCCTGTACAAAACATTCCCCAAATACAAATTTTTCCTAGGATAACTCCCAGTTTTTCACATCCAATAATTGAAGATGTCTCTGACAACCAACCAAATAACAAACAACAATCCAATACATCTCCTCATGTAGGAACTGTAGAAGAAACAGTAGAGGTTAGTCCTGAAACATCTTCAAAACAAAACTTCATTCATGAAAAAGAGAAAAATATTGAAGACCCAATAAACAGAGAAAACCCAACTGTGCAAAACACTAAAACTCAAACAGAAAAACCCTTTAATCTAGAGGCTGAAATAGGCAAACTCAAGATAGTTGTTCCTTTATCAGAATTGGCTAAACATGATGTCTATAGGAGTCAGATTACCAAGTCCCTAAACATTAACATTACTGGATTGGATGATTCAGTAAACATTCTTGATGATCAACCCAAACTTCTTTTTGGCCCTGAGGTTAATGGAAAACCAGAAAGTGGAGGAACTCCTCCATTTTATGTAAGCCTGAATGTTCACGACAAGATACTCCATAATGCAATGCTTGATTCTGGAGCATCTCACAATTTGATGCCAAAAGCAGTAATGGAAATATTGAATCTAGATATTACCAGACCGTACAAAGATTTGTTTTCATTTGATTCCAGTCAGGTAAAATGTTTAGGTTTAATTAAGGATCTGTGTGTCACTTTGGTCCAATACCCTGCTAAGTCTGTTTTAATGGACATAGTAGTTGCTGATATTCCACCTAAATATGGTATGTTATTGTCTAGGTCCTAGGGTGCTAAACTTGGAGGATCTATTCAATTAGACATGTCTTATGCAACTATTTCAGTATTTGGTCAGCCTAAAAGATTATATAGAGAAACTTTGATGAAGTACTTACTGAGTAGCCAAGAGAAGCCTGAAAACTTCCCTGTTTATTCTGTACATTCTGACATGGATTCTTTTATTTTATACAATGCTGAGTCAGATCTTCCTACTGAAATAGAAGCTCCTGAAATGGAAATCATAAACAAAACCACGGTTAAAATTGAAGAAATCTCTGAAAACAAAGAAACACCAGATGACCGAGAAATACCTAAAAAAACTAAACAACTAGCTCCTGTCAGAAAATACGTTAAAACAGTTGATGAAGATTATGAACATGAAATTCTATGGCATTTAGAGTTTGATGGCTCAGTAAACAGACTAGGGGCAGGAGCTGGGATTTGGTTACACAATGTGGAAAACAATCATGCAGAGGGTCATGCTTATAGGTTGAATTTCAAATGCACTAACAACATGGCAGAGTATGAAGCTCTTTTATTGGGGCTTAAACATGTCAAGAAGTTAGGAGGCATTAGGGTATCAATCATAGGTGACTCTGAACTAATCATCCAACAGATTAAAGGAGAATGTGCAACTAAGGACATGAGACTGAAACAATACCGAGAGACAGTTGTAGAGATTCTCAACACATTTTTACAAGCCCAACTTGCCAAGATTCCCAGGAAACAAAACTTGCATGCTCACAGTTTAGCAATGTTTGCTAGTAACATACAAGTGCCTTTTGATCCCAATCATCGGTTTTCCGTCGAGATAAGGCACGGAGCACCGCAATACCGGACAATCTTTTGAATTGGCAAGTATTTGTGAATAACAATCAAATCAATAGTTTTTTGACACTTGAGAATGAGTTTTCTGTTTGTAATATAGATGAGAACATAAGCATTGATAAATTTGATCGAAAAAGGAACAAAAAATAGAAATTTCAAGAGAAAATGCAATTCATATGCTGCATCCAACCACATTCACTGAAAAGGCCATGCAAAATTTGAAACACATGGAATCTGATGAGATCATAGAAGATGAGACAGAAATCATCAATTTAAAAGATAATCATTTGCCCAAAGGATTAACTCCTTTGGAAGATCTATTTGACTCAAATGATATTCCATTTAGACCTAAAATGGAACCTGTGAAGGCTGATATGGAAGAATGCAACTTAGGAACCCCAGAAAATCCCAAAATGGTCAAGTTGTCCAAATCTCTTCCAAAAGATCAAAAGGTTAAATATGTTGAACTATTAAAAGAATTCCAGGATGTTTTTGCCTGGAGTTATGAAGACCTCAAATCTTATGATACATCCATCATTCAACATACTATACCTTTGAAACCAGACCAGAAACCTTTCAAACAAAAGCTTAGGAGAATTAATCCTGTTTTATTACCCTCAATTGAAAAAGAAATCAAAAGAATGTTTGAAGCAGGGATTATAGCTCCTATCAGATTTTCAGAATGGGTCTCTAACCTGTTACCAACAAGAAAAAAGACAGGAGAAATCAGATTGTGTGTCGATTTAAGGAATTTGAATAAAGTTTCTTTAAAAGACAACTATCCTCTGCCGAAAATGGATCACATTCTGCAAAGGGTAGTGGGATCTTCGAGAATATCACTACTGGATGGATTTTCAGGGTACAAACAGATTCTGGTTCATCCTGATGATCAGGATAAAACAGCATTTACCACACCATGGGGTACGTTTAAATATGTCAAAATGCCATTTGGGCTCAAGAATGCAGGAGCTACATTTCAAAGAGCGATGGACATTGCTTTTGCTAAAGCGATACATGATTTTCTGGTTATTTACTTGGATGATTTGACTATTTTTTCTAAAACAGATCAAGAACATTTAGATCACCTAAGGCAAGTATTTATAAAGTGCAGAAAATATGGAATTTCTTTAAACCCTAAGAAGTCATTGTTTGGTTTAGAAGAAGGAAAGCTTTTAGGACATATCATTTCTAAAGATGGCATTAGAATTGATCCAGAAAGAATTCAAGCAATTTTGCAAATACCCCACCCCAGAAACATAAAAGAATTGCAAGCATTTATAGGTTCTACATCTATTTATACTTAATGACTGGATCTGATCTCTCACATAGTCCTGATGATGAACCACACTGGTTGGTTCGAAACGCGTCGACCTCGTTCTTTTGCATGTGATTACTACCGAAAGAATTTCTACAAAAAAAAATCAACTTCTTGAGAAGATTTATTTCTAGTCTAGCAGAGTTACTTAGATTACTGACTAATATGTTGAGAAAAGATTCAAGCATTGACTGGACTGTAGAAGCCAAACAATCATTCGAGGAAATTAAAATGGCTTTAACAAGGACACCAGTTCTGACCAGTCCTAAATTTGATAGAGACTTTATTATTTTTTCATTTGCTTCTGAACATACTGTTGCAGCTGTTTTACTTCAAAAAGATGACCAAGGGTGTGAAAAGCCAATAGCATTTTTTAGTAAAGCACCGAGGGATGCACCTCTAAAGTACAATATTATGGAAAAACAGGCTTTTGCATTGGTAAAAGCAATCAAAGATTTTAGAGTTTACATATTATATTCTCATGTGATAGGATATGTGCCCAATGCAGTAGTTAAAGATATTTTGACTCAAGATGGCATTGAAGGTAAACGAGGTAAGTGGATAGCTACCATTTTGGAATATGATATTGAGATTAAACCAACCAAACTGATAAAAGGCCAAGGTTTAGCACAACTTATGACAGAAACCAATTGCCAAGCCTTAGATATCAATGAACTGGATAACGAGCAGGAAATGGCGACTCCTCAGATCAGTCAAGCTTTCTTAGATTCACCCTGGTATACTGATATAATTCATGTTCTATTAAACCTGCAAGCTCCTCCAGGGTTGTCCAGAACCAAGCAAAGATTTTTAAAAATGACATCTTTGAAATATTGTATTTTAGATAGCACTTTATTTTGGAAGAATCATGAAGGAATATTATTGAATTGTCTCTTAAAAGATGAAGCTGATAAAGTGCTTAATGAATTTCATGCAGGGGATTGTGGAGGACATCTCTACTGGAAATCTACTGCAGACAAGATCTTAAGGGCTGGTTTTTACTGGCCAACATTATTTTCTGATGTAAAGAAATTTGTAACAAGTTGTCACAAATGTCAGATATTTGAGGGTAAAAGAAAGTTGTTACCTCTACCTTTAAAACCAGTTTCCACGGAAAGACCCTTTCAACAATGGGGATTAGATTTTATTGGAGAAATTCACCCCCCGTCTTCAGGGCAACATAGATGGATTTTAACTGCTACAGACTATTTCACCAAATGGATTGAAGCCATCCCATGTAGACAGTCCAATGATTCTGTAATCATAGGGTTTCTAGAAACCAACATACTTTCAAGATTTGGTTGTCCAGAAAAGATTATAACAGACAATGCTGTTGCATTTAAATCAAAGAAAATGATTAGTTTCTGCCATAAATATCATATTACTTTAGGCTATTCAACAGCCTATTACCCTCAGGGTAATGGACTAGCAGAATCCTCCAATAAGAGTTTGATCAATATCATTAAGAAATTGTTGGAGGAAAATAAAAAGAACTGGCATAAGAAACTGACCAATGCATTATGGGCAGACAGACTTACAACCAAGAAGTCCATTGGGACTAGTCCATATGAGTTAGTTTATGGTCTGGAAGCAAGATTCCCATCATCTTTAGGAATCCCTGTCATGAAATTACTTCAGGAGGCTCAAGTGGAGCCAAATGACATTCAAAGAAGAATTAATCAAACAATCCACCTGCAACAAACCAGAGAAGAGGTATACCAAAGATCATAAGTCTTACAGGAAAAGCTAAAGAAAATGTTTGATAAAAGGACTAAAGCAGAGGATTTTCAGTTAGGGGACAAGGTCCTAAGATGGGATTCTAGAAGAGAAGAAAAAGGAAAACATGGGAAGTTTGATTTCTTGTGGAAAGGGCCTTATATAATTCATGCCTTGCAGGGAAACAACACTTACTTTTTGAAGGACTTGGACAATTCAGAAGTTGAAGAAGGACCAGTCAATGGTCGAATGCTTAAGCATTATTTTGATCCAATTTACTAGAATGTTTAAATGTTTCTAACTTGTACATAATATATTGTTTGCTTGTTTTATTTTTGTTACTGTAGTTTGGATTGGATGGTGACTTTTTGGAATTGAAGCCCGAAGTGAAGGCCCTAAGTTCCAAAAGCTTCACTATCATATGTAAAATAAAGCTATCAGAAGAAGGAAGATTTCATACTTTCAGTTTGAAGACATTTTGAGGCATCTGATCTGCTGTTCTTGACTTTCCACAAGGAAAACCCATCCCCAAGTGGAGCCAGTGTTAGCCTCCTATATCAATAGGTTTCATCTTTCATGATTGTCTTGATGGAAGTGTGGAATATGTTCAAACCTTCTTACTTGAGCAAAGGTGTTCCATATTCTTTAAAACCAAAAAAAATCAAAAAATTTAAAAATGTAAAGAGGGTATACCCTAAAAGAAAGATCAAAGGGTAAAAAGAATAAAAATGGTCAAAAAGAGAAAGAAATGAACCCCAAGCAAAAAATAGACCAAGGAAAGTGTGCAAATCCAAATGCCACTACTTTTTACTCTGTTATAATAAATCAATTGTGTGCAACTTGTGAAACTTTTGCCACAATTTATGAATAAGTCAAACCGTTTAAACTTGGCTTAGTCATATTTCAATTTCATGTTATAGATTAGAGAATAAATATCTAGCCAAACAGTTTAATCTTGGCAGATAAGTAGCTAGGTAGAGTGAATAAAAGGTGCTCAACAGTTTAATCTGAGCCCTTGGATGTAATAAGGGTAGAAATAGAGAGATTCATCATGTAAAAAGAAAAGATTGATCAGGGTTTGCAAGTCTAAATGCACCCTAATAAAGAAGACAAAAATGGTAAAGAAGTAGATAGGTAGGTGGTAGATAGGTAGGTAGATGGTGGCTGCAAAGTGTTATCTGATGAATGGTGCTGCCACATGTTGGTTAATCATTTACTTTCATCACAAGTACTAAAGCAGGAAATACACTGGAAAATCACAGCAAGCAAAGTCAAATTCATTAACCTCCCTCATCATTTTTCCCCCTCAAGAGTTTTACTAATTTCCCCAAAAGTACTAAGGTAATTTGAAATCAAAGGGGCTCAAGGCATTTCCTTGACTTCTGGAGGGACCGGACCCTCGGCCTAATGATCAAAAGACCTAAGCACTTGAAATAATCCATCATTGATTATCTTCCATTTTTAACTTTTTCCTAAAGTAAAATCCTATTTTACTTAGGAAACTGATGCAACATTCCATAAAATTCCTCAAGACAACTTGTTATTCTAAGCTTAAGTGTTGAAGATAAAATGTGCAATTTACTTCATAAGTTTTCACTTTCTTAGATATACAAAGATGTTTTGATTTTCCTTGTCCTTTATCATATTAACATTTAACTCTATTATATTAAATCCCTAGTGGAATCCCTTTTCCTAAGTATATAACTCCCTTTTCTAATAAATATCCCCAAAAAACCCTCTTATTATAATGTTTTACCAAAGTATATATTCCCGCTCGTTTAAAATAAATACCCCGCTTTATAAAGCCCTTTGGTTAAAACTATAGCCTTATACATTAATCCCCGCCCTATGGTGAATTAGTTGTGTATTAATTAATTCATCGTATAATAAAATACATACAAAAAAGCGTTGGACATGTAATATACGTGTTTAACACCAAAAAACAAGAATAAAATGCGACGGAGTCCTGTGCCATAGTGTTCCGTCCACGTAGCATTCCACCTGGCCAAACTACCGCTGCAA